>JAQMCX010000048.1:1660272-1697929 GCA_029814765.1 Acanthurus leucopareius
ACAGTTTTGAAATAGGCCATTCATTGAAGGTGCGCCTTATAATCCGATGCGCCTTATAGTGCGGAAAATACGGTAATCATAATTGGTCATTTCTAGATAGAAACTCTTATTAAAAAACAATATATAACAGACTTATTTAACTGATATTACACTTTTAAGATTCATTATTTTATTCTTTAACGTCACTTGATCATTCATTCCATTCATAATTTTTTGTATTGTTTTAAATAATATTCTATTTCATAATGTCCTAATTTATTTGTTAGGCCATTTCAAAGTTTCATACTTTTCATGACATCAATAAATACTTAATATGACCATCACTCATTAAGCAGTACAATGTAAACAAGCTTTTCATTAGTTTTTCATTACTGAGTGTATTTTTTTATTATGTTACATTTTCTATCAATGCCAGAGAAAAATACAAAGGACATAACTGAGTGCAGCAGTCAAGAATGTAACAAAAAATCTTGTGTGTCTAAATTTATTGAAGCACTTTAAAAGACATGAAGGTCAACCTTTTTTTGTTTTTTTCTGGCAGGTCACTGGGTCATATGACTCAACCTGGAGAAAGAGATTTAAGACTTCATTCTTAATACCCATATTTAGATTCCATGTAGCTCTGTTTACCCATGTAAACTTTCTTCAAAGGAAGTGAGCTTAAAAGCAGGGAAAACAACGAATCCCCGCCTGTTTCTGGATGTCTCTCTATTCACTGAAAATGACTCGCCTTCAACTCCTAATGCAAATTCTAGCAGACGCTCCATGTCTCCTCCAGAAAACACCAACCTTTGATCATAAGTAATAAGGCGTTTTTTTTCCCTTAGCCTCAGTGAATGTGACTGAAATATTTGAGTTTGTGGCTCCAGGCGAAAGCTTATATGAGAAAGTTTAGACCGCTCACTGCTGAGGAGTCCCAGACTTCGACAGAAGGGCTAAAAGTGTTTGCTTTCCTTTCTGCATACTAAACTCTCTGATGCTATCACGCTTTCTTTCTATCAAAACTCACTTGAACTGCCCATATATGTCTTTTATTTATTTATGTCACTCTCCACCTCTCCTCCTGCTTACCTTTTTCCCACTGGTGGACACACATACAGTACTAAAATACATGTTTTTATATGTCTGTTTGAATAATTCCAAAGAATCAGTCACTCAGACATGTCTGTGATGGTTTTTTAAGCAGTGAAACATTTTTAGCATTTCAAAAAACTGTGAGAAAATCAATCGAGAAAAGTAGAAAAAGTAAAATAATGTAATAACTTACAATATTGAACATTGAACATAAAAATGTCTAATTAATTATGTTGAGTTGTGTACTTTGATTCTCTGAAATGGTTCCAGCTATGTTCTATTTCAGAGAAGTCTGTAGTTTTATTCAAAGTAACGGTGAGTTTTATTTTGTTGACTATTGCTGAATTCTGGTTTAAGAGTCAGTCAGAAGGTAAGGAAGGATTTAAGCCAATGTGAACAAAACCTGAACACATAACTTCGTCCATAAACATTCCTGCTGAGTAGGTCTGATAAACCTTCATCTGCAATGGTGGCACAGTAATGATGGAATAAATAAATCCCATGATGCTAGGCTACTTTCCAACACCATTATATCATGTCTTTTGTTTACATCGTTAAGACGTCCAGCAGAAGTCACTGAATATTGTACACTTAAAAGAGCCATTTATCTAAACTATGATATGAGTGAAATAATTCCAAGAAAGTAATGGACTTAAATTTCTTTTGAATTTCTAATTAAAATATTGCACAGTTGTGTCTGCATGCTGTCTGCTATTAATCAGTTTATTTAAAGCACAAGCTTGACTTTTTTGGCTTATTTTCACTAATTTACTTTCTGGAGGATTTAGATGAGAAGATTATTGTAAGTCAGAGTTGTATCAATCTTCTCATCTTACTCTCCCTCAGGCAGTAAATCAGAGTATTTCCCATATATCTGAACTATTCCTTCAAGTGCTGTAACGTGTGTAACCTCTACTGGATTGCACTGATATATGATGGGTAAGTAATTTATTTACCATAAGAAGTGTTTCATCACACATTTAGTTTTCACCTCTGGCCAATGCACTGGCAGCACAAATTTTAGCTGTAGGCGAGCTTCTACTTATCAACTGTGTGTGTGTATGTGTTTGTGTTTGTGTGTGAGACTGTGCTTGTATGACGGCCCAGACTCTGACTCTTCTCGTCTCATCTTCTCCAGAAAGGCTACAAAAAAAAGGCTGATTACCCACCATTTGAACTTTGTGTAATACAGTGAGAATACATTCATGTGATCCAGGGTGTTTTTTCATCATGTGAGCGAGCGGTTCACCCACATTATGAACACAGAGGCTAAAATCTTGTAATTCCACCAACCATCAATGATTTCAGCAGTCTCTTGAGCCAGACCCAGAATTGTGACTGTATTGGCTTTAGCCCCCGGAGCCCACTCGAAAGGTCACATCAGCAGGACCTTCATCCTGATCCTCTTTTAAACGATGAGGATCATGATTCTATTTTTGCCATTAGTGCTATCATAGCATGAAATGCTGCTGAGGGATAATCTTTGAGCGTTTTAGATGGGAGTGGACTTAGACTGAGGCTTTCACCATCCAGGGAAGGTCAGAGTCTACAGGGCTGAAACAACATTTAAACCAGACTGAGAAAGAGGCAGAATTTCATGTGTTGAACTCAAAGTTGGAAGACATTCCCCGAATATCACAAGAGCAGCAAAACTATTCTTAGATTGACTTCAGCACTGAGGTCATTGGCCTGATATGGAACATCCTCTTTGACTCGCACCAGAAATCTAGACTTGTCTACTCTGTGATCTTCTAAATCTGTATATTATAAAAATATTTAATTTCCCAGCCAGAAAAGAGGTGAGCTGTATAAATCAGAGGGGGATAATCTCGTGAACCATTTATGTGGGCTGAGCTGCTCATTATTTCCCAAATCACGCCTGGATTTGGGAATGTAGAGTGGCAATTTGCTCTCAATCCTAATTCAGTCAAATTAATACTACACGTATGTTCATAACCAGGCCGTCACCCAGGGACGCAGAGCCCCACCAAAGCTGCAACTGAAGCCTGCAGAGCTTTTGCAGTAGATTAGGCCGATATCCAATAGGATTTGGCCCTGTACACCTCATGAAAGCACTGTGTAAATGGGTCCATCTAATGATCCAACTTAATATGATTAAAAAGAATAAAGCTACCCATATATGCATGCTCTCCCTTGTTTTTTCTAATGATCTGTCCCTCACTTACACACACATGCACACACTGTATTACCCAGAGCCCTTCACGTTACCCATTTCCATGCCAGTTTGTGTGGCAGTTTGTGCTGATGTGCGGTTATCCTCACAAGGCCAACAGCACACGCAGAGTCTCATAATCCGCTCCAGAGCAAATGTCCACAATCTGAGAGCAGGACTCACACCACGCCTTCTGCAAAAACACCCACAAGCACTCTGAGCGACTAATCCAGTGTGACGTAACACTCCAACAAGAACCATTCGGGATGAATGTAAAGTGATAAAGCGAAAAGCAAATTCATGTTCTTATTTATAAATTCATAATTTGTTTCTTTTTTATTCATTTCCTTATGCAATATCTTTGGCGTTGTGGCTGGGAGGGTTTTGCACAGCTTAAAAAAAAAAAAAAAAAAGAAAAAAAACATTTGTCTCTCAATCAGTGTTGCCAGCTCTGTGACGTTTTTTCTTTGTATTGTTTTGCTAAAGCAGCTCCGGTTCCTGGAAGTGACGCTGCTTTGCTTGTGTGCTCAGGAATTAAAGGTGAGACTCGGTGGTGCACGACTCAGCAGCAGGACACATTGAGGGTAATTGTATTTCACTTAAAAGCCAAAGTTTACATCCCCACATCCTTGAGATCACCACTTCCTGTTGGCCTTAATAATCCCATCTCTTTAAGCACGGTTTGTAAATTCTAAGTTTTTCTCTTTCTTTTTAAGCATCAAGAGCAAAACAACTAATCAGCAGAACAAACTGTGGAAGATGGAAAGAAATACTTCAACAGCTGAAAGAAGAATATGACCGTGAGCTGAAGGGGAATCTGACTATTGTAGAAGAATTTGGTCATGTGCCATGTACTGCCCATTCCTGGAAGTTTTTGCCTGTTCCTGGAAATGTATTTCTGAAAAATAACACCAAATACAGTCTCACATTCAAACAGAGAGCAAGTGATTGACAGTAAAAGACCAAGATCACCTTGTGGGTGTCCTCTCCGCACATGATGGATACGAGGATTTACCCAAACTTTAGATTGGACCATGCTGTCAAAAGGTGCATATCAAGAAGTAAACAACACAATTTTTAGAAAGAGAAAAGACATAAAAAATCTTTCATTAAAGGTGCACAAGGTGAACACAGTTCATACAGCTTTTCTTCTTGATGATGTTTGTGGTTCTGTCAGTCAATGAAAAAATCAGCCACATCATTGCTCATGTCTGTGATCCACATCTTCTTTTGGTTGTTTTTATTTACAGTAAAATAAGCAGTTCCTGCTCCTATTATTACTGGACGTTTAAAAAAGCTGGAAATGTCACTGAATCATTGAGTGTCATCTCAGAATGAGATGGCTGGTTCTAAAAATCTAATTTATTTCTATAAAAGTGTTATGGAATATATCTCAGGACTGCTGGATTACAAAGTGTGAGCCTCTTCATCAGGACCAGCCACCATCCAAATCCATAGGTCACAGAGTGAAATATAACATAAGACTTAGCCACTGTAGAGTAGCATGTTGTGTTAATGTACTCTCTACAGCGAAGCCATCTTCGCGGGCAGAACATGCTCTTAACTGGGAGAGCTCGCCACGCCAACATTTCTTGATGTACCTCTGGGGCTTAGGGGGGACTGATGTCCAATTCTTTACACTTCCATGCCTCCAATTTTCACTCTCTAATGGAGTGAAACATGTTTCAGTACTAAGGAGTTAAAAAAAAGAGCTTCCATTCCCCATAGCACTGTAGGGCTTCAGAGTCCCAAAACGGTAAAAACACAAATGGATCTATTTTTTTTCCTGTTGACTTACTATAAAGACTTAATGTAAAGAAGACAATGTTCCTTTCAAGTCTTTTGACCAGAGCTTTTTTTCTCTCTTAAATCTGTTAATGCCATCATATTGATTTATGTATTTATAGAATATGTGAACACAAATACGTGTCTCCACCATAAGCAGTCAGGACTTGTTTGTAATACTGTTTCTACTTCTCATGCTCGCAATTCTGCTCCTCCGCTGCCAATAACCTGCTCGTGCCTCGCCGCAGGGTGAATCTGTCCTGCTGTTCACTCCAGTAAATATGACGGATTCCTTTTAATCTGCACCATTGTGTCTTCATTCCTCGCTCAGGTTCTTCTAAATCTCCTCATTCTTGGGTTTAGATAGTGAAGAAAGAAAAAAAAAAGAGAAAATAGAGAAAGGAGAGAAACGGAGAGAGAGAGAGAGAGAGAGAGAGGCAGTTAGGGAGCGACTTGTGATGCTGTTTATTGCTGAAGTGACTCCAGCCCAACCTATCTCATTAGTCTGTTTGTGATTAAAAACTACTCTCAAGCTGATATCATTAACCTGCCCACACAAGCATACACTCTCAATGGGGCCTTGCAAACTAGCAAGAAGAAATGAGCTTGCGCCTTGTGTGCGAGCTCTAAATTCACTCGCTTTACTCACAGCTGCACCAGCATAATCATAAGCAATGCTATTTTTTGGAGATATACTGAAAAGTAAACAGGCATATGTATCAGATATTGGATGGGTGGATGCACTAAGTAGCCTGTGATGTCGGTGAAAGAGGACATTCACCATCTATCAGAGATTATAGTAGAATCTATAGCCTTTTTCCCCACTGTCACATTAATAATCCTTTCCTATGTTATCTGATTGCAACCCCAGTCACAAGCTTCTCAGTGTGAGATTACAAACATCTGGCGGGTCATCTACTCTCAAGCTGTTATGATAAACTTGGCAGCAGAGAGGACAGAGAGGGAAATTTAGTGATGGAATATCCCACACAACCCAAGTCCTAATGCAGTGCTTCGTCACTGCAATGAGATCCACCACCTAATGCCCTGCTGCTGTGGATATGTGATTAAAAAGCGTAATCTGAGAGGTTTGCATAGATTGATATGCAGTATACTGTATATCTTCACAGCCAGAGTTTCTCCTCTTAAATGCACTTTTTTTTCCACAGGGTTACAGAGTTTCAAATGTTGTGTCTAGTGGAAATAAAAAAGAAAATAAGAAATATGCAAAATTGCCCTTGAAGTTCAAGGAAAACACTAAAATATGTGATGAGAAGAAGAATGATATGCTGAATTTTCAAGCCTATACACACAGGCATTTCCATCTTTAGATCAAAAAAGGTTGTTGAATCCCATCCAAAACTTCTGACTCGCAGGGTCTGGCAAAAGATCAAACCACATGCCAAACAGAGAATTGAAGCTTGTTAGAAAGTTCTTGCAGGGTAGGGCTGTAATTGAAATTTAAAGAGAACATTAGTAGAGTTAACAACACAGCCCGTGTGCTAAACACTAACATTTAACCTTAATCCTAGACTGTAGAACAAGAAGTACTAAAGGGTCTTTTTGAGGGATTGCAGTGTCAGTGAGTTGATCAGTCGGTTAATTGGTTCTTCGCTTTGATCCAAATTGAAAAATCTCAAAATGTATTTGATGGATCACCATCAGTTTTGTTGGGACATTAATTTTCCAACTGATGAACACTAAAGACTCTGGTGGTCCTTTAGTCCCACTAGTAGGTCAAAATGTTCTATTTTCCAGTGAAATGACTGAATACCCGCAAACTAAATATGTTCCTCAGCTGCGCTTCATGTTTAGCACAAATTACCAAACATGCTGTTATGCTAAATGCTTCCAGCATGCTAGCAATTGGCTTAAAGCATCGCTGTACTTAAGTGCAGCCACCAAGAGCATCGCTGGTATCTTTAGTTTTCATCTCTGTGATTAAATCTTTCAGAAATAGAAAATAAGAAAATAAATAATTAGCATTTACAGAGTTGAGATTTTTTTTTTCTATATTACATGCATATCACAATCAGGCAACATTTCCAATAAAAATCTTTGCAATTCCCCCAAAAATCCAAAGGGATGCAAATCTGCATTGCTAATTGTTTATCATTTTAATTAGAGACAATAACAAGTAAGCAGATGTCCAAACAGCAACTGTGGCTTTTAGCAATTAATCACTTCCAGAGCCCTAAATCTGACTCTTTTAATCGCATTTCCCATCAACTTTCATCAAGGCTGAAAAAGGACAGATGCACCATAAACTGAGATTTTACACTCTGGGCAAAGCTGTGACTCCAGCCAAGTGAGTGAACTTCAATGAACACCTGAGACACAAATTATGCATCCAGGCTCTCAACCCACACTGCTCCATCTCCTTATAACAACTTCATAGACATTCAAGAAACAGAATTTCACCAACACCAAATATAACGCTTGAGTGGGGCAGGAGACTCAAGGAAACTTTCAAATGAATCCACCTGCTAACGCAGCCTTTCAAGGTCTTGATCAAAATTTTACTGTTCCCTCACAGTGAGCGAGAGCTTCGGTGCAGATGCAACGATTTTCTTTTAGAAAAGGAGAAAATGAAGGGGAGGGAGGCAGAGACTGCGAGAAGGAAAAGAGATATTAATAAACAAATTGTGAATCCTCCACATCTCTATCATCCAACCCTTTGGTTCTGTTATTCTCGCCCAAATCTAACAGCTGGTGGCACAAAAAGGGAGAGAGTTTGTTTTGATGTTTGTGCAGAGTTGAGGCAATAAATTGGACAGGGATTTAGCAAATCAGAATTCATTGCAGAAACTTTCTGATCCTGGAGGTTCAAGGGCTCTGGATAAACAAGAGTGATTGTTTCAGAGGCGCATGCATATATTACCCCTGTTTGAGCCCGACCTATTACACACAGACAGCGAGGGGAAATATAAGCCGGGCTCATATTGAAACTACTTTACAAAAAAACATGGCTAGATCAGTGGATTTCTTTATGAAAAGGGAAGCAGTCACTGAGAAACAGTTCTTACAAAATGCTCAAGCCTTGGTACATGACAGGCATGATGTTAAATGTCTTCAGTTCTGCTCAAACAATATGCATGACAGAGTAGTTCATCAGGGGCCAAAAAAGAACAAAAAAACAACAAAGCTGTCATGTTTCCCTTTCATCATAAACGTTACTGACAATAGCTGACAGCAATATTCTGACAATATTAAGAATAGACTCTAAATATCACAGCTATCATCATCTCCATCTTCTAACATGACCTGAGTTCAGAGGAAGAGAAGACGTCTCTAATAATACAGCACAGGAGGTGTTGACAGGTCAAAATCACACCATTTTGCTGCAATTGTTGAGGACAGGAAATGTGCTTTTCACCATCCCTCCGCTGAGACTAAACAACTATTTGAGATCTTCATTTAGCAGAGAAAACAATCTCAGATAGGTTATCTAATTTGCAAGTTTTGTCACTGGCCAACCTTTCAGACAAGCGGAAACGGCTTGATAAGAAATAAGTGGCGAGCAAGAATGATTTTTACTGCCTCATTGCACCAAATGTTCTCCGTATATATGTTGAAGGGGACACTGTTAATGGGGCTGTTGATTGAATACCTGGGCCTTTTACGATAACCAGGTGCTGATATTTATGGCTTTCAAAAAAAAACAAAAAAAAAAAAACAAGAAGAAAAATTCTGTGCCTTGTGGGATTTCAAACCCCCACTCACGACTTGACTCTGACACACACGCTCCCACACACATACACGCACAAACACACTCACACACAGAAACAAGCAAACATCAGTTTTAACAGCTCGTTTCATTTACAAGGATTTTAAAGCCTCAATCTGAAGCCTTTTACTACAATGTGGACCTGCAATTTCTCTTCCTTGCTGGCTGGCTCTGTTGTCAAAATGTTGATGTTGTTTAAATCAATCACAGAGTGACTGCAGAGGACGTGAAGGGTCAGAAAATGCTTTGTCAGAGACTCGTGTGGGAGGAGATTATGCTATTTGTATTGATAAGGTAAATGATGGTGGTTACCAAAGAGGTCAGTAAGGAAGGTCACACAATACTAAATCAATTTAAAGTTCATTTTTTAGTTGTGCTTTGTGCAGCACTAAGAAGTTATTTTAGATAAAAATTGGGTTCAAAAATGAAGATTCAGAGTGTGGAATAAACAAGGATCCCGTCCTGCACCACCTTCTCATCTCACCTCTGCTCCACTCTGCAATTAGGCAAGTCGTGCATCTCTGTTACCAAACAAACACTATAGCAATTACAAACTAGTTATCAGGAAACTTCTTATCTAAGGGGGGCCGTCTAAAAGGTGCATCTCATGTCAGGAGAAAGACCTGGGCTCCACCTGTGGTAACCATAGAAACAGCTGCAGCCACATCTGCTACAGTAGTTTTCTTTTTTTTTCCCCGTTTATTTTTCACTTTGTCAAAGATATTCAAAAGGAAAACTATATCTTACTTAAAAGAGACAGTAAGTGAAGTAGTTTGCCAAAATGCTCAGGCTCTTCTGCTGAATAGATAGACTCACTGTAACTTTTCATGGAGGAACTCATCATGTAAAGAGGTCATTGTGGAAAATGACTTCCACTCTAGAGTGTAACTTATTTATAAATATCGCTCAGCTTTAAAAGATGAGTCATTTATTGATGAATTCAAATTGCGGTAACTCTGAGGTAGGAGCACTGGAATTATTCTCAGCAACATAATATAACCTCCTGAGCTCCAACGAGTTTATATAAGCTCAAGCAAAAAACTTCTTATGCATAAGTCAAAATTTATATTATGTAAATATATAAATCGAAAAGAAATTATTTAATATTAGTTTCCTATAGGAGTGGCTAGTAGCATATCTACTCTGTCATCCTTAACGAAAAATCTTGGCTCTATAAAAGTGTGCATTACCCACCACTCCTATGTATTAGGTTGACCCATGGGAGAGATGTATGCATCAGTGTTTGAAAATCAAATTGAAGCTCAACCAGCAGATGAAGAAAGAATCATGAGTCTTTTGAGTTTCAAACTGAAAAGTTTTGGGA
The DNA here is from genome assembly GCA_029814765.1 of Acanthurus leucopareius. Lineage (NCBI taxonomy): Eukaryota > Metazoa > Chordata > Actinopteri > Acanthuriformes > Acanthuridae > Acanthurus > Acanthurus leucopareius. Next base: position 1,670,356 of record JAQMCX010000048.1, read on the forward strand.
GCCCTCTTCATTATCACAGCTCTCTGTTGCAGCCATGATTTATCTCACTCAGGTTGCTACTTTTCAACAATAACACTGTGGGGTCAGACGGCCTCCACTTGTCTACTCCTCATCTGTACTGCCAGTTCTATACTGAATCTATGAGGGCATAGTGCAGCATAAGCAACTCCTCTCCTCCTCCCATGTTTCAGCAAAGTACATCTATTTTCTGTCGTAGCTGCGGATTAATTGACTTTAGAGCAGAATGTGATTATTAATAGTATCAGACAGATCTTGACCCCTTGGGATGAGGAGTACAGTGGGAGCGCCATTACAGTCTGCCAAGTTCCATCTACTGCCTCGGTACTCTAACAAAAACAAACCGTTTGGATGCACGTGCCACATCAGCACTATGCATGCCATATCAGATTGGCTGTGTTTTTTTTCCTTGAGCGACTTACTGTGGCATGCGTACCTGCAAAAGCTCCCAGCAGTGTGTCTATCTGAGTGTCACACTCTAGAAAATTTCATTTCACAGGCATCTGAGTAAGCTTGCATCCCTGATCCACTGTAAGAGAACTATTATGTTTGTTACATCCCAGATGCTCTATGTAAAGCTTGGATGCAAGTTATTCTTTTGCATGTGATGTATAAATGATTTTGGGGCCATATTGAAAAGGAAGGATTCAGCAACTTCACAGAGAGAGAGAGAGACAGCATTATACTGTTGCTCCACATCCCTATTAAACCCGAAGACAGAGAGGTTGTTTTCTGAAATCTTAATGGATGAATGGATGCTTAACTTGCTTCTGACAGAACATGCCTTTTCAATATGACTGCCCTTCTTGCTGTCTCAACACCTCAGGGTGTTTTTTTGTGAAAGAATTCATCAGTGGGGAAAGGTCATCGAAGAGGCATTCACCCTACGAGCCCTTCTTGGAATAGAACACATTAAAGAGGGATGAGCCTCCTCTCAGGGAAGAGGTTTGCTGTTTTCATACTGTAGGCAGAAATATCGCCCTAAGTCAGCACATTGGTGATCAGTCACCGTTTTATCCTGAAATGACAAAACAATTTTTATATTACCAGTAGGTCATTGCCTCCAAGCCACCGTTTGTCAGTCAGTCAACTCTTTTCATTAATTTAACTGCAAAATGCCACAGTGTAGTATAACAGCTTTAATTAGATTAGACGTCCCTCATGTTTGAATGGCATAGAAAAATTACACCAAACAGTTTCTAAAAATAAACTTTAATTTCTTAGAAAAAAGAAGTTCTCTGAATGGAAATATATTTTGATGCATGTCCACTATTGAGTGACAAATTGTAAACAGAGGACAGTAGTTACTCATAGCGTATCTCATCAGAAACCATTGAACCTTAACATTAGCTTAAAGCTGCATTATTAATGAATTTATTTAGATTCTGTAATTTATTTAAATTCTGTAATTTATGTGAATTTTGTTACTTGTTAATTTCTCCCCCCTTGGGATAGAAGCACAGGCTGAAAGCACAGTGTCTGACACATCATCTGAGAGCAGCAATGAGGAACCCTAATTTTGTGCTGGTTTTAGTGGCCCCTGTGGACAAAGGTGGTATAGCATCAGCAACCTCCAGTTGTAAAGATCTTGCTCATGCTAGCGAAACAAATTAAACTGAGTTTTAGTATCTTTATTGTTCAGGCCCCTGGGTTACATGAAAACTGCCCTGCTACCAGATTTGATTGCCCTGGAATAGTCATTTAGTTGAGTCAAAGCTAAAGTCATAAACATTCTCTCGTAAAGTTATGTCTACATAAAAATTAATCAACAGTGAGATATAAAAATGTTACGTTATGAGCTAGTTATTCTTCTACCATCTGGCAATACAGAAGTATCTGCAGCCGTACCACCAGACTACAGAACAGCTTTTTTCCTCAGGCCTTGAGACACCTTAATTTATCCTTAGTGCCCCAAATTAAAAGAATAATTCAACTTTTTGAATTAAGAATAATTATAAACAGCTGTTCTAGCTAATGAGTTTGTTTGCCTATGTCATCAAATTGAGACTTTCATAATCAGTAAAAAGTTCTTCAAAGTACGTTTTAGTTGGTCGGGTGAACCTGTTAGCAAATAATTGCCTACCTACTCAAATACAAATAATGTCTGTTTAATGTCATAAACCTGAAATTGCTCATTTTTGTTTAAGAGAAAAAAAACTCTGTGATTGACATTTCTGTGATTAATGTATCATGCTTTGTTTTGTTTTTTTTTCATTTAATACCATTGTGGATGCATTAAAAAGGTTGCATCTACCTTAATTAATCACTGATTTAATGAGCCACCAGTGTGACACCTAAGCCTGCATGGATAGCATATGCAGTGTGAGTCTGGCTAATTGCTGAAATGTTCACGGTGGATCCTTTTGATTTCTATGTTTGAAAATATTACTTATGAACTTTTGCCTTCAGTGAGGTGTCTGACAATTTCTGTCATTGTCACTGACTTTTATATTCTTCTTTATAATTGATTAATTTGGAGTTCTGTCTTCGCTCATCCAAGTAATATATGTCCAATTTTCACTCTCCTTTAACTCTGTTTTGGGTTGAAAAACATCTGATTCTTCAAAATTTCAGCAGTTAGATGCATAACACTCTATGTGAGGGTACATTAATTATCATGAATTCATGCATGACCTCATGCATGAGATATTCTAAATTCACATACATTCCTGATAGTCCATATGAATGAATGCATGAATTTTCTATGAATTAATTCATAATTCATGCCAGAATGGTTCATTTGCCATTACCATAAAGTTTTACAGGAGCTCCTTTATGTCCGTCTCTTAAAAGCATGAAGTAAAAAGTTGGTTGGTTGAAAATCCTCTGCTTGAATACTGGGGGCTGAATCCTTCACACTGCACACAATTTTACTCATTTTCTCAATCTGTATTAGAAAATTAATCAGAGTTTTTTCCACTCATGTCCAGTCATGATAGTTGAGCTTATGTTTTTATGATCTGCTGTTTTTATTCTTGTAACAAGAGATTTTGAACATTCTTCTTAGCCTTATACAGGAAACGGTGTTAGTCATCAAGGTTTAAAGATCAGACGTATGGGTAATAAACAAGGGTGCATGTATAATATTTTCATAGCTTAACATAAGAAAAGAAAGTAAAAGATTACATTATAACTCACATTACAATACTTTTCTTTTCCAGTTTCTATGTAAAAAAAAGTTTTAGTCATGTTGAATGGGGTTAACCTGGCCAGACTAATGCAGTAAAACTTTTTTTTTTTCTCCGCTACATTAAAATGTTATTTGTATTAAAGCCCATGAATGTCCCTGTGACCACAGCTCACGCAGTCAGATGTAACTTTTATGGCAAATAAAAATTCTACCTAAATCTGACAGCCACCAAATGGCTGTGGAAATATGTTAACATTACAGGATTATGATCACATAGCCTAGGTAATTTTGCTAATGTGTTTTTATAGCAGATTTCTGTGTTTCCATAAAGTTATGCATCAACAACAGAGAGAGAGAGAGAAAATAAAAACTTTTTAGCATTTGGACACAGTAAAAATCTGAATGGTACATAAAATTTAAGTAAGGCAAAAAAAATGGAAACAAAAAACACTATAATGTGGCTCCAGTGCTTCTTCAAACCTTTGTCACATCGTACTAGAATTACGAATTCAGACTGAAATCCTCTCTGCTGCTTTTATAGTATTATGCTGTTCTCAACTGGTTGTTACCATTCCCCACTTTTGCAATCATTCAGCATTTATAATGCATTCTGATAACCTCTGCGTTCGAGAAGCTGCAGTTTGAAGGCTCCCAACGACTTCCTGTAAGGAGGCTGATGAATGATTTCCCCAGGGATGAATGACAGGCAGGATGGTGTCAAAATGACTTAGTGCCGGTAAAACTCAGAATTGGCAGTAACATTGGAACATTAGCTGATGACAAAATCTTATGCTTCTGTTTGTAGTGTGCTCAAAGAGAAGTTAAGCATGGTGGGAAAAAAAGGGAAATACTAAGTACAGAATGTGAAGATTAACATTGTGTTTAACGTCAGTTTGTTTTGGCTCATCCAGGAATGCAAGGTGTGTTGCCAGAAATGCCACCTGGAACAGGGAGCCTTGTGTGATTATAGAGAAAAGGGTGAAAGCTGCCAGGTACTGCAGCTACCATCTCCCTCAGTACATTGTTATAAAAAACCTTATTTCATGTCACTCTCAAAAGAAACGTCTTCAACGTGTCCTGCAGCACTGCCTCCTTTAGCATATCAGTATAAAATGAAACATTTTCTCACATTTCTTTGCATTTTCTGGGCGATTTGCTCAGGCAACTACAATGTATTGGATGATGTACAATGCTGAATAAATTTGAAATTCAATTCAGTTTTTTTTTTTTACTCAAAATCAACATACATCAAGTTTAACTGGGATAAAAATGTAGGCTATTGGCACAGCAGCGTGTAATATTAACCACAACCCTCAACAGCCATTAAATAGAGGTCCAAAGAACAATTTACAGACTTCTATAGGTGTTACAAAAAAGACATGACAAAAATATTAATGTTTCCTGCATATAATGCAAACAAAATAGAAAAAAAATGCAAAAAAGGTAAGGGTGTACACATTTTGCAGTCAGTGTTCAAGCTGATTCTTGCTCTTGATACTCCCTCCTGCGACTGGAGTAGTGACAGCTGTTGCAAGGTTAAGACGGAAAGATATAAGCATTGATGACTTTTCCCAAATCTGTAGGAGGTCGGCACAAACAACATGATATTTTTGATAGTTCTCTTCTGAAGGGAATCAGGATAAATTCTGCTCTTAACCTTAACTCTTCAAAGAGGCTAAGTGTACTAAAATCCTACAGCACTGCACTCCTGTAAACTTCCTCCCATCTCAGAGATCATTTCTGTTTATATCACTACAGTCAGAGACACTATTCAGTTTTCAGACTTCAATGCATTGAAAACATATTTAATCAGTGACTAAGAAATGCACAATTAAAGGTATCATCATCTTGTGTGGGCACTGATAAACTGGATTTTAATAATATCAGTATGTTTTCATTGTAAGAACATCATCATTAAACAACTGCAAAGCAGAAAATAGAATCAGAATCTAATTTGTCCTTGTGCATTTCCAGTTTCAATAAACGTGGCTTGTTGAATTACATATGAATGTCAATCAAAACAGACTCATACAACTTATAAGAAAAATTTATAGTGAACTTAAAACTGTAGGTTGCTGGTCTATGGCATAATTTCCCACTAAATTCAATTAAAACTGACCATCAAACAGAATGAAAAACACTGATACCTCACAGCACCTCTAACAAGGCTGCTCAATATCTCACTAATTTTTTATAAATGAAAAATGCCAAATCTTATTATGTTAAGAAAAGACAACCCTGAATCTTCACAGACAGTAATGTTTTTTTTTTAACTGCAATTTGTTGGGTAGTTTTTTAGATATCCTGTCAAATCTTAAACAAACACAAGCAATGCAAACACTGCACACAGTGATGGTCTTTTTCAATACCATACACAGCCATTTATAACCACTGTGGAAAGCCATTATATCCTGTCACTGTCAGAGTAAACCTTGGACACTGGCAAACAGTCTTGCAGACACACATCTACTCTGTACCACCATCATTACCAGAGTTTCTTTAAAAAAAAAAAAAAACCATCATCATGTCCAGTCCATTTCTCAACCATCTCCGTGAGCCTGCCAAGAGAAGCATCGATGAAATCTGTTTTCCTGGCTTGTGAGGATGACCGGGCTGTTTGATTTTAGCCACAGTAACTGAGGTAATCAGAAGGTGGTGAGGAGTGCACAACGGCAGTTTCCGGAAAGGTCACCTCTCTAATGAGGTGCATTAGCCCGCTCACCAGCCACAGAGGAGCTGAGAGGACCATTTTGTGGCACACGAGCGAGTGGAGGCTGGCAGCAGAGGTGCCTTTAGGAAGCGAGCTTTTCAGGTGATTTCTGTCTGTGAGTTAACCATAGTCTGAGCTGACCTCAGAAAAGGCAACTAAATGGATAATGACGGCTTTTTAAAGCAGTTAATGTACTCCAGCCTAATGTCTACTCTGTTCAAGGTAAATCCTCCAGACGATCTACAAAGGAGACTGGCTGATGACTGTATCTGAATATTCTGTCGAGGTCTATTTTTTTTTTCACTTTGTAACTGAACTACTTTTGAGAAAATCACTGCATTCATGGTATAATGTGAGGATGTTAGAAACCCAAAAGGCAGCTCTGTACAATGAGGTCAAAATTAGCTTATTTAACGATGAAGCCAAGCTTTAATATACAGACATCACTTAACACGATTCTAATAAGCTTCATAGAAATGTTTACCGACTCAGTTTTGTTGTTTAACTTTATACTAAAAAGATAAGAAATGACAGGCAAACACAGAATCGTACATTCAGCTTTTATAGATTTGGACATCGTTCTAAAGTTTCATTGTCCTGCTCTGTGAGCTGGGGAGAGTATAGTCTACCCAACAAAGAATAGTGAAATTCTCCAAGGTCTCAGTTAGTAGGAAAAAAATACCTTCCTTTTTTTTTTTGAAGGAAAAATTGTAAGATTTACAGTGAAAAGACATATGTGTTTGCACATATTGCCCAAGCTATAAACTGTTCTTCACAAATGCTAAGAAACAATTTGCAGCATCAGTTTTGCCTTGCGAACCAGGATCAAAACTATCAAGAATGTGGGGAGCCTTTCAAGAGTTTGTGACAATCAATTGAAAGGTGAGCCTCTTTGGCCGGCATCATTAATGTCAAAAGAGACTAAACCGAGGGTCAGCCCCTCAAACTTGAGTGGCAATCCGAGTGTAAACATTGCACCTGTCAGCTCATTACTGGGGCTTCAGTGTGGCAGCAAAGCTGTTTGCAGGATGGACGGCAGTTGCCTTGCAGCCAGGGTAAATACCTTGCCCTTCTGCTGTATTCCCAGGATTCATTATACTGCAAGCCAACACACAGGAGGAGCTGTAGGGAGTTACCAGTCCCATTACCCACTAAATCCTTTAACAGGAGCTTTAACTCGTTGAATGAGACTGATATTGATTTAGGGCGGGTGTTGAGGTTTGGGAGCAGTAGATGGGTTGATTCAAACCGCTGAAGTGCTTGAAACAGACGTTTGAAAATCAGATCCCATGGAAGTATCTACACCTTCTCACTATCAAAGTTATTTCTGCAGTGCAGCCATAATAATAGGACTTTTCATAAATTTCCATTAATCCAAATCACTCCTCCGATGGCACTCTAAAGTTGCTTATTAACTGTGTTAAATAATGTAGCCCATGAAAAAGAAAATCCCTTTAATTGCAAGCAGATAAGCTGCTTACCTCATCTGCAACACAGTCGAGCTCAACCTGATACAAGACTTTGTCTTCCTTTATCTACTATCCTGCTAATAAAGTGATTTACCTCGAGAGTGCACTCACCCTCAGCCAAGCCAGGCTATGTGTTGTTATTTTTTTAATTTGTCTAGTTTGAAAATTCTTCATCATTTGCTGTTTTGGGAAGCAGAATCATTTGATGATCACTGAGGAAATGTTTGACTTGTTCACAGGGTCACAAAGTCAGCAAGAATGTGAGACACAAGCTGTTTCCAAAGCCGCACTAATTCATCAATTCCCTAAACACTCAGTGCAGTAAGAATACAGTGTGTTTTTGCTTAAGACTCTAAAACATCATCATCTTCATCATATTTCAGTATAACTGAAGGCTGTTTTGCTGCATGCTCACTGTTTGAACATGTCTCACAGGTAGAACTCTGAATTTTTTTGAAAAAGGTAATGTGCTCACTCTCTGGACAATACACTCTGCTGGCAGAACTTTAAAATTAAAAGGAAAGAATAAGTTTATTTTGTTTAGTGCGCTGCAGTATTTCTCAGTGATGAGTGTGTAGGGTTCACAAACGGAAAGTTAAATGGCCCCAGTAATGCTGTATTACATCAGCATTGTGACAGTTTTCGGTTTGGCCTGTTTTTTTTTTTTTCTCGGTGGGATTTTAGAAGGTCGACATCCGTTTCCTCGGTCAGCCCTGTCACCAGCCCTGTGTCAGCACTGCAGAATGGCAGCACCGCTGGCTTGTTTGTGATTCTTTAAACCAGTCACAGCTGTTGTGTGTTGCACTAAGCTAAGCTAAGGATGCAGCGACAGTCCCCTTACAAGTGAGAAGCTCACAGTCAGCCAATGGCAGACTTAAGCTACATCTTGTGAATTGGACTTATATCAGTTGTTGCTGCGCATTCAGCAGATAGTATTCAAAGGTCTGACATTTAGCTTGCCATGGGCACTGAGGGTTACAGTTAGATTTTAACAAAAGAGCAATGTGACCCCCCCAGTAATCCAAATCTAGTTGTGGATAATCACAAATACCTTTAAAACACAGGTTGGCTGCTTTTTCTCTGAGTTAAATCAGGAATCCAATAATTCAAACCATTGCAGACCTAAAATAAACCGAGAACTCTAAGTAGCAAAGAGGGAGTCATTCAGACAAAACAGTTTTTTAGGCCTTTGGAAATGTGAGAAGGCAGATTAGACAGCGCTGGATACAAATTGCTCACTCAAGAGACACCAAACAAAAAAAGTCAGCTTTACAGTATTGTTAAGTTTGTTTTTTTTTTACAGAAAAATCATTTGCAGTAGAGACATTTTTAAAACTCCACTGCTGATAGATATATATCTTAATTAAACATGTTTTTCATATTTTAATTATTAAATTCAGGGTTGTGTAATAAATTGTCTCAAAGAGGCATCTTTGTTCTCTTATATTTAAGAAACACTTTCACCTAATAGAATAAGACTAAAACAAAACTACAGTGCTGAGGAGTGTATGATTTTTACAGTACACAGTAAACACAACTGGGGCTGCTCTATTGATAAACGAGCAACCCGGGTGACAAAGGGTTCTCTAAGAACTATAAACCTTTTTTATATCTATTTATACTCACATAAATGTTATATACATTCTATTTTCTTCTTTGTGGGGGGAGGTGTACTGTAGCTGTGTGTTGTTCCTCCTGCAGGCAGGTCTTTATATCACTGAGGAGTCATTTCCCATTCTAAGAGTACGACTCTCCCAGGGGAATAGTTTGTGTGCCGATGATTCATGATGCCACAGTGTCTTGCCTTGAAGGAAAACTGACAAATTTCTGCAATAATTGAGTTAAATGATGTTTTTGTTTCCTTTTAATTGATCATTTTTACTTGGAGTTCTTTGAGCACACAGAGCCTGTAGTATGAATGCCAGCATGACACACAGGGAGGTGTGTTTATGTGCTTGCTTCACGTTAAGGGAAAATTGCTTGTGTGTGCAGCTAGCTGAGTGTGTACTGTCCATGCTGAGATATGAAGACTTGCATGCTGCATAAATTCGATAGAATTAGGAATGCATTGATTTTTTTGCACACTTTGCTTTTATTGACAATTATATATCAATAAAAGCTGCAATAAAAAACAAGATCTATGACCTTGTGGAATTCAGTAGCTTTTTTTTTTTTCTCTGCAGATGATTATTTATTTACCCTTGACATCTCTGCAGGCAATTGAAATCCATCCAACACTGAGGCCTTAAGGGGCTTTATTCTGATTAGGAAATGATCAATGCCATAAGAGAAATTGTCCATATGCCACACATCATTAGCTGACTCTCCCTGCACGCATAAAACTGCCAAGGCATGTCTTCGAATCCATCACTCTCCACGTTCCCAGTGATCACCTCTCAGTCCGGTAACGTTCTCTCTCTCTGCCTCTGGCCTTTGTGTAGCACAGGATGGGTGAAGACTCATGGGATAAGCTGAGAGACGTCAGCTGATTCACATCTTTGTCAAACCTACAAACATTGTTATTTTACCTCTTGACAGTCATATCGGGCGCTTGCAGGGGGATGCGTGTCAAATCCATGCCACACACTTTAGACCATGATACCTTTCTCTGTCAAGTAACTGCATCAAAATGATAAACACGCTTCATCTGCTGGTAACATTCACCCAAGATAAATGTTATGCAGTTATAGCCAGGGGGGAAAAAAGATTTAGGATTCATAGATGTTGCCAGAGTTAAACGTTTTAGGGGCAAGGCAGCACTTGTTCTGCAAATTAAGGACGAAGTTTACAGCTCGTCTGCTGCTGTTCGGATGAACAGAGTCATGTTGAGTTCAGAGGAGCAAAGTAGCTGTTGTGTGAGATTGTTTGCAAAACAAAAATAGAGCGACGTTGGCGCAGTGACACCTAATGTTACTTTTTTCAAGATCAACCCCCGGCAGCCACCAGTTGCTCCTCAGATGTAGCGCAGCATTTTAATCACTAATCGTGCCTCTGGGATGGGGAAAGTGTCCCAGATTCAGAGAGCCGCTGGCTGACAGATCAATTTGACATTATATTAGTGGGAGCCTCACAGCGTTTGGAAAGCAGTCTTTAATCCAATGAGGTACAAGGAGGGAAAGTGCAATGAGAAGTACAGCGAAAAGGTCTCACACCAGAGGACTGTAAGGCTATCAAGAAATTTAAGCAAGTCAATTTGTTCTGTCTGAGAGAATGATGCTGTGTTTGTCTAATGCACTGTACACATTTCCACACAAAGTAGAGGAAGATTTATGCAAACTGATGTTTCTTTCTCATGCAAATCATGTCCTTTTATCATTACAACTGAACGGAGACAAGCATTTCTGTTTTGTAACATTTGACTCTTTTGTGCAGATGGCAGGCTGTGAATTTAAAACTACTTTACCTTGAATCGATGGATCTATTTTTGCACATTTTAAATGTCACATAGTATAGATTTAAAAGAGATTAAAAAAACGTGCCATGCATCTGTTATTGAAGCCTTCCATGCATTTTTGCCAACATGAGAGTGTATTCTCATTAAAACCAGGTTGTGTATCCTGTTTGTGTAAATACTTGGCCTGGCTCCTATAATTATTTGCCCATCTATTGACTCTCAGGTGTTCTGTGTGCTGATTGCTGTCGGCCAGTAAGAAGTCATTTGCTCTGTTCCCTTGATTTGCCATTGAGTACACCTGTTAGAGCAAATGAAGGCAATGCAACACAGCTGCAGGGCAGACCACCTCAGTGAAACATTTGCAGTTTCTCAACTTTTCACTGTTTTTGCACCAATGGCTTGTAATTTCAAAATCCAAAAAAAGGAGTTTGCACATTGCATTGGTACATCTTAAGTATGTGCTTGATATAGATGGTATTTAGTTTTGTGCTTTTATTTTTATCCTTTATCAGTGGACATAATGCCCTAACAGTATCTTAATAAAGGAAATAACGGTCCACAAATGCAACAGAATGTGTGGGCTCATTGTTAATAGGGTTTGAGGCCAGATAACATGGTGGGCATATAATGTAGGACCTTGTACCAAAAGGTTTATCTCATCTTTTTAAAGACAACAGCAGCCGCTGAGGTGAACTAAATACACATCATTATAGATGAACAGTTGGGTTTAATAGAGTACTTGGATCTAAGACTGTGTCTTGAACCCTGCCTCTGTTAGTGACTCGCATTTTCGTGCCTATAAATAACTTCCTCCATCTGATCTGAATTGCGATTAGTTGTGCGAAAGCCCATTAGGAGGTTGCTGATTGGATCTGCTGATTAAATGCTGCTTATATTTTTTATAAAATTATTCACAAGATTAAAGGATGATTTTCCTCTAGACATTGGATATTCAAAGCAGATGATAGTATTACACAAGATTTCTGTTGTTTGTTCAAGTGTTTATTACAGATTGGTTACAAAAATAGTTTATATCGTGGACTAAGAATTTTAAAAAAAAAACTTGAGCACAAAGGGACATGTACATTGGCTTTGGGAAATAAATTAGGCTGTAATTTTGCAGGAAAGGCTACAACAATCCTCAGTTGTTCAGTTAATAGAATACAAAAAGCAGTTCATGAAAAGCAATTGAACTTGCTATTAAGTTTTAAGCACTTCACTCATTGAGGAAGCCTAATCTGTACTTTTGTTCTTTTTTGCAGCATCTTCAAGATCAAAAGTGTTAAATAAAAAGAATTCAGAAACACAGAATCAAAAAATGCTCTTCAAAAGGCAAAAGAAGAACATATTTGTTTTATTTTCAGTAAAGAGAAGAAAAGGTGAAAAAGTAAAACAAAAAAGGCAAAGCGAGTTGTTGAGGCCTTTTGGCCACACCCACCAAGATGATGAGTTAATCAGAGACACAAAGTGCCTCTCATTAACCTCCTTCTGATTGGTCACTGCTTCTTGCTGAATGCCTTTTAAAACCTCCAGATGAACACTATGTAAGCTGAACTGACACTGGTCTCAGGACTGCATTTTACCCACTTTACTTTATATTTGTGTTTATTCCACTTTGTCTCCGTTTCTACATGAAAATGCATTTCTCCTTTTGGCACCAGAGGATCATTTCAAAAAACATTTTTTTAATGATTTTGCAATTTCTTTTTTCCAACCATGCATGAAAGCATGTGGAGATTGCGTGGCCATAAATAAACAGTTAAAGCATTTTTAATGGGCATAAAAGGCTCAGACTTGACTTGTTACAGTGACTTGTTATAGGTGTAGCATTTGAGCTGCCTTTTGGTCTTGTCATCACCGTTTTTGGGTGCTTTTGTCAGTTCTGCTTCGGGGTTCAGACACATTAGCCCCTGGAGCTTACATGCTTTCACTGAGGTTTAATTCTTGGCATTAACTTGAGTTGGACCAAAGGGCTGATGCATTTAAATCAATATTCAAGCCCATTCTGGGCTGAATGCCTAAAGCTCCTGCTTATGTCTTTAAGGAATTGGCCCATCTCACATATCCTAAAGATGGTACAGATTTTTGATTAGGATTAATCTCAATAACAATTGAATCAACTCTGAGGCCTCACATACACACCAGATTCACATCAGCTTTGATTTCTTTCTCACGACCTGATAATCTTTTAAGAAACTGCCTCTATACTGGTTTTGTTAAAATAAATTTGTTGCAATTCTGTTGCCTAATAATAAAAACTGTTTCAGCTCCATGTAGATATAATCTATTAGGCCAACATTTGTTTGTTTGTTTTTTCTAATGCTGTCTGAGCTTCTTGGCCCAAGAAAAAAAATCTCTGGTGTAAAGGAAGTGAAGCAGTTTACATTAATTGTTGCCAAAACAGTGATACTTGGGAAACTTAATTGCATTTTGTAGTAATATTGTAACATTGTGTGACCAATTACCCACAGAAATTGGAAAAATACACTATAAAAGAACAAAATGGAGCAAGAGTCAGTTAGAAACATATTGTTGCATTTTTAAGCAATAACAACATTTCAGGTTGAATTTTTTTTTCCTTCCTTCATGTGAGCTTTTAAACACACTTCTCTTTCAGAATGTCAGACTGCCACAGATTGCTCTCCAGAAGTTTTCTTTATTTTCTTGCTTTCTTTTTCCAAAACACTTTCACTTGCCTCTAAGGGCCCTGGGGGGCAGGGCTTTGCCACTAGAAAGCAACCCCCCCTCCCCCCCCTTTGTCTTTTACTCTTCCACAAAGTTGCACATCACAAATTACTTGTGACGTTCCTTTTTTAATATTGTCTTTAGAATCTTAATGTCCCATTTCTAATGGATTTACCTTGTTTCTAAATGGTTTTACACAGTAAACGTACCCTGATACTGATGCATTATACATTTTTCACTATTTACACCTGTACTTTTCTTATTGTGACAAATTGAAATGTGTATCATGAACATGACTAGCAGCCATGTCGCTGAATTGTGATGTGAAATGCAACTTAAGTTAAAAGATTTGTGCCAGAAAACTGACTCGCCAGATTACTGTGTCACCTTGATTACATGCAGGTGATCTCTGTTCAGCAAATCAGGTGACTTCTCATATCTGTATTATTGACTTGGGCCTATTTCACCAGGCGCATCATGGTGAAATGTACCATGTGAGTGAATTATCTCCTAGTTCACCGAAACGAAATGCATCATTTCTCTCTGTGTTATTCTGAGGGATTTAAAAACTTTTGGTGTTTGGGTTTCCACTATAGGCTCCAAGGGACCGAGAAGTAGTGTAGTCACATTTTCAGCATTCCCTGTAAAGTATGACAAATGTGTGACAACCAGACTCACATGCATCACCTCCTCCCTCCCCTCAGCACGCTCAAGAGATGTGACAAAAGAATTCAGAAAAGTGCTCTGTTTTATTTAGCACAGCATGAGCACATTTGGGGTTTATTTTGAAAGTTTTGTCAGAGAATTCAAACTAAGAAGGTGAGCTTGGGATACCTAACAGCTCTTTCACCAAGCAGCTGAGTGATTTGAATGGGAGACCACAAAGCACAAGCATAAATCATGGAAAGTCTGGCCAATCAAAGTGTGAAACATGATTTTTCATGTAAAAATAATCAAAAGGTGCAAACGTAACGCTTTAATGAATGCTTCACAGATTTGATCTAAGGTGGTTGAACTCTTGTTGTGCATTATGCCCACGGTTTACTCCTCTGAAGTGATGAAGCGTGGCCAGTTGGTCGAATGTGCGTATTTCAATGACAAAAAGAGCAAATGCAACACTGTCATCAATATCAGATCAGATATGCCCACTTTTCATAAATATCACCTTGGGTGCAAGTGATTAAAAACAATCCAAAGTGAGCTGGATTCCTTTTTTTTTTCTTTTTCAAGTGATGTCTGCTGCTGGAGACAATCTGTTCAATTTATTTTGTGATGAAATCGTTAAGACAGGTACAAGCCAAACCTACAGATAAGCTGAGCAGCTGTGCAAAATCACAAAGCATAGCCTATGCAACATGATTAGGAGGGTTTGTTTGTATTTCTGCTCTCTGCGTGCCAGCCTCATCCTTGACTCGACTCCAAGAGGTGATGTGCTTCCTCTGCAATTAGTCTTTGATAAATCTGTTTTTGTGCAATTTCGGAAACAGAGGGGAGGAAAATTGAATAAAATATTTCATAGTAGGTCGGAAGCTTTCCCATGCGGTACCTTAAACACATGAAAGGGATGTTCCTGTGCGGGGCCCTGGTGGTTACTTTCTTGCAGTGGCACCATGAGACGGCAAAACATCTGCATCTTGCATCATATGTGCTCAATCTGCATCAGGCCTCATGTAACGACTGAATGAGGTCAGCTTCCACTCGCCATCAGTGTAGTTCATGTGGCCATATGGCGTCTGTTTTTTATTATAAATTGGAACATATTTGCTGATCTGGATTAAGATATTTAGAGATGGTTCTGTGTTTGAAGAGGGAATATCTGTTTGTAAGCTGTCAATATTTGTTTACATCAACAGATCAAGCAGATTTTTTGTTTTTGTTTTTCCAGTTTTCAGTTTGATAAGGCAATTGAGATGTTGACAGATGCTCATTAGGGTCATGTTTTATGGAGCTCACAGTGCATTCATCTGTCAAGGCGCACTACTTGCTCACTTCCTAAGCATCACCTGGTCAGCATGTATCATCTTCCGCTTTCACAACACGTTATGAAATAATGGAGCAACATTTAGAAGAGTGCATTACGTGTCGGCTCAGTGTAGGGCAGAGGAAGCCTCCTACTCATCCCTTGAGGAACCAAAGATGGGCAGAAATGGGGAGAGAGGATGCTTGAAACTGGGTATAATATAGTGTCATCTATTTTAAGTGCACTATATTTCCTCCCACTATGATTTAATGTACAGTACTACAGGAAACCCATGTATGGTGTGAGTTTTTCCACATTTCTTATGTGAGGCCTGATGAATGAATCAGTTACAGACATATTATCAACCAAACCCACTTAGTTTTATTACTGCAATGATTGATCTGCTGTAATTAAAATTAATATTACGAATTTACAGCATAAAAGTTTGGGTTTAAAACTGGCCTTTCTGAGTATAGTTTGCTTTTGTCCTTGTGTCTGAGTGGATTCCCTCTGGGCACCTTCACAATCCACACACAGTCGGGTTGGGTTGATTGGCAACTTGAAATTGCCGTAGGTGTGACTGTGGCTGTGAGTGATAATGGTTGTTTGTCTCTGTGTCAGCGCTGTGATGAACTGTTGACCTGTCCAGGGGTCTATCCCCGCTGCTGGCCCAGAGTCAGCTCAGATCGACCCCACAAAGAATAAGCCAGTGTAGATAATGGACAGATGAAAGATAGTTTCTCAGTAGCAAACCTAAAAGATTAAACATGGGGTAGCAAAAGATTTGCAAAGTAAAGAGGCCTGAGAGATACATTATTTAGTTAGATGAAAGTCTGATCGATATTAATAAAATAAAATGTTCCAAGCGTCCACGTACCTGGTCATAAAAAATTTGGTATCTGGTCTTCGCCAATTAGAGAGCCCTGTTGTGAGTGCTAACAAAGCACAATTAATGTAACTATACAAGCAGCATGAGCAGGCAGTACTGAATGCTCTATATATGCAGCAGTGACTAGAGTTAACAGAAGTTTTGTCACAAGACAACTGTTTTTATAAAACTTAACAAAATCTGTTTCAGTTTTAAAAAAATTCTTCAACAATGGCCAAAGAGGCTGCAAAACTGGGTTTAAAATAGAATCATTTTAGTGCAAAATGCAACCAAGAAAGAACAATATTATGTCACCGGGATGCCATGTGTTATCAGTTCAATGCATTAATGTATTTAATTCATTTTTAATAAAAAATTATATCAGGAAAACTGGTTTAGTTTGTGTATTTGTGTGTGTGTGTGTGTGTGTGTGTGTGTGTGCGCGTGTTCATGTGTGTGTGTGAACACCAATTTTTGCCCTAACTGTGTGACTTTGGCACTTTATCTGTTGGGGGGGATTATGTGTGTGTATATTTATGACTTTTTTTGTGCCTAGTTTGGAGGCACATTTCAAACTAAAGACCAGTGTGCTGGGGACAGCTTGTTCATCTGGGAAAAGGCAGACTTGTAGGTCAGTGCTTACGGTCAGGGCAGGTCTGGAATAAGAATGTAAATCTATAGGTCAGTGTGAGTGTGTGTTTTCTATACGTCCATCTTACATTAAGTCAGATGAACTAACATTTAGGTGCACAATTGGGAGTACAGCTGATGGCATTTTCATTTAAAAGGTGTGTGCAGTGCTGTAAAAATAAATGTCAGAGGAATGTCAATCATCGTCAGTTGAAAAGCTGATGTATCACAAGTATTCTGTATCTATATGAACATCAACCAGAAATGACTGGCTGCTAGATGTGGGGCAAAATTGTTATTTTTTCCAGTATTGCATTGTCTATACCAACTGATATACCCCTCTAGCATATCAAAGCTTGCTATAGCCATAGCTAATTTTATTTATTAAATCTGTTGAAACATGAAACACATGAAACTTGAATTTGGCAATTAAGACATGCAGTTTTTCTGACCTACAGACATCTTTGAATTTTGTCATCAATATGAAAGTTCAGCAGATGTGAAAAATTATAGAAGTCTCTGGAAAATACATAACAGATATATAATAACTCTTTGAAAATCATTAGTTGATGAATGAATGCATCATGTGCGCTGTTCTTTTGCTTTTCCCTGAGAAAAGGTGAACATAAAAGGGGCTGTCATGGAACCATTTCAAATTGATGCATAAAAAATGAATCTCCATGGACTAATTACAAAGCGATGAAAAGGGTAAATTGCCCATTATATTTTATGGGCTAATTCAAAGAAACTGATAATAACTCTAATTTATATCTTGGAACATGGAACATTAGCACCTTCCATATAGAGCATTTTAATATGTCTTATGCCCGTCATTTATATATCACAAGTGCAGTTGACATAAGACTCCATCATTACATACTTTAGTACGGTTGCGGTGGCCGTATACTTCACTACTTCTTTATGTTCAAAAGATATTGCTGAGAACTGGATGTAACTGGTTGCTCCTGAATTCTAAAGAACAATGTAATATCTTTGTATTACTGTCAGTTCAATAATTGTTAACAGTTGTAAATTATTATTGTCAACAATTTCTGTGGTGAGACCCACTGACAGGGGAACCGTGACTGAAGGAACGAGGCAGGTCATTTAGCCCACAGCCACCTAATATCTTCTTTGTGGCCCTGAAGAGAGGCCCCCCTGTTGTTCCATGGATGACCTTGGGAAGGTTACTTTTGGAAACACCACTTTGGGGATTGTATTTTTCCCCAGCTGTTTGTTCCAAAAGACTATTTCACATACAGTACATTGTAGCATCAATTTTCTTGGTATTTTTCCCTGTGGGATGAGGTATCGATCTTTTTACATTACAGCAAACTCACGAGAGGTAAGCTGAAAAAAATGGGAAAAAAAACCCCAACAAACTGAATTAGCCCTTTCAGCTCACTGAAAATTTATATCATGGTCTTAATAGTAGTGATTTTGTCTGCAAACTATCAGTACAAACTCATAAATTGTCTCATCTGTATTCCAGCTCTAAAGCTGTTCTTTTGGTTACCTCTTGCAGCTACGGAGTGATTGTTGCAGGATTTATTAATAAAACATACAGCGCCTTTCTTCTTTTTTTTTTTCAGTGCTCTCCCTAACCAGTGATTATTTTTAATGACAGAGGAGCAGTTCTGTCCCAGGGAACCTGATGACAAAATCACATGACTAGGGGTGAGCTTCTAAGAAAGCTCATACAAATGTCCTTCCCGGCAAACACCCATAAAAACCTTCACTGAGTGCAATTAGATTGGTACCATACATCAACGCACACAGGTCAGATCAATAAAAGTGACATATATTTTTACAGCTATAGCAAGATGGGAGCTATGGCAACACCTTTGTATTGTGATTCATTAAGCTATTAATGAGGCATTTTACAACATGTCAGCTTTGAGATGATTGACGAGCTTTATTTATTCTAATTGTACGGTATGATTTCTCCAATCCTGACTCCCAACTGTGAAGTGCTTGTATCACAGCTGGAAGAGACCCAGTCAATAAAGCAGTAATCTATATAGAGGAGGTATTGTGATGGATTCTAAAGAAGAGTGAGTAAGATATGCCACTGGAGCCATCAAAATTAATAACACTGTGTGAAATTGGACACATTTGTTCAAAGGTATCAAATATAAAGCTTTCAACCTCAAGTGCCTTTGATTAATCATGAAAGGACTATGGCCTCTAATACACCTTTGCATTCAGCTGATAATGAAAGTAAAAATAACATAATGGGACCTTTTATGCACAATTAAGTCTTTGGAAATGGATTTGTATATAATAGCTTTGACTTCCTTTCATTTCAGAGCGCAGCATTAAGGTAAAGACAGCAATCAGCCACGTATGACATGAGGTGTTGGATAATATGAAGAGGAGGAGAAACTGTCTGGTATTCGTCTTTGGGCACTGACAGTGTCGACATTCGATCCCCAGTGCACCTGATAGGGCAAAAACCATCAAGCAGAGTGAGCGTACCGAACTCGAACTGTATCGAGCAAGAAACGAAGGTAGACGAGGGATTAGAAACAGGAGACAAGGAGGTGAAATTGATTGTGCATTCGCCGAGACGAGGAAGGGCCAAAGTATGGCAAATTCCAAGATATCTCAAAGCTGTGTAAGGGTTTAGTGTATCAGTGCATTTGAGCACTGTTCAGTTGATGGAGGAAAATGGCATTTCAGTGAATGGAGTTGTGATTATAGCACTACAGCTTGTGGCAAAGAAGTTCTTCATTACACAAATTGCCCGTAGTTATCGGACGTTCCGATCGATAGAGCAACACAGCCTCATTCTCATGAAACAGCCCTGTTTTCTGAATCAAGTGCCGAGGCTTACATCTCAGGAACTTTCACTGCCATTAATAATGCAGCACCCTCTGACTTTTCAACATAGAAGTCTGTTGTGTCCACACTGCGCTCACATTCATTTATATTTTTTTTTCAAACACGGAGTAGTGCATTATGAGAAGAAAAAAAACATGCTTTTTTAGGGAAATGTACAGTTTAATATGAAAACTGGCACAACCTCACATATGCACACACAGTTCTTATAGTGCAGTAACTGCCTTTTTGGCTTCATGCATATTACATATGTTGCTTTTATGTTCCCATCAATACATGCATGCTTGGAACCGCATCTACGTATTTCTTATGCTGCACATGTACAACACTTTATATTTCATGTGTGCCTTGAATTGTCCAAATAGACTTCAAGCCTCAGCCACAAGGCTTTGCAAACAATCAAATACCACAATAAGCCAGCTATCCAATATTGGCTTTTTTCCTTGTGAAACTCATTAATATTAAAATATTAAAGTGTAAAGTAATCCAATTTGATAAAATGTCAGTTGTTTTCTTGTCTTACATTTGTTACAGTTTATGCTTGTATTGGTCCACCAATAAATCTCAAGTTTGTTTTTTTGTGTGTGTGTTTATTTGCTTTAATAAATGTCACATATCTTTGTAGCCCTTGGAGCAGTTGTTATGGAATTAAATGATTGGCTGTCTGAGCTTCAATAATTTAACCTGTGCCAAGCTCACAGCATGTAGGACTTTCTGGATTAACTGTAGGGGGAGAAATAATGAAGTCCTATGTTGATTCATTACTTCATTAAACCTTCCAGAAACAAAATGGATGACTGCTAACTATGCATTTACAATTCAGCAGCCTGACACTGAGATGTAATTGGAAAAGGCAAGAGCTGTATTAAATACCTTCAGAAAGAATGCAGTGATTTACTGAAAAAAAAAAATACTTGACGTGTCTCTCACCGTCAGTAGTTTGATCCATGATGTAATTTTGTGAAACACGTATTGGCTAAAACAGAATTTTCGGTTTCAAGGAGAATTCTTGACTGTATTGATCACAAAGCTCTTACACGACAAGACTGAATGATCCGCAGTGGACTGACACTCCGAAGAGTTAGCACAGCGTTTGATCTTGAAGATTTCTAAAATGTCTATGTACAGTGGTAACTACTGTAGAAATCCTCCATGCATTTTATTTGCAACAGTCCTTGAAATCTCTCTGCAGATTATGACGAAACTTCCCTCTTAGCTGACAGCTTACTGGAACTCCGTTGTAATTTTAGGGACAACTCAAAGTGACTGCGGGGATATTCGAGCCAGCAGGAGGAGTGTAAAGCAGTACTTGTGTGGAATTTGTGGCGATATTATCCTGAATTGTTGCATTAGCACTCATACTTGCTCGATTAATGTATTCCCACTTTACATCTACTGTATGGAAGTCCATTCAAATGCTGCTATCATCTTTGATATGCCTTAAGCTCTTAAGTAATATGGATGCAGCACAATCTACATTCTGCTTGTGCTGATATGGAATACTAAAAGGTGCTCTCCATGCAGCCTTACAAACACAGAGAATGCACTTCCTTCCTCAACATATCTCCAAATTTATGTTTTTATTTTTCAAAAATGCCTCCACTAAGTTTACTGAGTAAGATGCCTGGCACTGCTGTTAATTTTCAATTAGAAATAGCATTTAACTATCATATAACTATCAACTGTCATATTTCTTACTTTTCTTCATGTTTTAGGGCTCTAATGAAAATTTGCATTCCAACCAGTGGAAATGAAAAGTGTATTGTATTACCTTCATGCTTGTTAAGAATGGTAGCTAATTTACATTTTTGTATCTGGAAATCACATAAAATAACAATGCCAACAAGTTTCTTATCTAATCCCTTTTCTTTTATTAAAAAAGCGTAACATGAAAAAAAAGTAGCTCCTTATCATCAGCCAGTGCTGAGTGGTGCTTTTGCCGCATAAAATAACAAACACCAGTGGCATCACAATGAGCTGTGTTAATTAATATGAATTCAGTGGTAGATACAGTAAGATTTTACTTTTGGCTGATATATGGGAAAGTCTGTGTGAACCAGAGTCTATTCAACCAAAGATCCTTTTTGTGGGACAAAAAACATCCCTCTGTAGCTCGGCTGGGACTGAAAGTGAACTGTGGGGTTTTTTATGGTTTAACAAAAAGCGACAAAGTGCTCCCTCTTCTCCTCTCTTGTCTTTTCATATCATATCAATATTTTCTACGTAATTTAATAGCATTACACTACACATGTACCTCCAGTTTTTGGAGCAAATGGCTTTTTGCAAACACAAGAGAAAAAGGCTAAACTTGTTACTTTTATTTAAGTGTATGCAGGATTTGATCAGCCATTTTTTTAACAAGTTTTTATGTTTTAGCTTCAAGTCATCAACATTAAATATGAAACCACCGAAAACTGCCTTATCTTAAAAACTGAAATTACAGATGTATTTAAAACTTAAGTGCAGATGTTAAAAGCTAAACCTAAATAGATTCATGCAATCCTCAGTACATGTACATGTGTGTCCTTGTGCCCATCCAAGAAAGACATTAAAGACAAACAAAACAGAAGTCTTTTTAACCTTGTTCCATAAGAGACACTATTAAGTGTTCAAAAACTTTACAGGTTGTCCTTAAGCTTTCTATAACTGTTAGAGGTGTAATTTAGATTCCAATTGACTTGGAAGAGTGCAGATAACACTTTTGGCATAACAGCCATTGACTCACTGCTGCTAATCACTACCCTGTCAAATCCTCTGTGTCTTTATACTAAAAGTTTGATTTCACCTCATCATCCGTTTCTGGCATCGGCATCCCTGAGGAGGCACTCTGTGTGGATGCATGAATACATCAGCAAACAGATGCACACTGCTTGATTTCAAAATTAAGCTGATACAGATTAGCCATTATTGAGCTGCATGCTTAAGTACTTCTGCTATGGCTCTTCCGGCAGAGGAAATTCTCGGAATATATGGTGTTGGAGCTTAGAAAGCATCGATTTTGCTCTACATTATAACTTTCAAGATATTTCTTGCAGGTAAAATGCAGAGCAAGTGAATTCTTTCATTCAAACAGATTGATCGTTTTACAGATCGGATGGTGTGCTGTTGGATTTTTGACTTTATCAGTTATCATTATAAGAAAGCGGTGCAAGTATGGCCAAATCATGCAGAGAGTCTAGAAGGGGATCCTCTATAATCCAAGCAGTCGATACAGAGGATCAGGGCTGCTGTTTGGTCTTTTTTTTCCTATTTGGCCTTTTGACGGCACTTGATTGATCAGCCCAGTCTTGCCATTTGCCAAAATGGATGACGAGTGAAAAGAGCTGCAGTCAGGGGTATCAGTTGCCTTTGAGAAGCTGACCTTCAAGGCAGTGAGGTTTGCCAAGGGCCAGACAGCTTTGACTCCAGAGGATTGCTCCCGGCATTTTCATCGAGGAACTGCATACCTGCACTAACTTGATAGAAATTAGAGTCTGTTTGCCTTCCATCCATGAAGATTAAGATAACAGAGGCAGAATTTGTGGTCTATGAACACTGATTTTAAGAGTTTGGGCAAGAAAACCTGAGTTATTTTCAATTTTTTAATTATTTTTATCACACTGAAATAAAAGATTTTTGGATTTTCAAAAACGTTTAAAAAAATTCGAAAGGAACTGATGCTAATTGTTTTTTATTTTTTTGGAGGGATTTGTTGACGATAAAAACATAGAAAACCTCCAGCCATAATCTTTAAATGGATAGTGTTTTATCTATTCACTATCTTCAGGTTTTTTTCCCCATCTGAGTGTGTGTTTGCTACAAACAGACAATACTGTTGCTCAACCAGTCGACCTACAGGATGATGCAACTGTGAGGCCATCAGGAGTGTGAACCATCTTTTCTGCCTCACCTGATATTTTATTCAAACATGTGTTTAATGGTGAGACTTTAGGGCAAACATACAAAATAATTGGTCCTCCAGGGACACTGGCAGTAAGTGACTCACGCCTTTCTCACAGGTACAAGGTGCATCGGAGTTGCAAATGTCTCCCACAATGCATCAGCGGTGTTGTGCTCGCAGCTGTGTGATGTAACTGCCCTTTTTTTCCAAAAGCAGCAGCAGCAGCAGCAGTAGCAGCAGTAGCAGCATAAAAATAAGTAAAAAAGATCAATCCCAGCCCTCTGGTCCCTCTTTTCCTGCTGTATACATTAAGATCTTAGTTGCAGTATGGCAAATACACACGGGCACACGCTCAAAGTGGAAGAGTAAATGAACATTTTTGGATAAAGACGTTTTTGTGGCACGCCGTAACCTTTTTGTCAGCAAAAACTACACAAATAGAAGATGTGGGAGTTTTGATATTTACGTGTTACATTAAATAATAGCTTAAAACATCTAAGATACTGTTTGTCAAATTTATTGCAGAAACACTAATAAGCCTTGCAAAGATTCTAATATTTAGTCTCTTTAAGAATTATGTCAGTTTTTTTTGGTTTTTTTTTGCACCACAGTTTGCCTCTATAATTGCTTTAATAAGGTCTTTTAACTTGGTCGAAATTTTTCTTTCAGGGTGCATCCATGCCTTGAGGTTTAATGGCGTTTGTCCGCCCAATAGTCCAGTAACTGAATCCTCGACTGGCCACATTTTTATCAAGGATCTTTTTTCTTTTTAGTGGGAGGAAAGTAGACTTTAATTGATTCCACTGCAATTAAATACAGAGACAGCGGTTGTTCCGTAATTGAACCATTAAGTAAGACTCAGCCCAGTGAAAATGGTGGCTCAGTTACAGAAAAAGGAGTTCAGCCAACAACAACAACAAGGTGTACTTTCTAAAAAAAAAAAAATCAAAGCCGGCGCTGTATCTGTTTGTACAGCCCAGCAAGACAAGCAGGAGAGTCTGAATGTTTCACAACAGCGCCGTAATTTCAATGAATTATCTCTGTGACAGCAAAACAATAATTATAGTGGCAGTAATGCTTTCAGGCAGGCAGAGCTGTTGGTAGTCTGTGCTGTAATGCCTTTCCACTTCCTTTTGACAACTACACCTGTTGGGTTTGATTTCTAACAGTCGTACACGCCGGCGCCTGCAGAATGTCAAGCCAACGCCCATGGTTTATCTACAAGTGTGTTATTGATTGCCATGAGGGAACATTGTGCAGGAATTTGCTTTGACCCACAACTTAATGTCAGACCTAGCTGACTCTGTGAGCTTTAACCACCACCCACCTTCAACCTCTGTCACGATTGTGTCTGAGCTAAACTGTTCTGTTTGCTCCCCTACAGAGAGTGGCAGAGCCAAGGTGCCTGACAGCTGCAGCTGCCCTTTTCCCTACCATGAGTGCTTTTTTTTCTTTTTAAGAGAGAGAGAGAGAGAGCATGCGATCAGACAGACGGGGTGCAATCTTTGGAGCATGCTGTGGTGGATGTTTCTACCTCGCTCATCCTTCAGGATTAGTGTTTAAACCATGACCCACTGGCTCAGGGATGATGAGAACACTGTTCCAATCTCCTCCTCCTCCTCCTCTGACGGCTCCGCAATCCTCGGCGTGGACACAGAAAATTGTGTCCATCAGCGATGACTGCCCCTACTCTTCCACCCCCCACCCCCCGCCTTCAAATTAAAGTTGGATTTTTCAGACCCAAAGCCATACATTGGTCTGATGCCCAGAGACGGCAATAATCTTCATCTGGAAATGAACTGAAAAAGTTTCCTGTTCAGATGTAAAGCAATGTAATGCAATAAATACGACAGAGAATAATAAAGATTTAAATGTACTTCACACAGACAGACTTTGGCTTCGATTCCAGCTCTTGGTTTCTCACTTGGATATATATACACTGCAATTAGCATAAAAAGCCCCAGCCTTGTTATAGGGAGAAGCTGTGCTGATAGTGGTGGCTAAGCGGGTTATTGTATAACTCTCTTCTGATTCTTAGTGCTTTCCCATAATTCTTTACACGTAAGTATCACAGCTTCTGTCTGTTATGCTTGAGTTTGTCTCATTAAATGTGTTATTGTGGTTACAGGTACAGATTCTTCCGTTGCCTATGGCCTCATGTGTCTGTGAAAGTCTCACCATTGACTTAAGCTTTACCAGAGTGTAGCATAGCATACAGTATAACACTTAGAAACCCTGGGGATGCCAACGCACCAGTAGTTACACAATGATACATCAAAATACATAATGATACATGGTATAAGTACAAGTTGAAATTAGCTGAATTTGACACTAATTTCAGAGGTTCCAAGTACATGTTTCACAATGTGATGAAAAGCCATCAGCCGAATACTAAAAATGCTTCATGACTCACTGAAACCCATGAGAAGGCTGGTTAAATATTAAATAAAGTTTTCTCCCATTTTCATAAAAATAACAGTGACATATCCGTGTGTTATATTTCAATGTCTTTTTTTTATACCTGTTAAAAATGATATCAGGCGACTTTGTTTTACTTCTTTCTTATTTTGCTTTATTTAAAATTCTTAGGACCCTGAGCACTTTTCATCAGAGACTATTTGTTTTGGTGAAGCCGAAGACCTTGTAAGAGAAAATGAATTCTCAAACCGAGGCCTCCGAGGATAATAAAGACAGCTATCTTCAGTAGGTACTTACAGAGCTTGCTCAATGATTTAAAAATATATTTTCTAAAGTCATATTGGGAGGGAACAACAGATTTCCGCTGCCTATCTGCCATTTTTGAGACGTGTGCTCTCTGAATGCTCTCACGTTAAGGTTCAGTTTCACTGCATTTGCTCTCCAAGGGTATTGAACATTTTTATTCTTAAATAAAAGGGACATTTTAGTCTTATTTGCTATTAATTTCCTCCTGAGCGCTGCAAAAGCAAAAAGCCCACTCAAACACAAGCACAAAATAAGCCATTGCTGGCAGTCCATCTGAATAAGCGATCCCTGTTAACAAAGAGTGTAAAGTATGTGACCTCTCTGTATTATATGTTGGTGACTAGGTACTGCAAAGTCAATTTGGTGCTGCTCTCATTTTGCATGGCCTTGCCTACGAACGACTTAAGCTCATGTTACCGACAATACAAAAGGCACATGGAGGCTTCATTCATAGACCAGCTCCTGTTTGACTTTTCCATTCATCACTCATTATTTGCTTGAATTTGATGACTGTTGCTGTTTTTTTTTCTGATGAAGGACATGTTCTTCTCTTTATAAAAACCTTGAATCTAAACCCCGCTCTTTGCCACTCCTCTCCTGCCCTTTGTATAACCTTAGTTGGATGGTCTGTTCAGCCCAGCTGGTGATGGTTCAGAGGCACACACAGCTGTGCAGGAGTCGGCCTAGAAGGCATTTGTTCAGGGACCTGAATACGATTAGTCCATCACCCAGTGCTTCCTGCTTCAAGGCTGCTGTCCAGGGTCCCTGAAATGGGGTGCCAAGGCCATAGAACTTCCTGTCTGAGCTGCTGCTTCTTTCCACGGCGGTGGAGGCGAATAGGCAAGCCACTGTGCTTATTTTAAACAAGGAGAGAAGACTTCAAAGGACCACTGATCCCTTCAGCCCCATTTCCACCACTTGTTTACTGTCTTGACAACTAAAAAGAGTTTAGTCCCTGGGAGCGGTGTTCTGCATGAGTAATTACTTTTATCTGTTGAAAATGGTTTCTTCTTTTTTCCACTCAGTAATAACACGCCATATTGAAAAGATTGCATTTTTGACCACCTTTCTTTTCTCTGAGGTTTCAATTCATGCATTGGAAATGAACTAGTGAGGTCTTGGGGGGGGGGGGGGGGGGGGGGGCAAAAATTAAAGTTTGTGTAGTTTGTTAAATGATGTAATATATGTATTAAAAAAAAAACAAACAACCAACAAGCAAAAAAAAGGCGCAAAAAAAAAAAAAAACAAAAAAAAAAAAATATATA
>JAQMCX010000048.1:1698029-1712562 GCA_029814765.1 Acanthurus leucopareius
CCCCCCCCCCCCCCCCCCCCCCCCCCCCCCCCCCCCCCCCCCCCCCCCCCCCCCCCCCCCCCCCCCCCCCCCATAGATTACTTTGTGCAGCTTTGAGCAAACCACACTTCATTAAGCTACTGCTTAATTTAAGTAACTGTAGGATGATCTGCAAGAAGAAAAAATGTTTGGATGCAATAAAATAACCTAAATTGTTCTCAAGTGGAAGTGAGCTCATTTAGTATCCAGTGTCTCAGTGAGTTTTGTAATCTGCTGAGCTTTTTGCCAACAGTGACACCGCTCATTAAATATTCTCAGTTTTCCTATTTAATGACCCACATCAAAAAGACAGTTTTTGAAGTTTAAGATGGAATAACTGACAATACTTTGAAAAAAAAAAGGCACCAAACTCAACGAAAGATTTGTCTATGGAACAGAAATGTTTTATAGCTCTTCTTTGAAATGGGAAATGCTTTCACCTCAGGCAGATCTCTAAAAAAGAAAACTGTAATTGAATGCTATCAAAAGTGCTGTCAATACTGTTCACTGTATATTCTGCAAAGAGGTTAAAAAAAAGTGCTGTCAGTGTCCAAGAACCCAGCAAAAAAAAAAAAAAGAAAAAAGAATATTCCTCTCGTTTCATCCAACCTGAAGAGCGCCCAGTCGGAGGAGGGAGGAGTGGATGGATGAGGAGGGTGAGGGAAGAGGCAGAGATTCTCGTCTAATGAGTATCTGGTGGGTGTTCTCCCCGAGTCGTGACTTGTTTGTTCTTCAATTATTCTCTGAGTCCTCTATCCCTCCATCCCCCCTCCGTAAGTGAGGACCTCGGCTCAGAGAATGAGATGTCGCTGCGGCGTTGGGCTTGTCATGGCCTCCTGTCAGAGGCGGCTAATTGGATCCAGTCGGATTGACCCCAGATCCTTTCCCTATCTCAACTGTGACCTAATCCCTCTGAGTGGCCCCTTTGACATGTATTTAAATGCTATGCTTCAATATTATGCTTTAAAAAAAAGAGAGACTTGTTAAAGTTCTTGGTACTGGTTACAAAGCAGCCTCTGTGACGTTGGACAAGGACGTCCCCACAGTTGTGTCCACAAAGAAGATGTAAGGGATCAAGGGTACTCGAGGATTGTTCCATATTAATATATTCACCATAAAGCCGCATTATTAAAATGCAGCGATCAACTTTCCCCTCAGATGTTCCAGCTGCTGCTTTCTATAGGAGCCACAGTCAAAAAATGCACACCCTATATTCAATACAAAGTGAACTCATTGTTTTTCTTCATGTGGTTCCTCCATTGCACGACTTTAAACTTCACGCTTTTGAACTCTGAGATAATTCTTCCTGACCCACTTCTCCCCCTACTTATGTGTTTCACTAGAACAGACTGGATTCAGGTATCCTGGTGAACAAAAAAAAAAAAAAAAAAAAGGAGGGAAGAGAACATGGTGTGGGCCTATAGCATCATCTCACCTAATTAGCAGGCAGGAGATAAAAGGCTGTCATTCATAATTGAAGCTGGCGGAGGAACCCTGTCATCCCTGAATTTGCAAGTGAGAATGTTGAAGCTGCGTGATTCTTGCCCCGCTTTCATCTGCAACAGCACAGAGACGAAAAATCTAAAGGGCTAGATGTGTCAGTTTTTCAGGCTCCGAGTGAAGGGAAATTAAGCCATTGTGCTTCATTTAAAATAAACTCTCACAATATTCCCACACATGCACCGTTTTCCCCGTCTCTCCTCCAACGAAGTTGTTGTTTTTGTTTAGTTTTTTTTTTTTTTTTGGTCTCATTGTTTCATTGCCGAGGGGCAGTAAACACGAAGAGTCTCCGATGATTTGGTTTGGTGCAGAGCAGGTGAACCCGCTCTGTGGAGTTATGCAGTGTGTCAACACTTTGCAGAAAGATGATCAATATACTGCTCGAGCAGGGCTGCTTTCCCGCTTCACACGGCTCCACTGTGTTGTAACGTTTTTTTTTTTTTTCAACGTTTTTATTCTGAGTCACGACAAGACTTCTAGGATCCTCTTTCTGCAGCAAAAATTAGCTCACTGCAGTGTGGTCCAAAACAGTGCATAAAAATGAGTTAACGGGAGAGTGATGTGGTAAATAAAAGGAGGGAGGCACAATTATACTTCATTCAGCTTATTGATTTATAAGAAAAAAAAGTAAATTGCAAAAAGAGATTAGATGTGAACGGCAGTACAGTCAGTAGTATAATTAAAAGGTGTGTAGGAAGTATTATAAACAAGCCTGCCAGCAGCTTTCACACTGACTGAGACAATCAGGCTCAGAAACTCCCAGTCAGTCCAAGTGGAGGACCCCACCTACCAATTACATGAACGTGCAAGAAAAGAGCAAACAAGCCCCAATCAAACAGGCCTGGGGCCCATCACAATAGCAGCATTTAAAAGGAGGTTTATATTCTGATTATAATCAGTTTAAAAGCCCTAAAAAGAATAACAATGCTTGATATAAAGCACCTCAATGAGGATAAACAGGCCAAAACTGATTGGTGATTAATTTTGTTGCAGAGGGGCATTTTTAACTTTTAATAAACTGATCTAAAAGTGAAAAAGTAAAGAAATGAAAAAGATTTCCTGATGATTTGGTTTCTTATTAGCTGTGTTTTTTTTCTGTGCACCATCAGAACTTCTCTTTTTTTTTCAATACAAACTCTTGAAGAACTGATTATTGTTGAATGCCTCCAAGGTATGAAAAGAAACGACAAACCCTTACAAAGCAAAGCTTGAGAAGACTGAAGTGTTGACTGACTGGTTTTAGTCAGTATGAAAACAACCGTGCATTTAAGTGAAGCGAGTGACAAACCAGGTTCATTCTTTTTATTTCCATCCTGCTCATCTATCCCTGGACCTGACTGGTGTTTAATGATCATTAGACGCTTGATTCATGGTGCACTGATGTTCTCTGCTCATCGCTCCTCTCCAGGGAGCACTTAACAGCAGGTCACCTACAGAATAGCGGCCCAAATAACCGATAGATAGATATATAGACGAGGCTTACACACAGATGACTATTTACTATTCCTCCTAATGTAAGCAATTTCCTCACTGCAGCAATGACTAACATAATGTTCAGGTATTCCTGTGGACATATTATGGTTATTATTACAGCCGGCTTTTACATTTCTGTCTCTTCTTCTGCTGTCTGAGACAATTTGCAGGTTCTCAGGTCTCAGGCCGAGTTTCATTAAATCTGACATGATTTGTGAGGAGGAGACAATAGATTTTCATTTGAAACTTTGAGTGGATTGGGACTCATAAATCGACAACTTGTAAGGCTGCAGCCTTCAAAGTAAAGGCTGAAACGTTGAGTTTGTCACGTTCTCCAAAAATGCATTTAATGCTTCATTTATTTATAACAGGAGGAAGGTGAAGAGAATCCCTCTGATGCAGAAACGATCAAGATACGGTTCACGCTGAATAATAACCTTAATTTGTCAACCCTGAGTTATTATTATCAAGGGCTTCTGTCATCAACAAAATATGGAACTGCTGTTTGTCCCTAAATTATGTGACAAAATGAAATGCTGCAGATTTATATTCAAATCAAAGGTGAACGTCTAATAACAAATCACTAGATGTCCCATGGCATGAAACAGCATAAATACATATCAGATATTCTTAAACTTAACAGATGTAGGCACAGATTGTTAAAATGTTTTACTACACGCTCTGTACTGCAGCACCCTCACTATAGAAATTATCTCAGAGATTTATCTCCTGCTCCTTTTTATCCCTCGCTAAGACACACTGAGAAAGTAGGTGGATGAGTTTAATGCTGGTGTAACAGTGTGATACTACTCTTATTCCAGAAGGAGTTTCCTGCAGCAGTGTAGTAAAGTATGAATGCAGGATAGCAGAGTAAAAGGATGCAGTGGGAATCGCTGCTGTATCCTGATGTTGGCACACTTCAAAAATTGATTTAAGTATGTCCGCACACATACATACACACATACACAACACCATAGACACGAGTTCACTGACACACACTCGTGCACACACACGTTTACTGTGTATCTGGATGAAAACCCCACAGCAGCAGAACAAAATGTTAGGCTCAACAGCGAATACAAATGCTGTAATTTTGACTGTATTAAACTAAATGTCAGTGTTACAGGCCATAAAACAGAGTTACCTCCACCTTTTAACAAAAGGTATAAAGGCAAAAAACAGTCTTAATTATTGAGCTGATGGCTGGCTGCTGCTTTGAAATTGGCTTCACAGAGAAGCTCTTCCTTTAGTTTTCTCCCTTAGCTCTTTCTTTTGCTTTTCTTTTCAGTGGAAACTGTAACTATACGAAAAAATATGTATAGGCCAGTATGAAGCTTCATTTATAAAGCCACATTAACCTTAGATATCGTAGTCATTAATGACTGTATGAAGCAACCAGAAGTGACAACATGTCTAATGTAATCAGATCAGATCCGTAGTTTCAATAACACAAGCATACATAGAGAAAATATAAAGACTGTAATTATTAAAGATCCATTGCAAAAAAAACCCAATAAAAGCACATTACCTTCACACATTAAATGTGACTGCACACAACTACAACTATGCTCCAAATTCTATGCCAATGAACTAATAATAAAGGGCTTTTTTAGTGGGAAACTGTCACATAAAATTAGTTTCAGGCAAACCAGCCACAACTGCTAAAGAAACTGCTGGAGAAATCTCATGTTCATCGATTCACAAAGAAAGAACAAGTGTGGAGGAATGAAGTGTGAAGTTCATCCTAAAATGTAAAAAGAAATGAGTGTGATATTGCTTTTTTTAAAAGGCTTGTGTTATTGTTAACAAGAACAACTGTTAAGAAAATCCTAAAAAAGAACCAAACCAACAGAAAAACAAAGATCTGCTGTTAACAGGTGGTTCTGATCTTTTTAAAGGGGTGCAGGTTGGTACATTAAGAAATGCAGATATTGTTTCTGGGCAGATAACATGAATGAATGAATGGATGAATGAACTGCTCATGTTGAAAAATTGTTAAGGCACTTAATATATACTCTATGTCTGTCACTGACCCATGTAACTTCATCTGTCCCTTCTCTTCTCTGTTCTGTGTGGACTGCGGAGATGACAGTCCCGCCTGCAACAGTGAAACAATAAAATGCAAAAAAGGAGAGGAAAGAAGGTAGCTAGAAAATTTACAACATAAGCAGTGAAGAACAATGATGAGCTGCAATGAAGCAAGAACACTAGACAGACATTTCTTTAAAAAAGCCGGTGGCAGGGGACACACACTAAAAGTCACTGGTGGATATATTATAATTCTATAGTCTTAATATAGTACATGAAAGTAAGCTTTTAGATGATAACGGATGCACTTGTTCCTACCTAAGATATAATCTTAAAACATTTTCCAAATAAGAAAAATGAATTTGTAAATTTGAATCGATTTCCTACACAGCTGGGGACTCTTTATGTCTGTAAAACAGAAGAAAATGCTCTGATACTGACAATGCTTGTTAGTATTTGCCCTGAAAGTGGCTTCAGCCAAAGAGGATGAAGGGTCAAAAGGTTGAACCACACTGTACTCTGCACATCCCTGCGTAACAGGAACCAAAACCCAGTTACTTACCAGAGAGCTTTTGAAAAGCCCTTCAATGCATCTCACTGTGACATTCCTGCAGAGAACCCTCTCAGTCGAGCCCTGTCTCCAGACTTGGTTGCTTTTTACTCAGTGTTACCAATCCAGGCCAGTGCACTCCCATCTAAGTGGTTATCCTGACTCTTTTTTGTCTGATTGCCCTTGAATGGTCCCCGTGGCCAGATGTGGTGTAATGGTTGCCTCCCTGTGGGACAAACAGCCTCTCAGGAAAGGAAAGGAAGGACAATTACTAATCAATGTGTACAGCTCCCTCAGGACAGCAAAAGAAGCTGTGTTGAGGCTGCGTCACTTTTCACCCCAAAGGCTTTCTGGAGGAAACGGGTTTCCCTGACAGGTTGAGTGAGTGGTTGTTTTTTAATGGACTGGCTTTGAAGGACCACAGTAAGTATTACCTACAAGAGATGGCGCACAAACAGGAATAATATGGGATGAAAAGTTATTTTAGTTTTTTTTCTTTTATTCCACACTTGTTTCAAACATGTTGTGGCACCATATTATTTATTTGTTATTCGTTGGTAATGGTGCTGTAACAGGCCTAAGTTTTTAAAACCCAATAATTAAAAGAAGTAATTCTCCTAGCTATTTTTTTCCATCTGAGCCTAAATTATGTGCATATGATGATGATAAAATAGCTCTTTTTACCTTTTAAACTAGTAGAGAAACAGATGAATGTAGAATAAAAAAAAGAAACAGAATTTCTGCACTGGACCTTAAAAGGATTAAAAGCTTTCGAACTAAAAAAATCCTCACCTGCGATGACTTTCAGAGGCACTGAAACACAGACGCTTATGCCCAGTAGGCAGTTAGAGGGGTGCTGAGGGCAGACCTCATCCCCCTCTCCATCCCTTACTACCAGAGAGAGTGCGGGGGCAGAATGGTTATTAAGTTAAATTTTTTAGTCTAGTCAGCCTGATTTTCCCTTTTTTACTATGCAAGTGCTGCCTCTCAACACCCATCCTGGGCAGTAATTTGGGATAACAAGGCCAGGCCCTTATCCAAATGAATAGATAATGAGCCATAACTTCACTTTCAGTGGTCACCAGGAAAAAAAAAAAGCTTTGCCTGTCATATCCGATGAAGAGAAACTTAAAAAATTGATGACCTTGCCCTAAAAAGATTTAAAATGCCTTTTGTTCAAACAGGTTATACTTCCACCACTCATGCACTTGGCTTCACCCTCATGATCACAGCAACTTGAGGTCATAGAGTGAGAGGATCATAGAGACACACTGTTGCCTGAAGTATACCTATAATATTCTTGTAGTATTTCTGTGATCACTCAGTTTGTCTGTGCTGTTGAAAATACAATCCAAACTCAGCTTAGGGCATAGGGATATAGGTGAGTGTGCTGGTTGGTGGTGTTGAGGCAGGGGTGCTCCCATTGGACCCTTCCCCCCCTGTTGTTATAAATTAAATACTCACAGACTGAATGTGTCCCACTGGGATATGTTATATTGCTTAAAAAAGCTTCCTGTGGATGTTGTTCTCAGTAAGATCCAGCCACATGTGCCCCACTGTTTCACCGGTACCTGCTGTGCATGGAGAACAACATTTGACAAGAGAACACTTTCCTCCTCAAGCGAGCGTGGAAGAGGAAATCCATCTACTGTTGGTTTCTGTCAACTCTTTCATTTTGGCTGTATTACTCCCTCTTGTCAAAAACACAAGGAATGAACAAATGAATTATTGGGGTTATCTACCTCAGTGGGTGAGTGAAGCGTATCGTCTACAGCTGATTACATCAGTCTGTTAGTGCACCTGTGTCTGACAGGAGGAGCTCCACCTCCTGCAATGAAAAGACAATGTGCTGGAACAATCCGATCTGATTCACTTACAGGAGGCACAACGCTGCCAAAAACTAGTGACATCTACTTTAAGTCAAAGTATGTTGCAGACTGACAGCAATTGAGAGAAAAAAAAAACAACACATAGGGAACTCTCAAGTGTTCTTGCTGTCTGACATTGTTTTTGTCTGTTTCATTGAAAAGCCACTGAGGACAAGATGTTTGCTTTTAGGACATTCAGGTCTCAGTGTTGAGCTTAGAA
The DNA here is from genome assembly GCA_029814765.1 of Acanthurus leucopareius. Classification (NCBI taxonomy): domain Eukaryota; kingdom Metazoa; phylum Chordata; class Actinopteri; order Acanthuriformes; family Acanthuridae; genus Acanthurus; species Acanthurus leucopareius. The sequence goes on from JAQMCX010000048.1 coordinate 1,705,687, forward strand.
TCTGCAGTGAGCAATGATGTCTAAAATCATAGTTGTGAATAACCGTGATAGAAAGTATTGCAAATATTGGGTCATCGTTTGAAAATAAAGACAAAAGAGGGAAACATCAACTGCAGCCATCTTAGACAGCCTAAGAAAAAACTTTAATAAAAGGACCAAAATCCTCACAATCTAACTGCTGCTGCAAATGTAAATCCACAAACCATCATAAACCATCATATATCATAATATAACACAAAAGAATGAAACATTTTTAAGCACATTTTTGATAATGTTAAGGGCAAAAAAACATATGTCTGATTCATTTAAGCACAGATAAACCAAGATAATGAGGCAAACCTTCAAAACAAAAAATTGATGTTCAATTATTTTAGGTTAACAAAAAATCCTTAATAATACACAAGAAATTATTATTTATATTTACTACTAAAATAATAATAAAAGTATGGTGAATACACAGCAAACACTTGTTATTCAATAACTCGGAATTAAGGAATAAGTTTTTATTGAATAAGTTGGTAATTGAAAAGATGAGTTGTCTCATTTAATTTGAAAAAGTCTGAAGCCTTTTGTTACCACAGACACACCACGTCGTCTGTGCTATTGAATACAAAAAAAATAAAAAAAGTAGAACTGTCAAAAACCAGCCAAAGCATATAAAGTATTTGCTTTCAGTGGGCTCTGGTAAACAACTGAATTCAAACACAACGTTTTCACTGCATATCAGCTCCTGTCTGCTAGCTTTAATCGCCAGGCAGCCGGGCCGGTCAAGGCCAAGTCAGGCTGGCTGCTTTACCTGCTTTAACAGCTTTAACATTACAGCTGGGTAGCAGCACTATATGCAGCAGTCTGAAGCTTTGCCACGGTTATTTTCAGTCCAGGTTTGAAACCATTTTTTAAAAATGTAGGAATCAACAATCAGCAGAGGTTAAACTGGCCATTACTATCCAAATAGTGGCAAGTATACACGAATATTGTGGACATATTTCTTCAAATGAAGATAGAGGAAGGATCGTCGTCACAATCTTGGAACTAAAGTTATATAATATCCCAGTAAAGAAGCATTTTAAAACAGAAAAACATGGCCAAAAAAATTCAGAGAATTAAGCAGTTAAAAGCTATCTTTAAATTATTATTATTATTATTATTATTATTATTATTATTATTATTGTGTGCTTCCAGTTAGGTAACACATTGCTGTAGGTGTTCTTTGGGTGGAACACTGAAGCACCATCTGTACACTTTATTCTAGTTTGGGGTGAAATTTTTAAACACTGATTTTGAGCAATGGAACATTTAATGAGGCATAAATACCACATTTTATGACTTTAGGGTACTCGTGGTAATGGACTCCAGTGAAAGACTGGATTTGAGAATGCATGGCTCTTTCTCCTTATTTTTCTCCTTCCTTCTGTAAAAATAAATAGGCCTAATGGCACTCCCCAATCCTACATGCCACTTTCCAGCAGATGGCGGCTCCATGTGAGGCTTAACTAATCATAAACACGTAAATAATGCAAGGCAAGGCTGAGAGAGCTTGTTGTAGTGAGGCAGACAGACAGAGACGGAGGGGACTTAAGGCTTTGCTGAGCAGGATCACCCCGCCTGCGAGCCAGAACATTGCACAAGTCCTCACACTACTCCATGGCAAATTCTTCCATTTAAATGATTTACATATTGATAGAGGTCATTCTCATGTTGGAGTAATCAAGACCTTATGTTTGCTCATGCTGTCATGAATATTTACTGGTGAATTTTGATTAAGAGTTGGGCCTAAGGCTTTGATGACACAGTGCAGAGGGGCGTCCAGTGGTATTAATGAGATTCTTTACAGATGAGAGATGCGAGCACAGCTGTAAAGCACTTTTGTTCTTTTGTCAGTTTGTTGCTGCCTACCTGATGAGTGAAGTAATTTCCATGACTGCAGTGAAACAATATGTCCCCCTTGACACAAATCATTATCTTCAGGTGGTCCTTCAAGCTCGTTGACTTTTATCTTCACATTTTTTCAAGTAATTTGCTCCCCTTCAAGTGAAAGCCCACTGATAGAAAGAGAGACATCCAATGATTGAAGCGATATTAGCTCATTTACCAGAAAATGATCTTGGCAGAAAAAGAGGAGGTTAATGATAAAACAAAGAGTGAGTCTGTCCGTCTGTCTGTCTCTTTATCCATAAATCTATCTCTTGCTGTCTGTTTGCTTATAGACTTTACTGTTGATCAATCACAGACAGTGTTGAAGTCACAAACGAGTGTGAAAAAACACACATACAAGGATGTGATAGCAGTTGTAAATATTGGGACATGTCAAGCGTAACTTCCTGATTCGATAGTTTTGCATCCTTTATTAATCCTGGTGTCAAATTTGGGATTTTAGGGATTTTCCAATATGAGGATACAGTACACTGTAACTCTAAAACCTGCCATCAAACAGATACATCTTTTAACGATGTCTGTAGCAGAATCTGGTGATAAAGGTTAATGAAACACAGGGAGGTATGAGAAAGAAGGTAATGACCCACGTAGGCAACCGGCTTTTGAAGGATGATGTTTTGGTTCAAGGACGACACACTGGTAGAGGGCAAATAACAACTTCTTTGAAACTGAGGTGCTCTCCATCCCCTTGAAGAAAATAGACTGTCACCCTCCTTGACAGAAACCTGTAGCTGAGGTTGATTGGATTTGAATTATATGAAGAGGCGGATGTGTGGGGGCTCTTTGAATCAACAAAACAGAAGAGATTAACTGTGGTAGAGCTATTCTATAGATGAGGTGTCAGCATTTTTGTGGATTTGCAAATCAAAACATAAAGGCAAGGCATTGAGTCCTAAACAGTTTTGTGGGTCAAATAAAGAGGAAATAAAATTTTTGAAAAGATGTAAAAATCAAATGAAAAACACTGAAAAGTGAAGAATGTGGTATTGCAAAAGAACTGCACAGCATCTTTAAAATCTATGTAATAATTTATCACGTAGATAGCAAAGCTCCAGACGAAGAGTGTTGTCTAGACTTTTGTGCCTGGGGACCTTGGTTAGGAAAATAGAGCATGAATGTTTGATAAGACAAAGCTCCGTGATGGCACTCGTAGGTGGCTGCAATGCCCAGTACTATAAACTAAGGAAACTGGGTCATGTGATCTATTTTGTACAATGCTTCAGTATGACAACTTGTAGACAAATTGGGTGTTTATGCAGAAAAATTCACCAAATATCAGACGTAAAGACACTGGCAGTGTGTTGAGGAAAAGCACCTTCTTCACTGATGGGCTTCGCCTTCAGACCCCAGTTAAAGCTGTGCCCATGCTTCTAAATATGCCTCTGCAGAGGGCAACTAACTGAATTTTTCATGTGTCTAAGCCAGCTCCAAAGATTTGAACTGGTTCAACAAGAACAACATACATTCAGTAAATATTGACAAAACAGAGCCAAAAGTTTCTCTGGCACAGACACATCAATAATGCATGAAATGTGTAAAATTGCATGAAACCTGTCTAAGTCCTGAGTCCAGAGCAGCCTCCTCTCTTCTCAGATGCTTGTAGTTGCTGACTGCTGCACAATATCACAACAAACACACTCAGTTTTTTTTTTTGTTTTTTTTTTTTTTTTGCAAAACAGAGTTCTGAATGTGAAAGGAATTTAGTGGATGTAAATTTTTTTGGGGCGAAAAATCCAGACTGCAGCAGACAGTGTATGGGAGTTTAACCCTGCACTTTTTAATGGACAGCAATCGGCTTCAGATACTTCCCTCATTAAGGCTTCATTAGATGATGGGACTACTGCACCGTGAATCCCAAAAGAATTGTAAGAATCTGCATATCCTCAGTTTATTAGAAGCCCGCTCGGCCCCTGCTGTCACGGGTCTCATGTGGCTCCACCAGATTTTCCTCCCTTGCACCTGACATTGTCTGTGACCTGTCAATCATAATCAAACATGTTGTATATTCTCGTCAGTGTTGTTTGTGTGCTTCAGCAACTCATCTTTGGGTGTGCAGTCATGAATCTAGAGTCAGGAAAAATGCCTTCTTCCTACACAGCCATGACCGGTGCATCTCTGGCCTGAGGCATCACTTTATTTAAAAATGCATACGTCTTATCAGCCTCAAGCAAACAAGCTCAGCACTGTGAAATCTCCTCCCTCAGTTTTCAGACACAATAGACACACTGCTGAAGTTAAAGTCTAATGCCATGCTGTACATGTCTCTGTACAGTGGAAACATTGATTTTTATAATTTAAAAAGCTTACTCGCAGCTTTCAGTAAAAGCTAGCCAAAAACATCAGAGCTCTCTTTCCTCTAGAAGGCCTTATTGTCCTCTGATATCAGGCCCATCTTACACCAGTCACACTGGTGAAATAGAGTGTGTGGTGTACCGTACAGTCTACTGACATTACATGAAAGGCTTTCTGGGTACTGAAGTTCAAGCAGTTTTTTAGAGTTTTCTCTCATTGTTATTTTAGGGCGGCCAACAGTAATAAGAGCAAATAAATCAGAAGCCACAGTTCCAGTGGTCGATATTGTCTCCAGAGTACAGAGACAGTGCAGAAGCTCAGATCTAAACACTGTAAGTTCACTGCTGTTATGAAGCTGCAGCCCAGACTTTAGTTCTGAAATAGAGATAGTCACTTAAAGTACATACACCAGGGTGTAAAATGAGCATATGCTTACAGCAGGGAAAGTAGCTTCCCTAAATTCTGGAGTTATTTAATGTAGAATTGACTTAAAGGCCTTTTACAGCATGCAATCCTGCTTTTTTTAATAAGAAATGTTGTTGTTTTATTTATCTTTTTGATAAGCCAATCGGTGATGTACAGTGTCTCTCAATTATTGCTTTTTAAAAAACACTCTTAATCACCACTGTACACAAACCTGTGCAAAATTATGGCAGACATGTGGTTATTGTTGCTCTTTTTTTTTAACAATATCAAAGGAGAATTGCTGCTTTACTGTCTCAATTGCATGTTGCAATCCAGTGGCTGCAAATGAATGTATCCACCTGTGAAAAAATACTGAGTAGACTCACAGTGGCAGCTTGAATATGATATTCTTCAAACAGACATTTCAACTGACTTCAGTGAACATGGTGATAAGTGTATTAGGTTCGTTCCACCGGGTCAATCAAACTGTGTGTGATAATGAAGATAGTTGAGACCATCAGGAGCAGCGTTGAGGAGTTATATTCCAAACTGAGAAATACACCTCTTAAAAATCCTTCCTACCATAAAATAACTGCTTCTTTGAAAGTAAAAAGATGCTCCTCATTATCTTTAAATGTACACACAGACCAGTGTGTGCTTGTTTGCTTCTTTGCATAGGCAAGTCCATCCTTTTGTTCTATTTCCTGATGAAATAGGAAAAAAACATTTTCAAAATTTATAAGGGGTTTTTGCTCTCAACTCTCAAATTCTTCTGTTGAATTAGATCTGGGGTTCCAAGGGACCTAAATTCACATTAATACCTAATGAATTGCTATTATAATGACATTTATAAACTAGGAATTAAAAACACAACAAATCTTGAATAAAATTTGTGTCGGAAATGCTTGTATTTAATTATTAAAGCACAGCACAGCAATACTTAAAATTACCAAGTGAATTTTAAGCTTCTCACTTGCCAATACTGAATTCACTTACTAGCAATAAAGAACGCTCAGTATTTTAATTTTGTTAATTAAACGCACATATCACAGCATTCAGGGCTGCCGACAAGGAGGAAACACTTTGGAGGGATGGGGGTCCGAAAGGGCCTCTAAACTACAGATAATGTTCTCTTGCAGTGTAGTATAGTACAGTATGGTACAGTATAGTACAAAGTTTAAAATAAAGCTTTTTGTTCTCGTTCTTGTTCCTTTAATTTTCTTAACACAGCAGTCGTGAAAAAAATGTATCTTTTTTAATATAATAAAATGGTTTGATCCAATGTTATTTTACTTTTGATCTCATCATCCACCCGCCGCCCTGGTTGTGGGGTGGGTGCTGTTTCTCCCTCATTCTCTCCAGTACAGCTAATCTCTCCCACTCTGCTGTTATCTGCATCCTGGGTCTCTCCTCCTCTGTCTTTCCTGTTCGACACAGCCGCTTCCATCTTCACACTCAGCTGTTCCTGCCTTGTGTTAGGCTGTCATACACACCGGACGATAAAGTTAAAGCTAGGTTGTAGCTTTTAGTGGCTGACAACTTCAATGCATTATGAATGGAAATGATAACATGTATTTGATACATACATCTGAATAATTGTGCTGGGACTATCTTTTCTTCAAAATATGTTTGTGTTGAAAGTGTGTGTGTGTGACAGGGGAGCTTTTGTCATAAACGAATGGAACATGACTTTTTGCAGTTCACTTTGTCTTGTTATGCATTTACTCTGTCAACTGTCTAACCCACTAAAAACATGTATGCAACCCATACATGTTATGACCATAAGTTTAGGAATACTAGACTAGATGACTCATTAATTAATGATCACTACATAAACACAACTAAGTGGATGGATTGCCAAGTAACCTCTTTTCAAAAACCTGTTGCATGCAGCCATGCACTATTGTGCATGAAAGCCAAACATACAGTGCACAACTGATCTTTTGCTAAACGTTGTCACCTAGCAGACTGTCCAATGACTATGTAGCAACTAGGGCTGTCGAAGTTAATGCGTTAATAACGCATTAACTCAAACTCCTTTTAACGGCACTAATTTTTTTAACACGCGATTAACGCATGCACGGTCTGTGCCTTGCCAGCTCCCAGTTTCAGGAAGTGGCGCAAAAATAACATTGCAAACATTTACAAAGCGGAAATGGATATAGAGAAGGGACTTTTAAACGGAAAGTTTAGCTTTAAAGTTTTGCCCGATGGTTCTCTGGTCAAAACAAAAGTAATTTGTAT
>JAQMCX010000048.1:1712662-1787072 GCA_029814765.1 Acanthurus leucopareius
GGCGCTCCAGTACCTTCATGACCACAGAGGTCAGGGCAACGGGTCTGTAGTCATTCAGCCCTGTGACCTTGGCCTTCCTGGGGACGAGAATGATGGTAGCGGCTTTGAAGCATGCAGGTACCTGGCACAGCTCCAACGAGGTGTTGAATATGGTGGTAAACACTGGAGCGAGCTGGTCAGTACAGTGCTTCAGGACGGAGGAAAAGACAGAATCCGGGCCGGCCGCCTTCCGGGGATTCTGTCTCCTGAACAGGAGAGCCACCTCACTATCGGTGACAGCGAGAGGGGGTGGGGCGGGAGTGGAAATGGGGAATGTGAGGGGAGAGAGGGCAGGGAAAATGGGAGGGAAGGGGTGCAGTGGGAGAGGGGGAGGGGACTCACTGTGGTGCAGGGATGTCGATGGTTGAGGCTCTGGGTGGATGGTGGAGAGAACAGGGGGATGCTCAAATCTGCAGTAGAACTCATTGAGCTCATTTGCAAGGTGGAGGTTGTCAGGCGCCCGTGGTGACCTCGGTTTATAGTCCGTGATGGATTTGAGGCCTTTCCAGACAGAGGAAGAACCACCTTCAGAGAGCTGCTGTTGCAGTTTCTCCGCGAAGCGGTGCTTCGCCTCTCTCACCACCTTGGCGAACCTGTACTTGGCCTGCCTGAACCAGACCACATCTTCACTGCGCCTGGCCACCTCCTTCTCCGTCCTCAGCCTTCTAAGGTGGGCTGAAAACCAGGGCTTGTCGTTGTTATAAGTCTTCCTGGAGCTGAGGGGAACACACACCTCTTCACCGAGGCTGATGAATGAAGTCACGGTGTCAGTGTATTCATCCAGGTTGTTCCCAGCCTCAGTCCCCGCCTACTGGACAAAGTCCTGGTCACAATCTGCCCTCTCCAACCAGGCCCGAAGACGGTCACATGCCTCTCTGGACCACACCCTGAAGCGCCGCACTACAGGTTTGGAGAGTTTTAATCTCTGCCTGTAGCGAGGGATCAGGTGGATGAGATGATGGTCACTGCTGCCCAGCACGGCACGTGGAACAGAGTGGTAAGCCTGGCGGATGGTGCAGTTACAGTGGTCCAAAATGTTTTGTCCCCGAGTTGGGCATGTGATTTGCTGCTTGTATTTGGGAAGGACCAGACTTAGATGAGCCTGGTTAAAATCCCCTAGAACTACAGCAAAACTGTCCGGGTGCCTGCGTTCAACACACGACATCTGTTCGGCTTTAGCAAAAATATACTTGACCATATCTCCTCAAACTTCCATCCAACAGAGACTGCATTGATGACGACAGCTATGGCGTGGTTTGTGTGCATGCTGTGAAGTGTTGGCAACAAGGAAAAGATGTGGAGTGGATATGGGTATTCTGTTGATGATCAAATGGAATGGATTGAAAGTGAAGCACTGAAAAGAGTGCTGGGTGGATAGGCTAATCATGCAGTATTTCAAGTGAAAAATGTGAGGGGGTCCAAATGAACAATTTTCAAAAGTGTGGGGGGCACATCCCCTCCTAAATTAATGGTTGTGACGCACATGGTAGTCACAGTGTATGGTGTTAACTGAGATGCAGTTCCAAAACCATCAAGACAATAGCTAGCAAGTAATTGATAATGTTTTTCCTTTTAAGGTTCCACCATGCCCTTTATTATATTAGCTGGCAAGTTTTAGACCAAAGCTCCTTTGAATGATAGATACCCCAGTAGCAGCTGGAAATTTTCCGTAGGCACAGCCTAAGTGGAGAACATTTCAGTTTAAATAATTTTTTAAAAGATTTTTGTTAGGACTTGAACAGAACAACAACAACAAAATGTTTTAGATTGATAACTTGAATGACAGTGCAGTCTTCATATAGAAAATCTCTATTTGTACCTCAAACAACACTGATATATCCATAAATGTATGAAAGAATCAATATTTTTTCAGTGTACTTTCATTTGTCATGGAGAGATAAATAATAAAAAATCACATGTATGACGCTTTTATTAGTGATAAACTATGACAGTAATCCAAAAAACACACATTAAAGTGTTTTGAATTACTTTTTGAAGTTGCTGGTTTTCTGTCAAGACATATTACTGTGAACTATAGGCCTCATGGTCCGAATACAAGGCCCAGAAACAAAGAGAAACAAAAAACAAAACAGGTTTGTTTATTGTGTCAGTTTTTAATTAAAGGATTTACAATGTACATGTCAAAAGGAAAAATCACTTTACATTAAATGTATAGTTGAGACAATCAAAAATAATTAGATGGTATCAATGTGTCTACTAAGTTTTAGAGAAACTACATGCTAATATTTAATAATACCAACAAGTGGAATTTTATATTTAGCGTCAAAATAATATGCAAGTCAAAAGAAACATAGCTGCTTTTGACATATATACTCTAAAGTGTGCAAGCAGTAGAGTAATCACACCAGGCAAAGCTCAAACACATGATAAAGACAGCTGATACCACACATGCACAATACTACACTGCAATTCTCATGCCTGGTTATGGTACTAATTAGTGAACAACATCTCTAAGTTGCATCTCTCATCTCTAAGGGCCACAGCTAGATTCCTTCTCATACACAACTCAAGTACATATGAAAACAGCAGAATCGAAGCAGTTTTGCCCTTGTTTACATGTAACAGCATTTCCATATGTAATTCTACAGTCAGAGTTCAAGAGGTGAGAAACTGGGGATACTGCTCAAAAACCATAATCACCTCAAACAAGCTACTGTTAAACTCACATTCAATTTTTGACAAAAGCATGCAGCCCTGTCATTATAGAAATAAAACAAATCAGTTCACTAGGAATAGACAAGATATTTACAACAGCAACAGCATGGGAAACAACTACAACAGTCTGCTGAGGATCACAATGAAATTACACCACAAGAAACTGGGCCGCAGTCAGAGCAGGACCAAGACTAGACTATTTATTAATACAGCTGCAGTAAGAAAGCTGCAAAAGACAAGCCATGGTAAGTTTTGAAACTTTACAGCCAATCTGAGTGTAGCCCTAGCCCCTTTAGTGTAGAGTGATGTAGAGTTAGCTACCTACTTTTTAACAACTTGGGAGAAACAAAACAAACATGAGGCAGGTCATTACTTTGTCAATGATCTATGGGACAATAAGTTTCAGTCAAAATCTCTATTAACTAGGACCAGTGGAGCTACCAGTGTCCACACATATAGGGCAATGCAGATCCAACTGGAGGAAATCTTTACCCACACAGACGGCCATTTGCTGGTCATGGCCTCGTAGTTGGAGTCAGGGCTGCAGGGAGAGCAGAAAATGAAGAAACACATCTTTCAACAGATTTATACTCTGCACCTATCAGTCTGATTTAAAAAAAAAACTATAATATGTTATACTCCCCTCTCATGTTTTACAAACAAAGGACTTGGCCTAGACTTAAAATCTTTAAAGATTTTAACTTTATTTGCATCTCGCTCCAATGTTCTTCCATTTAAAAAGATGTCAAATTTTGCAATTCTTTCTCGCTTATCTAAGCAACCTCAACCTCAAAGCATGAGATGCTGCATATTTAAAGGTCTGATTTTATGTCCCTTTTTGACAGTGTTAATAGGTTAAATGGGTCCCAAAACCATGCCTGTGAAAGTTCTTTCTTGAAACACCACTCGGATCATGTGCATAGGCAAGACTTCTTATGAACATGGTGTTTCTGTGTTTGTGGCTTTGACTGTAAATGGTTACAGGAAGTAGATTTGGCTTTGGCTACAATGGGGGACTTTTTGAGTAAGAACCTTCCACTGAGGAGTTCCTTGAGAACTGCAAAACTTGGGAACTTTCTTTCTGTCTGCATTCGCAGATAGGAACCTTGAGTGACATAATCTGGCCAACAGCTAGTAAAGCAACATGATTTCAGCATGAAATTTAACTAAAAACATGTCAACTTGTTTGCGTGTCATGTAGCACCATTTGATGTAGCACCATTTGATTTAAGTGAATAGATTTTCAGGACAACAGATGCTGACCATATTAGCTGCAGTGCTAATGCCAAACTGCCAAACTGCACTGGCTAAGTAAACAGTAAAGCAGCTTAAACATAGCAAAACTTAGCACTCCTGAGACTTAAGTTAGGTCACAGACGAACAGTACTGATCCATCCTTGAGCTTCAATTTTGAAGCTAATCCTGCTTTGTACTGGCCCTCATTGATGAAGCAGTCCGAAGTGAAATGGTTAGTGCATGCATGCAACAATTTATTGTGTGTTGTAGGGATATTTCTATCAAAAATAAAATTAATCAACTGGAACTTCACTGGTCAGATGTTGGGAGTAGGTAATAATTTTTGTGCCCAGTCCTGCAGCCAGCAACTGAGCAATGAGTATACTTTGGCTGTATCTAAAAAATTAATCTACTAATTAATCACACATATTAACACGTATTTAATTTATGGTAGTGCTTTTATAAATAAGTTTTTTCATTTTAGCTTTATTCTCAAACATGACTTGGTTTGTATGCCAAATTTACTCAATTAAATCATCCTCATCTGGTCTGATACTTTCAGCTATCTTTATTGTTATTATTATCATTGTCATGCTCATTATTATTATTATTATTATTATTATTATTATTATTAATGATAATAATATTAACAACTGAATAATTCCCTCATGTATGTTAGACCAGCACTGTGATTTAACACCAGCAGCTCCTCTGCAGTGTGAAGCCTACCTGTACCAGTTTGTCAATGTCATCATGATGTAGAGTGATGCCAAGAACAACATGAAGTGGAAGAAAGAGTATGAGTAGGTGACGCCATCCTTCTCATTGTCTACAGCTCTGTTAAGACCACCGGCTTCATCAAAGCTGTCACTCTGAGGCCCATCCTCAATAAGAGCTGACTCATCACTATTTAAAGTCAGCTTGTTCACCTGGGTGTTGGATGAATTCCGGATACTAAAGGACACACATGGAAAAGAGAAAACAGTGAACATGGTCTTATTTCCTGTCTTTAAACTGATTAGTAATCTACTAGTTGCTTCACATGATAGCTGGACTTATCATTTAAAGGACTTGCTCACCTGGAGTAAAGGACACACATGAGGAAGAGGATCAATCCCACAATCCCTTGGGCATCCCACCACTGAACTACATGGTCCTGACCAGCAGAGCCAGTGCTGTTGAGCCCGATGATAGCCAGAAGGCTTGGGTTGCATTTCCTATCTGAGACACAGAAAATTAGTCAAATTTACTGCTGGTTTTTAATTCATGAATAATAATTCATAATTCATTGATTGGGCAGTATACTGAATAGCTATAAAGACAGGAAAAAAGACAATGTATTCAGTATGCTGCCCCACCAAATAGGTGCCTTCTTGTTCATTATAAAGAGCTCATTGAGCATAGGTTGCTGTTGAACATGGGTGGTTATGAACACAGTTAATTTAGACTTAACCTTGATGAATCTAATCTATAATGACAGTTGGCTTAATCAATGTAACCTGTAATAATAGCTGGCTTTGAACAGGATGGAAACAAGGTGTCATTAATAATTAGTCATATATTACATCATGATCATGATCAGGGGCAGTTGTTGTGCAGTCTCAACATTTTACATACTTTTAAAAAATATAATATCAAGTTGTTATAACTTGGATCCCACACTTATATTTTCATAGGCTTGGCAAATTTTTCAAGTTATGATAACAAATAGGGTGTTTGCATGCTATTAAGACACCATCTTATTAACAGCATTTTGCTATAACAGAACTTTATAAATATTCTCTACGATATAGAAAAATAAATTTATGTAAATAACAAATGGGGATGATGAAAACCAGGTTCTTAAAACTAATGTTTTCTATGGGAAAGATCACCTCTGTGTTTAATATACAGGTAACTATGTTTCTAATCTGCTTTGTACATGGAGCCATATGCAGGGCAGGGATAGCAGGCTGTATTTTGGCAGCAATTTGTTTTTATGGGAAACTAAAAAGTAGATATTAAATAAATCATACATTACAAAACTAAACAAAAATATAAACATAGGTATCACATGAAAAAAATCAACCTATTCTTAAAAATTTAAGCAAAAGACCATCCTTAACCAATATTAATACAACAAAACGTCTTAAGTTGTTGTCCACCTCTGCAAATTGAACTACACTTTAAAGTTCTATAAAAGTAATAATGAAAATGTGTTCTGACTTTGTCATACCTCAGAGAGATGTTTTATTACCCATCCAGCCAAATTTGAATGGCTAAAAACATCGACAAGTATGTAAAACAAGCTTTCAAAATCATGGAAAAATAAGCCGTTTTCTCTGCTGTGAAATGCTGGGGGCGTATGTAACCACGCCCAATCCCAAGAGTGTGCTGCTTCTGTGAATAGTCAGCAGTGCACCACGGTCTGAGACATGGCTACAACATCCTATGGACAGATGAGACAAAGATCAACTTGTACCAGAGTGATGAGAAGAGAAGAGTATGGAGAAGGAAAGGAACTGCTCATGATCCAAAACATACCACCTCATCAGTGAAGCATGGTGGTGGTAGTGTAATGGCGTGGGCATGTATGGCTGCCAATGGAACTGGTTCCCTTGTATTTATTGATGATCTGACTGCTGAGAAAAGCAGCAGGATGAATTCGAAAGTGTTTTGGGCAATATTATCTGCTCATATTCAGCCAAATGCTTCAGAACTCATTGGACGGCGCTTCACAGTGCAGATGGACAATGACCCCAAGCATACTGCGAAAGCAACCAAAGAGTTTTTTATGGCAAAGAAGTGCAATGTTATGCAATGGCCAAGTCAATCACCTGACCTCAATCCAATTGAGCATGCATTTCACTTGCTGAAGACAAAACTAAAGGGAAAATGCCCCAAGAACAAGCAGGGACTGAAGACAGTTGCAGTAGAGGCCTGGAAGAGCATCACCAGGGATGAAACCCAGCATCTGGTGATGTCTGTGCGTTCCAGACTTCAGGCTGTAATTGACTGCAAAGGACTTGCAATCAAGTATTAAAAAGTGAAAGTTTGATTTATGATTGGTAATTTGTCCCATTACTTTTGGTCTCTTAAAAAGTGGGAGGCACATATACAAACTGTTGTAATTCCTACACTGTTCACCTAATTTGGATTTAAATACCCTCAAATTAAAGGTGAAAGTCTGCAGTTAAAGCACATCTTGTTCGTTTCATTTCAAATCCATTGCGGTGGTGTATAGAGCCAAAAAGATGAGAATTGTGTCGATGTCCCAATATTTATGGACCTGACTGTATGTCCAGTCACTGCACTGTCAACTCTCTATCATATATACATTTTGTACGGACCTCCACAAAAGGGATTCTAAAATGGCGCTTGTGTGTAACTGACTAAATCAATGAGTTATGAATTTACATTAACAGCAGAGTGTTGGAACTTTTAAGATAGGACTTTCTTTTTTTTAAATGAACAGGAGATGTAGAGAGTTTTTTCTTTCTATGTTTTGTCAAGAACAAAGTCTTCCAATTTGAGAGTATGCTTCAATGATTTCTTGTTCAGATTTTATGATGCTTTTCCTAAAATCCTGCCCTAGCAAGAACTTGTTAGACAGACAGACAGACAGACACCTTACAATGTGTACATTGTGACTGGGACCGCACGTTGACATGATGGACATAATTGATCACATAAATACGTCGATTCATATAACGTGCACTGAAAGGAAGAGGTAAGATGTCAGAAACAGTCTAGGTGTAGGACTAATTTTATTGGTACAGCAGCACACCTATGACGCATGGGCATGTCTGCACATACAGTTACCCTGAGGCTCCGTTTGAAGGTGTGTAACTACTGCTTCTATTATGACAAGTTTTGCTGCTACCCAATCAAAGCTGAAGGTGGACGTATAAATGGTGCCACAAAATAAGTTTTACATATCATGGTAAACTTTTGCCGATGTACTTACTTTGGTTACAAAAAAGGAAGGATGCTTTGCTTCCTTTTCATCTTACACATACATACATACATACACACACACACACACACATACACACACCCACACACATACACACACAAACACACACACACACACACACACACACACACACACACACACACGCTTTGTGACTTCATTTTGAGGGGGCAGAAGGTTGCATTGTGGGGGTGGACTGCCCCCCTAAATGAAACCGGACTGCTTGTCAGACAGTTTCCACAAAAGTATCCTCATCCACCTCATCCACCAAAAAACTTCCTTGTATTCTTGTACAACATTTTTTAGCGCTTGCTGTGTATTTTAATTGCTCGTACCTGCCTGTACCTCTCTCGGTTGTTTAATTTGTGTATGTGTGTGTGTTTTATCGCTTGCTCAACATATGACGTAAATGTAATTCCATACTAGCCACTCTTTCTTAGTTCATCTTACAGCATATGATGAAGATCTTGTCCTCATCATGCTCTCTAAAAAAAAAAAAAAATGAAAGAAGAGGTTCTTAGTACACCCCCTCTTACAAAGAAGGGATAGAGAGAGAGGGGGTTTCACCTCCTCAAGAGGAGTCTATCTATGTTGTCTCATGTCCAATCAGTAGTTAAAAAAGAACTTTTTTCATGCAAATTATTTCCAGTTCACCATATATGGTACAGACATTTACTACATATACATATATTTTTAAACCCAGTCTTGTTTTTATAGTAACCATGTAACTACAGTGTCAAGGTAACTACACATAAACCACTATGCCTTGTTTGCTCTCCTGTTTTACATGATTTATCAGGGCAAACTGGTTTCTTGTGTGCATGTAAATACAGAGATTTAAAGATTATCTGACTTCTTGAGTTTCTTGCCAGATCCAACTGGATTTCAGTAATTCTCCTTGTCCCCAGATATGCTTGTATCTTTATGAGTTGACCTATCATGTTCCACCACAGGACCAAAAGCTCACAGTTCAAGAGTAAGGTAAAAGGAGCAAGAACTGCTGATGCAATTGGCCAATGAGAATCCTAAGAGCTCTATACAAGGTGTAAATATTATCTTACCAGGCTCATTGGTCATGGCAGACCATGTCAGGTACATGGTGTACAGGGTAACCAGAGAGGACTGCAGTAGGCCAGACCTGGGCTGGGACTCCTTCAAACAGAGAACAGCAGGCATAAAAAGGAAAATAAATTTTAAAAAACGAATCGACAAAAGGAAATAAGGTAAGTTTATCTGTAGCTTTTTTTTGGCCCATGTCTTTCCCAAGCACTGCTCTATTATCCATGATAAACCCTTGTGATCCTTTCTACATACTGTTTTTACCGGTCAGTCTTGCCTCAGAACATCAATTCTAAATTATCTTTAGGGGCTAATAAAAATACCAGCCCAACGCCGCTCACTCAATATAATTTACAACGATAGCATACTATAGTTTTGGTCCTTAAAATTAAAATATTTCCTGCCACTGATTTAAGCCCTTATATATCCTCCCTGATATTCAAAATAATATATTTAGACATTATGTTTTAAGCAGGGCTGTAGAAGTTAACGCGTTAATAACGCGTTAACCCAAACTCCTTTTAACGCGCGATTAACGCACGCACGGTCTGTGCCTTGCCAGCTCCCGCAGTTTCAGGAAGTGGCGCTAAAATAACATTGCAAATGGTTACAAAGCAGAAATGGATACTTAAAAGGGACTTTTAAACGGAGAGTTTAGCTTTAGAGTTTTGCCCGATGGTTCTCTGGTCAAAACAAAAGTAATTTGTATTTATTTTAAATGTGAACTAAGTTACCACCGAAGCACCTCCAGTCCTAAATACCACATGATGACCAAGGAATTATTATTGTCCTCTCCAATTTTTCCTAGAGTATAAGAGACGCAATAAATATCTTGTTAAGTTACATATAGAGTAGGGTAAAAAATTTGCTATTAATTTGCGATTAATCACGATTAATCGCGCGTTAACTCAGGACACTAATGCGATTGATTGCTATTAAAAATTTGAATCGACTGACAGCCCTAGTAGCAACTAGTACTGGTTACAGCTTGTCTTAGATTTCACCACATGCTGAGGGACTTGGTAGTACTTTGAATCAAAATGTTTAAAAATGGATGTCTAATTTTTGGGTTTTTTGTTTTAAACCAAATGGATGAGTGTAAGAGTGTAAGGAATGGATTGAATGTCTTTTGCTGCAGTGCTGCTGGCCAGCTAACTGATTTACTACAGAAGTAACAAGCAGTTGGAATCAAAGAGTAAGTCATGATATAATATTATCAAAAGACATTGCCAAAAGTAACGATGGTATCACAATACAATCTGTTAGACCTTACACACTGCAGGACATTCATCTCCAATACATTCGGAGGTCTGTCTAACTGACAAAGAGAAAATACCCCTTTCCCTGAAAAACACAGATGTCCCTGTACTCTGGGGACAGTTCTTTTTTTTTTCTCTTTTTTTTTGTGGCCTGTCCTTGCTGAAGCTGTCCATGTTTTTAACTGTGCATGAAAAACAGACCACAAAGTGACAGAACATTTAACTTGGCAAGAACAACCAGATAAGTAAAACCTATGATTGTTGTCTCTGTTCTTGTCTTGGCCAACAGAGGGGGCTGCTCATTATGTCTGCATTGAATCTCACTAAACTCCATCAATCTTGCAGTCATGCTGGTGTTTAGAAAAAAAAACTGGATTGTGTGTAATGTGTATTTGACATGGTATATTTGTAGATTATTGTTATTTCTGAAACAATGATCTATAAAAGATCCTCCTTCCACCCCTCTACAGTCTAAAGTCTTGTTTTATGTGCCAGAGAGGCTTGTTCGCTCTTGATCCAATGAATAATATTTAAACTCTGCCTTGCTTCACTACCCTCTCCAGACAACTGCACAGAGCTTTTTGTCTGCCGATGCGTTCTGTGCTGAGAATAGATAATATGTCAATCTCCTTTTTTCATTTTAAGCTACAATACATGAGAGAAAAAAAGAAACTTAATTATCAAATACAGCCAAAAACACCAGTAAGCAACCTCAAATGTAACCTGAAATGTGAAAGCTTCAAAACAAGATTGAGGTGTCTCACTATTCAATTGCTTCCTGCTGAACATGCAGCTGTTAACAATAGGCGATTTCAAGGCTTTCTCTTTGAATTCCCCCTCCCACTCACCGCTGAATGGCCCTGAGCCCACGAGCTGAGGGAAGGAAACAGCACGGCAACATTGTGGATGCAGCAGTAGCAGGTCAGGAGTGCTGTGTACCCCCCCGCCAGTCTTTCGATAAGCTCATTTGCATGCTGACCATGCCGGACCCTGCCCTGGCCACATTTGCATTTCACAGGAGGAAATGCAGCACCCTCAACCATGACACATCAATACTTCTTTGTTGGTAAGTGAATAAACCATCAGTCAGCCCCCATTCAGTAACAGGTGGTCTCTGCTGCCTAAAAAGACTCAAATAGAAGGGTATTAGAGGCGTGTAATTAGTTTATTTGACTATCCAAACAGCAACAGCGTGAAACACAAAGGAGGCTGGACACTGACTCTGGAATAACATCAAAGGCAAATCATACAAACTGAAATAAAATGTGCGGCAATTATCCTCAGCAAATCCCCCTTTTCCTGTCTAATCCATAATGGAATTTGCTCCCTATTTGATTAAGCTATTAGCAGAGGTCACAGATACACTTTGATTAATAAAGAATGCAATCAAACCAACAATTACTACAATAATGTTGGGACATTTGGTGTTAATGGTTCTTAAATGGAGTAATTGCGCAGAGGAGCACGACACAGCTACAAACTGTGCTGCAGCACCAAGATAATTATCTCAGTCTCATTACGCAACCTGTTTATGATTCTCCTCTGTTCTTTTGTGTTTTGGGCCCTGGATGCTGCACCGTTGCATGCTGCAAAATAGCCACAACATCAATAAACTGTCAAGTAATAACAGGGAGAATTGTGGTGCCGCTGTAATTCAGCACCTCGGTCCAACTAAATGCCAACTAGCTGAGACCCATCAAAGGAAAATCCCAAATCCTATTTTAAATCTCTCTTCGATTCCTATGTAAAGCAAAAATGAATGTGAGCCTCAGTAATATGAACATTGGGCATATGTCTGAAAGACAACCTGTGAAGGTGTTTCATATATTACCATATTAAGAGGATTATCAGCACTGAGGAGATAGGCTATAGGGATGTGGTGAGCTTATCTGCAGCAACCTGAAATGTATTCACGTTACCGCCTGTCATTTAAAAGCATATTTTCACATTAATTGTGGATTGTCTTGCCCTTTTTAATTGAAATGCATGTGATAACTTCTAGAAGTGAAATTGTGCTGCTTTAGCCGGGTTGTCATGGCTGGAAAATGTAATCCCCTCAATTCCTTTTCATCTGTGGAGGGAACATGCTCTTTCTTTTCTTTAGTGATACACCTAAAGGCTGCCCCTGAATACACAGTGCATACACTGTAAAGATTTTTGAGGCTCACAAGTTAACTTGCGTGCTAAGTCAGGAAGATGTGGTCAGTGAGCGCACTGGGAGATCAGCGCCCTCATCATTCATTTTGAGCGACCTCTTCTTGTATACGTGAATCTCAGGGCACAGATTTAGTTTCTGCAGCAGTGCAGCTTTCTCACATGTCAGCACATCAGATCATCTTTACATTCACACCACATACTCTCTGAGCTTTACTCAGGATTTCCACCACTGAAAGGCGTCACTGTGCAGACAAGGCAGGATGTACTGGAATCAACCAGCTCCTTTGACCCTGTTTGAAACCTATAGGTCTTTTTTTTATTTCTAAAGAGTAATTGCTTGAACTTTTGCTCACAAAAGGTCAGTGTTTGTGCATGAAAACAGAACATCTGTGCTCACAGAAAATACGAAAATACGATACAGCGATGGATTTTTCCATTTTGCTCGGAATAAAAGCATGAGGTGAGGTGCATCACTCAAACCTGCAGTGAATATGTGACCAGTGATCATGAAAATTGCACCAGAAAGTTAAACACACAAAAAAGAAAAGAGGCAAAGATTTAATGAGACTCTTGTTATCAAATCAATTATTACATGCAAAAATACACACAAAAAGCCGCTTTTAAATAGATTTTTTTTTCATCTCGGTGAGACTGCAGATGTAATACCCAAGTGGCAATCCTTGGGAAAAATGGAGCTACCATGGAAGAGCCAAAAACTGAAGTTCTTCAAATGGCCACTTGAGGCTGCCTTCATAAATGCATCAATCCTCATTAAGGCACTTATTAATGTCCCCAACTTTCATAAACATGCTTACAGCCTGGTACAAAAATGTTATTGGTCTCTGTAAGGTATTTACCCTCTTTATGACAGCTGTATGGGGGTGCATTTTTGTTGATCTCACTTGTTTAAATTAGCATGCTAAGATTTTAAGTTATAGGTAATTAAGGGCAAGGCTGTTTTGAGTCACAGCAGCTGCTAGCAGTCTGTCGTGCATCACACAGGCATTATAGCAATGTGTGTCCAACTAAGCTCAACTGTCTTGTCCAATTATTGTCACCTCTGACTCTAAAAAAACAAAATGAAAGCAGCCATGATGGCAAAACTGAAACTCCAAGATGGTAATCCACAAAACTAATAGATGACATGCCTCTGTTCACTATTTATTACACAGTCTTAGTATAGTCTGTGTTTAAGAGAATTATATTAAATATAAAAGGTTGTGTGGTTTTCTTTGATTGATAAGTTCATGGCCTTAGATGGAATGAGATGAGTTATACAGCTCTCATCTCATGCTCATGCAGTTCACCTCTTTTATGATTATGTTAAAGTTTGAAGTTAATAACTTTTGTGAAAATCCTGTTTCAGGTAGTAGAGAATAAGGAGAGTCAGCACTTGCTGAGAAGATTGACAACGTTGGCCTTTGAGCAGTTATCACTTTCTCTCACATTTGAATTCAGCATCCACCTTCTTTACCTCACTGTAATGATGTTCAGCCTCCCTTAGTGTTGCCTCCATGTTCTGATGGATCTTCTTAGGTGAGCCGTTGAGATGGCGGAAGCAGGTGACTGCGACTAAATCATGTTTTTTAGTTGTGCACACCAATGATTATCAATCAATCTGGTTTGGGGTTGTTTTTATAAATGGCTCTTTTTCTTTTTTAAAATATAATGTCAATGATATATCAGTCAAACTGGTGTTGGTTCATTGCCTTTAAATGTTCAATATTATTATATTATTACCATTTAATTTAAGACATTTAGTATCTTTTCATTGTTTAGTGTTTTAAGTGTATTGTACTTTTAGTGAAGCACTTTATAACTGTTTTGAAATTTTCTGTATAAATAAAGATTTATTTATTTATTTGCATGTTTTGGGGTTTTTTTTTTGCTTTAAGCTGTTTTCAACCTTCTGAGTATTGTGTTTGCATATGCAGATTGCTTGTGCATTTTTAAATCCGTACATACCAGCAAAATGCATCATCCATCCGTGTTTGGTCAGAATCAGAACAGGCTTGTGTGAGATACAGAAATCACGTATCGCAGATAACAGAATAACAGAAGGAAACAACACGAGCAGAGCTTTCCCTCAGCTTCACCTTCTGCTTTCAGTGTGTGGACGACAGTGTAAGTGGGATAAAATAAGTTTATTTTTCTATCACTCGACAATCCCAGTCAATCCTATTTGTACATCTATGGTGTTAAAAACCTGTTGTCAGTACAGCATCATAACACAGTATATATATATATATCAGTATTGCGGCCTGCAGGTCCAGTCGATCCCTGTTCTTCTCCTTGTGGAATTGATTGATATCCAAAGTTAAGCAGCAGAGTAAAGTGCACAGCCAATAATCGCAGTGTGCACAACCTCGCTCACCTTTCTGCCTCTTTTGGGATGATCTGCGACAGCAACTAAGAAGTCTGTAAAACAAGTGCCAGCCTCTGTGACCTCCTGCAGGAGACAGTTCACGGGGCTGAATCTCTCACCTAGTGGGCATGGCCATTTTATCTCTACAGGCAACCTTGAGAAACGAATACCAAAACTGAAAAGACTGAGGATGAGGTGGGAGTTGGTGAAAAGAGAAAGAGCGAGAGACAGACGCAGACAGAGAGAGAGTGAAACGGGGGAGTGAGAGAGTATCGAGAAGAAAATGACTTGGCAGTCACCCAGCTGGATCATTACCTTCTGCTCCACAAATGTGATGTAGTGGAGAAGGTGAAACTGATAGTTTGGAAATGTGAGGAGGATACCGGACTGATACTTAATCATTGCCACCACTGCACCATGGCAGATAGCAGCTCTGGGCTTCAAGGTGTTCTCCCCTGATGTTCACTGGAACAGATCGACAAGCTTGTTCTCCGCCTCCAAAGGGAGGACTGTGGCATGAAGCGATTAAAAACACACTGCCCACTTTGTAACTGTCCGCTAAGCGCTTGGGCCCAGCAAGAAAATGTTTGCTCTGTTTCTCAGTGTTAGTTTGATTTATTGGCACCGGAGTGTAAACACAACATGTGGATGTGTCGCTGATCTTTGCACTTTTGTGTTCAATTTCTGCTCTGCTGTATTTAGGCTGCATCATTCCAGTCTCTTTAATAATGGCATGTTTACATAATGCAACATTAACGCACAGCAACAATAGAACTATTTTGCTACTATATTTGAACGACTTTAATGATGCCTGTAAGTCACATTGGATGCATCATGTAGACAGAAAATGTTCTGAGGTTACAGCTTTCTGGTTCTTCTCCCTTTATACGCAATGACACGTGGAAATGGGACAGCAGCGAATCCTGAAACGTTCGCATGCATTAAACCACAGTCACATCCATTTGCGAGGTGACACCAGCATTATGTTTTGTATTTTTTAGCAAATGAATGAGTTCACAAAATCATTTAATGGTGCTTAAAGTAACGGTTTAGCACCAATTAGAGCACATTTGCTAGAAACTCTCATCATTGTGTTCATGTGTGTCTAGATGTGTGGTCTGATCCAATTAAACCATTTGACTCAATCTTAATGGACTGGTCACATTACGAAGTTTGAAGTTTATAATGTACGGATCTCAAATTGTCTTTAAATTTTGATAAAATATGAATAGACATTGAACTGCGCATGGTGCTAAAATGTAACACGTATTACATTTACTTAAATGTAATATGTAATTAAATGTGTAAGTACTTCTTGCACAGAACAGCCACAAAAATTAGGATCATAAACCAATAAGGAATGTCATTACTATAACTTTTTTTTTTCACTATTTTTGTATTAAAATTTTATCCTTGACTTTATTTTGGGCATAAAAATCCCAACTAAATGTTGACTTACTAGCTTTTCGCACCAGCTTTAAAAGACTTGGCCTTGAGTTTGGACTGTTTTGTCAATTGATTTTATTTTCTGAATGTTTTGTTTTATTATTTAATTATTTGTATAAATGATCTGTAGTGTGACTCACTGTGACTGAAGTATACAAAATGTTTATAAGTTCAAGTGTAAAGTTTAAATCTGTATTTTCTGGAGAAAACAACAACAACATCATAAGGTATATTTTTTTTGTGATGGCGATGTGTAATGTCCTGTTCGTTTGGGGTTTAAATAGAAAAAAAAAGGATAGAAAATGGCAAAACAATGCTTTTTTAACATTGTGAAATGTGACACCGATCTCTCAAGATCTTTCATTGCCAGAAACAGACATAATAATTAACAGTAAACAAATCTTCTTTCCAGTTAAAACTGAGCTAAATTTAGAACTTTTACTCGCAAGGCCACTTTACTTCATCTGTATTTTATCAGATGAAATAAGAGTCCGACAAGCTGTTTTCGTACTCAACATTCTTGGATTACCTCACCAGGAAAGATGTCAGTGATAGAATGAGAGTAGACACCATCACTGGTCCCAGTGTGGAGAAACAGATACCACTGGGCTGCACCATAATGGGCTTCTCAAAGAGGGTCTTACCCTCAGCACAAGGTTGGCTCAATGTGAATAACAGACATATTTATTCATCCTGCTGGACACTTTGAGACTAGAGCTCAGGTCAATGAAGATATCTCACGTTTTAGAAAAAAAACTGACTTTGGAGAAATGGTCTATAAAATATTTTATTGCCTAAGTAAGCTGCTATGTCTGGAATTTAAATAAAAGTTGTCTTTTTTCACATCTTATTTTTCCACATGAGGGAACAAAAAAAATGATGAGAATTTGTAAAACCAGCATTTTCTGTGTGTGTGCTACTCACTGGAAACAGACCAGATTTGCCTTTCATGTAGTGTCTAAGTCTCAACTACAAGAGCTTTTTTTGAGTTCATTCTAATAATAACATGTGCATGAAAAATTACAGGTTAATCCTCTTATGATAATAGGCCTTACCATAAATAATGTGGCAATCAAATTAGTTACAAAACATGAGGGGAAAAAAACACCTGAGACAAGAGTGTTTTAAGGTTGTTTTAATCAGGAAGGATGGTGACAAGTCTCTCACATTAGTGTGTGATATTTACAGTACAAGACCAGCCTCAAGGGAAAATACTAATTATACTTCATTTTTAAACATCAGCAGTGTCAAAGATGGTATAGATTTATCTTTGATTTCTACTAATTTTTTTCAGAAAAATCAGCTTGCTCTTAGAGGGAAAGATAGAGGAGAACATTTCATCATCATCATCATCATCATCATCATCACTTGCAGAAACTCAGCTGATGATGCAATATGTGTCATTCTGCGTGTGTAAACTTTAAGGTTTAGCAGCTGTGAGCACGCAACGCTCACTCTCCATAGCGGTGCTCGATTCTTACATTCAAAATCACAGTTGTACCATAGTGGCACACAGTAAATCAGTATGCTGCTCACTGCAGATGAATGAACACACCACGGAGAAAACACAGAACGCCTATTTCCTGAGCATTTGGCCTTTGATTCACACAGAGGATGATGGCCCTGTGTTTCCTTGCAAATTCCTTTCATCTGACCCAATCATTGTATTTCTTTAATGATGACAAGAAAAATGACTTGAAGTGCACTGAGGCTGTATTAATGGCTGGATGGGCGCCCTTAAAAACACTGATCAATACACTACACACACTTCAGAAAATGGCTTTGGCTGCCCTGTCATTTTTCCTATTTTACCTTCCTTTGCTTATCTGTTTAAATGATTCTTGTCATGGCAGTCAGAGGCAGCAATAGAAATTGTGATTTGGCTCCTTAAGTGTGACTGAATTTGAGTTAAACAGCTGCTTAAAAGTCGACTTTTTGCTGACAGTCAGCTAAAATCGTTTTTTGCAGAGAAACGTGGTCCGTAATGCCAACAGCTTGAGAGATGGCAGGATTTTTTTTGAAAAAACAAAAAAACAAAAGCATGTCGAAATGGGCTGTCATAATCTCCCAGTACTTTACTGTTACTGGCAAAAATTCAAGGGAAAGTGGAACTTTGCACTTTGGAAACACTCACCTGCTGGATTTTACTCCACTTAGTGCCATTTCTTCACCATCTATTTTCCCTTTTACATGTCAACAGTTTCAAATGCTGCATGAAAACAAAATGGCACAAGGCAGTCTGAGTCTGAGCCATCCAGGCAGCCATATGTGACATCTCCATTAGGTTGTCTTGCAGGAATGGAAAAGCTACAAACTGACATCTCTTGCATATAAATTGATTTTTAAAAGAATTATTGTGTCCAATGCAGATTTCCATTCCACTGTTCCCACTGCAAGATCTCACCCAAGACCCTTTGCATTGAATTCCATCCTGTTGAGATCAAATAAACAACATGTCACATCATAAAACTGTCAGTGACAGACTGAACTCAATCAATCACAGTTATCACAAGAGAGTTCTGGACATCTGGATAATTATCTTGGATTTGTTCAAGTCTGATAAAAGATCTCAAATTTTCCACAATATAATATGAGGACCAAAATGTGGATTTTTAACAGCCTAGTTCTTTCTCACACAACATAAATATATTTATGATCTGCAAGTTTCCTTTCACAGTGACAACTTTAGTTTATAAAGGCGACTTTACCTGTATAGCAACCTTCAAACACAGACACAATTCAGAGTGCTTTGTATAAGAAGAAAGTCTCACATTGAAACTAAATTTTTAAAAATAATAATTAAATGAAAATGAAAGCAGTTGGAAATATAATGAAATGGGATAGAACACCATGCATTGATATTTATCTTTAAATATCTGCTATTTAAAAGTCCTGAACTCTATTCCTGTTTTCATGCTCTGCTACCACGTTGACTGTCACATGCCCCCCTCATCAGAGCCAGCGGTGGTCCTTGTCAGCTTCCCAGTGGAAAGTGATGAGCTCAGAGGCTGTACTGAAGCTCAATCTGTTTCAAACATTGTTTGAACTGTTGCCTTGTTAACTTGTAACAAACTTCTTTCAAATGTGAAAAATTCAAATGACTGGCAGGACAATAAAATTTAGACAAGAGAGACTTTGGTCTTATTAAATGAATCAGCAATAACATACATAGGATATGAATAAAGTTACCTGACAGCCTCAAATTGGCTGGCTGCAGCTGTTCACTAATGAATCAAGCAATTAATATTAGAGGTAACTGCTTTGAAAAGCAAGACATATGTATTTTTTTTCAGCATGGCTGATTAAATAGACTGATTTCATAAAGCAAGACTGAATAAACACCTGCAGCCAGTCTGCTCAGAGAGAAAATATTCTTCTGTTTTGGACTGACAGCTGACAGAGTCGACCTCAGACAACTTCCTTCACATCATTGTCAGTCAAGACATGGAAACAATCCCAAGGTAATAGTTTCTTTATCTCTTATTCATGTAAACCTCTGGACCGACAAGATCCAATTTAAAACACATGTTAAAAGACATAAAGAGGCTTTGTGCTTGATAGTCCTGTGTGTGTGCGTGTGTGTGTGTGTGTGTGTTGGGGGGCGATGTATTGGGGTTCTTGTTCAGAGTGTGCTCCTCAGCGTAGCATCAGTCTGTATAATAAAATCAGACCTGTGGAGAATAAAACACAATGCTTTTGTGACTGTGAATACACATTTATTCTGCATCTGTTTTAATGTTAACAAACACTGGGATGCTGTTTTAAAGTTCAGCCATGGAATCATGTGTCTCCTAAAATGAAATTTTTTACACCTCAGGCTACAATCATTCTTTCAGTCATTTCAAGCCTATGGATGCAGATCACTGTATATTTGGTTCTCATTGCCCCCATTTTATTTCGTATGTCACCCGTTCATAATTGAATAAGAATTTGTTCAGCAAATGTGACTTTAAGATGTAATAAAACTGGGTATCAAATTAGAAATCCAGAGCGTGAAGTTTTTCTCTTCCCCTGAAATGAAGTGAAATTGGCTCAATTAATCTGCACGGTCACACACGCATGAAGACATCTGATGAGGTGCAGGAAGGTACTGGGAGATAAGATTGACGGATAAGATGGATGGATATGAGGCCTCTTAATGAAACAGATGTGTACTTTAATTAGTTCAGTGATATTTTTTAGGCATTTTGAGAGTCTGGCAGTTAAAATAAAATTCAATTTTGAAACCAATTTGCTTCTCCAGACTCCATCTTGTTCATTTGAGTGAAGTGGTGCGGCACGTCAAAATGAAAGTAATACGTGGTGGTGCCCCCCCACCCACTGCAGCACTGTGGTTTTAATCAAGACAGATTATTACACCTGGGAAAAGTTCATCACAGCACAATACTGTGAAATGGAGGAGAATATTATGCGAGTCCTCAAGGTTGTAATAGCTTCTTCCAGGTTTTTTAAATGTACAAATACACAGCAGTGGACACTGAATCATGTCTGGCCTGGAGTGTGTCATTTAAATGTCTTGGAAAGTTTTATACAGCAAAACATTTTGCAAAAGAACTGAATCATTCTCATCTTATCCAAAGGCAAGAATGCATCAACACCAAGAAACAAAACAAATTTACTCATTAACACATTTCATAACACTGTCAATTACACTATAAAATGTTAGAACACATAAACTTTTACATCCAGACTGTTCACTCCATGCACAGAGGTATAAGTCATCTTTGTAGCTGATAATGTTTTTTTTTTTATATTTACTGTGAGGTTGCAATCTCTAGTGGCCAAGCTAATTATGCCGGGTATAAAGGATGATGTCAAGAAAGATAGGATAAAGAGTGATGAAGAGAGGAGGGCAGGGTGGACGGATGAGTCAAACACTGGACTTTCACCCAGGAGACCACTGTTCTTTCCTACGGGAGACCAAAACCTTTCCATATTTTAATTAATTTATGTGACTTCACAATATCTTGTATTTAACACAGCTTAACTAACTGTGCAAACTCTCTCATTTTATCCAAAACCATGACTGTTTCTGAAACCTAACCAAGTAATCTTGGTGTCTAAACCTGAGAGGCCTAAGTCCTTTTCACAATGTTAAACACTTGAGGAGGAAGGTTTGGTACATCTGTTGCTGGTTCTTTCCAAAAGTCACTTTTCAATCACAGGAGACGAGTGAATTGATTTTAACAAATGATACATGATAATTAAGTTTGGTCAGTTTGGTTTGGCACTGGGATCCAACAGGGAGATTTTGTAATCAAGGGGCATCTGCGCTGAGCACCAGCAGGATAAATAAATGAACAAGAGTCAGAGAGAAAATCCTGTTTGAGACACAAAGCAGCATGATGATAAACTAACAATGCAGATCTATCGCTGTGCTGTTGGACAGATGTGGCCAGCTGATGAGAACAGCTGACAGCTAAATTGAAAGCCCCCAGCCCATGACAGCAGGAAATAATGAGTGAGCATGCGTGAGAGGAGTGAATGGCAGATGGTTAAAAGAATAACTGCAGGTATAAGCATATAAAGGAATTTCACACTTGACTGCACTTTTGCTGGAGCTTCATATGTTGTTTTTGAGGTTATTGGCAAAGACCTAATCTGTCATTTACATAGAAGGATGTGCTGCTTACATCACATTTTTCCTTTCTTTCTCTCTTTCTGTGGCTTTTCTGTGGCTTGTGTATCAATATAATCAATACAAATGTACACCTTTTCTCTCATAAGTCCATACTGAATATGATCAGCTGTAGATACCATAGTAATAGTGGTGTGTATAACTGATTCACTTACCATTATGTACTTTTTGACCTTTATATGCTTTAACGGTCTATGTTTTAGTTGTCTGCTCTGTCTTTGTGATTAATTTTTGCAGCGTAGAAGGTGACTTCAGGCCACAGGTGCAAACCACAAAACTCCCTTCATTCTGTTTCAATAGTTGTGGACTCTGAGGTTTATTTCTGCAGATTTGTGCGCATGCCGGATATATTTTGGGGTGACTGGAGATATCAGGTCAGTGTGCCGGTGCACTGCATTACAGCGGCACAGATAAATCTAAAAGAGAAAATTACGTGGGTTTTTATTTAGCCAGGAACTCCTGCCCCAATGGGTTTGTGTATGAGGAATCAAAACAGGAACACAGCAGCTGAACAATGGCAGGACTTTTCATGCACTCTGTGTTGCATTTACAATTTGATCATTTAATAAGCACGTTCTTACATAATACATCAAACATTCTATATAATGGCCCCTCAAGTGTGTATTTACATTTTTTAGAATAGCTTCCAAATTCATAACATAGCCAGTAAGAGTTATCCAATCTAACTAAGTTCTCAGTTGTTGTGTAATTGCTCATTTAAACTGAAGAAAAGTTCTTTAAGTGCAACTGTCTTGGATAAAGTCTTTTCGGTGCACAGGCTCAATGATTTTCAAGGCCAAGCCTTTCCTCTTTTTTATTATAGAGGAACAGGTGCAAACAAGTTAAACAAATCAATCCTTCAGGTTTTTTTCTTATAAAAGTGGCATATAAAGTCAATTTTGAATAAAAACTTGTGGCAAAAGCAAATTGAAATATAATCCAGTTTAGATTTTATTTTAAAAGTTCAGTAGAGGTCTAACTATAAACCAGACTATTGACATGCAGTTATGTAGTGGTAATATAACTGACAAAATACTATTATCAGGAACACAGGCAGTAACAGTTTCTCACTGATGTGATTGTTATTGCAAAATGCAGCATTACACAATGATAGGTGGAAAAGCAAATGCTTAACAACTCGTCAATCTTTGTTTTAATCTTCATTTTAATCATTTTTTTCACAAGGAAAAGTAATTGATAACATGTCATAACCCTCAGTAACCATCTGGAGAATTAAAAACACGTTCTCCATTTCATAAATCATGTTGTCTGTTTGTTAAATGAACTCCCTGCCTGCAGTTTATTTTGCCTCAGGTGGAGAGAAAAAAAAAGAGAGAGAACACAGTGAATGACTGAACACTTCAAATCATCTTTTGGACCCTTTTCTATCACAGTGTTGTGACAAAACTTTGTTCTAAATATGAAAAGGTGTGGCATGAAATCCCAGCGAGAACTCAAGGAGAGACAGACTGTCAAAGGAGAATTAACTTTAAGGCGCGGATATGAAATCACGTTGACATTTTTGCAGCCTAATATCATGTGGAATGGGTGGGGGTGCAACCTGAGTGTGTGTCCCTGGAGATCTTTGTAGCATGCTGTTTGCCTCCTGAAGGCAGCGCCAAATGTGTGACAGAAAGGCAGCGTTGTAAATAAATAATTGGCTTGTTCTGAACATATACAGTTGTGTCTGTGCAGCAGAGAGGGAGACAGGGAGGATTTGGGCGACGTGCTCGGAGGTCACCTTCAGTTTTCAGCTCTGAAGGATACTTTCAGTTTGAAGGTTACACATTGTGGTGACCATGGGGGAGATATAAAAGATTTATCAATTCCTTTTTCTTAGCAAACTGTCCTTGGAGCCAAACATGACAGAATGCATGATGAGATCTTTGTGTTCAAAAGGTCCACCACAGTTGTTGTACAGTCTACAAGTAGAAGGATCAGAAAAGTTTGGTTTTTATTTTATGAATCACCAGTGTTATGTGTTGTTTTCTTACACTCCGTTCTGTTGTTGTTTGCATGAAACCACACCTGTCTGTCACCTCCCTGTTTTTGTTTTTGTGTCCCTTCTGTGGGGGATAATGTCACCCTGTGTGTTTGTAAGATTCCCTCCGTCTCCTCTGGGAATTTATCCAGAATTTTTTATTCTCAGGACATGTTCTCCTCCAAGCAGTGTGCTTCAGCTGCAGACTGTCTCTGCTGCTGATGAACATGACCACCCAGAGAGCAGACAAGAACAGCAGATATAAGGATCCACAGAAAATTCACCTTAATGAATTTTGTTGGGAGAAAAAATTCCCCAAACAGCTCAGCTGCAGTTGCAGAAAATTGAAAAAAAGTTACAGAAATGAGGTAAAGTTTAAAATGGATGCATGCAGTCCACAGATGACCTAGAATTGTTTAAATCTGTCTAAACTCCAAACTATCCTCTGTTTGAAAAGCGGATGTAGCTCAGACAGTCAACTCCCTGCAGTTCCTCAACCATCCTGCTAATACTGCATTAAATATTTGCTCTGGCTTGTACGTGGATGTCTGCACAGTGTTGGATCCTTGCCGGCATGAGCAGATGACAAAAATGTACATCAACCACAGGAATTTTTAAAAATTAACCGTAAGACAACATAAGAAACCCTTATGTTCCAGTATGATCCTGAAGGCAGCGTTTCATGCGAGAGTAGATGCAGATTTATCCTCAGGGCAATATAATAACAACTAAAACTGCAGGCAACGCCGCTGATTTGAATATGGACACTGTGTTCAATTACTTGTCTGGACCTGCATAAAAGGAAATAAACTCACCGGGGTAAGAGAGCTTAACTTTACACATTATTCCAGCAGAGACTCTACAAAAAAAATCCAACAATAGTTAAACATTTGCCATGTTTTTGTTTTATGTTAAACCTTGTAACACAAGCTAGGCTTCTGTTTTCTTTCACAACAGAATTCAAACACAAGTTTTCCAGTTAGTTGCTAGAAGCATAAAAATCCAAGACACACATACCTGAAATGTTTATTTCATACCTGACACTTTTGCTATTATATTTGCTGAGCGGAGCGGAGGGGAGGCAGCTGGGAGTACAGTATGCAGACTCATAACTCTCTGCCTTCTTTTCTCACTAAGACAGAATTTATAGTCCCACTGGCTCTCTACATATGGGCTCGGGGTCAAAATAACATTATTTTTCTCCACATATTCTTGCTTACGTACTGTGATTAAACCTAGTTGATGATTGATGAACTCATTACCATGTTTTAACCGTCTTATCTCTAATTTTGCAGCAGTCTCCCTGCATCCCCCTTGTTACTAATAGCTCTGTTGCATTTGTATTGTTCCACTGATGTCTGAACAACATTAGGAGTCTTGGGACGAAGCGCCGATGGACAGCATGCGATGGTTTCTCTCTGCATGCGGCTTGAATAATTGATGCCTTGATTGCCTGGGTATTCATGGACACAGAAAGGCTTTTCCTATTCTCTGTCTAACACACTGCTCGAATCTTAAATAGTCTTCCCCAGCGACACAATGCACAGGGAAGCAAGTTATGTGGCTC
The DNA here is from genome assembly GCA_029814765.1 of Acanthurus leucopareius. NCBI lineage: Eukaryota > Metazoa > Chordata > Actinopteri > Acanthuriformes > Acanthuridae > Acanthurus > Acanthurus leucopareius. The sequence goes on from JAQMCX010000048.1 coordinate 1,738,038, forward strand.
ACAGACAGTACAGTACAGCCAGTGTCCTTCATCATCTGATTACTTTGTGCTGCTGTTGGACACAACAGTAAGACAAATTTATTGTATTCATCGGGTGCTACTTTGGACTGTGTTGCTTCTTATTGCCACTTTAAAACTGACTCAACCTCAGCTGCATTGTATACAATGTATGCATACTTTGTGTTGTCATAATAACAATTCAGCTGCTGTATCTCTTTTCTCCATGTAGGATGCTCTACATGCTTTATTCTCTCTTGGGAAGAAATATTTAGCTCTACTTGAGATGCATGTCATAGACTGCGCACCTTATCTGTGGTGACCTTGCAGAATCTCATGCTCCATGGAAGCATTAACTGGCTGTGTTTGCCTCTGCTGCTCTATAGTTATTCATTCATGTTTGCACTCTGCTGCTGTATAAATCCTATAATTAAAGGGGATTTGTGTACAAAGAGCAGCAATGTGCTGGAGGCTCTTAAAGGAGAGTATTAGTGGAGAGGAGTGCCGTGCTGCAGGAGGCCCTTTACAGCATCACACCAGCTTTATGTGACCAGCAGCTCTGAGTTGATGGCGATCTCGCCACTCGTGTTGCGATGTAAAAGACTAAATTGTCTCCATGAGATGCAAACATGTTCCAGGCCTCATTGGCTGACCATTAAACAATTAAACCGTCAATCCTCCATCCATGAAGGCTAATTACTTATCGTGATATTGCACAGTTCACTGGCATGTAATGGCTTGCTTTTCAAGGGCCTCCAGGGTTCACATGATTCAGTGTGACACTGTAAATGCCGTTAATGTGACAGCCCTGGCGCCTTTGTGGCCTTATATATTTAATTGCAGCTTGGAATTAAAAGTATTTAATGTAAAGCACATGATTTACACATTTTACTGATTCAGATTCTCCAGGCTTGTTTCTGAGCTCTATCTCTCTCCCTCTCTCTTTCCTTGCTGCAGATTTTTCTGAATCTTTTCCTTTTTTGTTTTGTCTTGTGTTTATCCCTACTCCTACCTGCTTGCTGAAAATAGAAAAAATGAAAAAAAAGGAGCAGTGTTTCTCCCCCTCAAAAAAACACTGACAGGAACCCTGATTTGACACTTTGAGTTTTAATAATAAACACAAAGCTTTTCGTGTGCTTCTCTTAGAGGTGAACCTAATGCTTTGACTTTCACAGTCTTGTGAACTATTGCAGACACAATAAGTTCAAGAAGTACTATTGATAAAGTTAATTCTGTCTATATTGTACTATGAGACTGTGCTTTTCTTGTTTATGTCAATAACTGGTTCTTCAAACCACAGATATTATACAATAATTGTTTCTCTATATTTTTTTCTTTAAAATTGCACATTTTTGTGGTTGAAGTTGTCATTGAGTGTATTAAAATGCCTGTTTTCATGGTCTTAGTTTTACACACATAAATCACTTGGTTCAGGCTCAAAAAGATCACGTTTTAGCTTAACATGTCTGGTTCTGTCGCCAAAAACACAGATGCTAAATGTCCAGATGTCTCCTTGTTGAAAACACCTGTTCTGTGTCCCCAGAAAAGCAAATTCCAGCCCACATCTCCTAAAAAAACAAAAACAACAACAAAAAAATAAAACAGTTCAGACACCACCGACAGAGTTGGTGAAAGTCCTGCAATCTCTTAAAAACACACCATTTGGTTTCTACTAAAATATGCAAATCATGAGGCTGTTCAGGGCCAACCTGTCAACCTGTTTCTCAATCCATGTCTCAAGTCAAGTTTTTACGCAGCCAATTAAGTGTAGAGTATGTCAACTGTCAAAGCAGTCAAAGCCAAGTCAAGTACCAAGTCATTTTTGTGACTTAAATCTGATTTGACTTAAAAAAAATGCCAAGTCCACAGTTATGAACAGTGACACCATGCATGGATGTCAAACAACACTTAAGTATATTTGACAGCCTTCTGGAAACTACGTAGGCCTATGGTAGATGTGGGAGACTGAAGGAAAAGGATGCATAAAAAGGATGTAAATTGGAATATTTTAACACATAAAAACACCTGCTTGAAAAAAGGAAACATCAGGGTTGATGCATAACAATGCAGGAGCATCTGAGATTTCAAGCATCCTGTATATAAAAATATAAAAGGAAATCTCAGGTGTTCTCCCAAGCTGTTTGAAAAAAGAAAAACTAATGAAGGTTTGAATAGAATCTTTAAATGATCCAAACTGTACACACAATCCTCTACTGCAGACACCCAATCGGCATCTCCGGTTGGAGGCAGACAGAGACATGACCACACAGAGAGAGGTGGTGCCCATCCGGGGAGGGAGAGGGGGAGAAGTGTGTGTCTATGCTCATCAAGCCTTATTTTGGCCTGCGGGCAGCGGTGCCAGTGTGACTCTCGAGTCAGCCAGTCAAGGCTGGAAAACCACGCTCACAAACAGATAACTGGTACATGGAGAGAAGGAGAAGAGCAAGACGGAGGGAGGGAAAGTGGGAGGGATGAGAGGAGAGGCTTCATCCCAGGATGAGTCACGTCTCCTCCTCGCATTGTCTGCTGTACGGAGGGGAAGCTGCGGGGAACGGCAGAGCTGGTGTGATGGGAGTTTTCCCGAGCTTGCTGCACAGCTGAGGGCAGACAGGAAGACAGGCACACACTTGCAAATCCAAACTAATGATTTCAAATGTGTGCTCATTTTTTACTCACACACCCACAGAAGCCCAGATGATGTATCCACATAGTGAGCCCATATGTAAATGTGCCACTTATTGATTAAAACACCTGGAAACTGTGATTTTCTAAATTTATAATCACAAACCTCACCCCTGTCAATGTTAAAAGCAGCTTCTCGAGGTTCAGGAAGAAATACCATGACACCCTTTTCTTCTTTGCTATTTGTCCCCTCCCTTCCCTTCCTGTTTCCTCTAATCCCTAAGATGAGTCTCATAGCAGAAGGTCTGTCTTGGCTCTCTCAGCTATATTATTTTCAGCATCACCACCAAAGCAAATCACTTCCGGACTTAGAGTCGATGTCTCTGGCATCAACAATCATCTAGATGATGCTAAACAAAGTAACAATCTGTGGCCTGAGTTAGCCAAAACTTACTGGCATTCACAAGCTTTCTGGGCAGTTTTTTTCCTGAAGTTCATCAGCTCACACACACTTTGCTCTTCAGTTGTCCACTCAACTACCCCAGAAAGTGTGTGAGTAAGTGAGTGCAGAACAAAAGCAAAGAGAGCTACAGTGGCTGTTGGGGTTGATACACAGAGATGAGTGTTTATAATGTATACTGTTGGTGTTTGAGTCCGCACAGGATAACATTATGTGGATGCCAGGCATCGAGGGCCAATTGGCTCATTAATGTTGTCTCTCCCACAAACAATAAGACCCTCTAAAATACTTAACTCTTTTTCCACATGCCAGCCGTGTTTATGGACCCTTTAATGGACCCCATTACATGTGCATTAGGTGAGGCCATCCTATATTGGACCCTGCTTTAGCTTTATAGCTTTTAGCTTTTTACAGTGGTTCTTATAGGGAAGTCCAGTAAAGTAAAGTTGGGTCTGTGGCTACACCTCAGTAACCTAACATCCATGTTCATACATCGGTTTTGCTTTTGTCCCCACGGCACATTTAGAGTGTGCTGCACATTTGTGGACTACTCTAGTAGTAGTACTCTGTGTGTGTGTGTGTGTGTGTGCAACTGCTTGCTTAAGTGCCTGAGCGTGGAGTGTGTATATTTGTCTTTGTGGGCACAAACTGGCCACATCTGCTGGGAGTTGTGCACTGCAGATAGCTTAGACGCCTGGCTTCATGTGAGAGGGATCTCTTGTGTGGTTAGACTAATGAGGCTCTGCATAGAGGATTGTTGTTGAGTGACAGAGATGATTTACACCAGCAGGATGGACAGTCACCTGGGAGGAAACATTCGTCTTACCACTGAGCCACTGTCAGACACACAGGCGGGAAACAGTGGTGGAACTTGAGATTTTCTTTCGCTGGTGCTTTATGGTTGCCTAATTCCTCAGTGAGGGTGCTAAGAAATCTGGGGTTTTTGTTATTAATGTGCTTAAGCACAGTTTAATTCCTTTTTCAACAGTCCTGTCACAGTTACACACACACTCACACGCACACACACACACACACACAAGCATATCAGCTCTCTGACAGCTATAATGTCATTTAGTGTTAAACATAAGGCGAGCTGGTCAGCTTCATGAGCCTGCCTATATAAATACACTTCTCAATCTAAAATTTCAAGCAAATATGCAAAGAAAAGAGCTGGCACGCAAGCAGCAAACAACAGAAAGTGGTTTTTATGCAAATTTCAGCCTCTGATTTAAGGATCACAAACTCATGCTGCCAGCTAACAACACCATTTAATGTCGGCGGTAGTCCACAGTTTTCCATTCTATAGACTGAATATTTCAAGAATGAGCTTTGCACTGAGATAACTGTAAGAAATCAGAATCCATGCCTCAGCAACTGATGCATTAACTTTATAACAGGCAACAGAGGCAAAAGATATTATGCATTTACCATTAGACATCTTAAAAACAAAACAATGTGTCTGTTGCTGTGAGCAAAGTCATTAATGATTTTGTTAAGGACCCCTGTTCCCTCAGCTAGGGGTTAGTGGATCAAGAGTCGTCCTCGCTGCTGCTCCTCAAGTAGTTCTTCAAAACAACAAAGACAGAAGAAAGTGCACTGATGTGCAGCTCCCTGATGTGACGGTTTGTACAAGTCTACAAAGGTGTCTTTGTATGTGGTTGTAATTGTTCTTTTTTAACAGGGGGGTGGCCAAATGGGAGGGTAAGGGTCTGGGGTTAATAACTACCTGACCCCCATGAGGCTGAGGATTTAGTGACAGACACTACTGAATGAACATGAAATATTACAGGATTATTATGGAAAGGCAGCAGTGTGTGTTTCTATGATCCTCTCGCTTTGCCATGACTACAAGTTGCTATTTGCCACTTTGATCATGAAAGTGACACGTCTCTAAAGAGTGTATAGACTACAGCTCAGTATACCGCTGAGTGCTCCAAGTATATAGTTTTTCATATTATAGATCTAAAACAAAACTGACAGAAGGGCAGAACTGAGAGAAAAGGGGGCAATTACAAATCCATCTGCTGTTTCAGCACCACGGACAGCACCATGGATTTATCCATACACAGCACAGTTAAGCTACTGATATTTATGAGCCTTAGTCGAGGCCATAGATTCTAACTTGGACAGACTTCAGTCAGATAAAGGATCAATGAGTCAGGCAGACTAGACTAAAATATTTAACTGAACAAATTTCTCTGCCCCTGTGCTCTCTCTCCTACAAGTGGATGGAGGGGAGGGGGGAGGTTAACAACAGGGATGCATTTTGGTCATTTTGCTACAGGGGAATGGCACTCCTCTTCTAAATAACCTGCTGTTTGCACTGCCTCTGAGGTAAAGGAACTCCTGAGTGCTGTTTGTCTTGCTCCACTGGCAGGCCCGGTCGAGCTCTGCAGACAAGATTTCTCCTGTATTTCTTGGCCCTGGTCAGGGAACACTGGCATTGTGTCTGCACCTTCGTAAAACTTTTAACCTGAATCTGTCTTTTTAAATTCAAAATCGCTCTCACTGTCTCCTTTGTGGAGGTTTATGGAGTGAAAAAAAAAGAATCCATTTTACTACACAGTTCTAATGCAAAGTTACCAGAAGACTGAGCTCTGGCTTCAGAAAACAGGCAGAAGTTCAATGCATGCTGCTGTGCTGCAATATATCATCTTGTTGGTTTTATGCTTTTTAGTCTGAAAATTGTGCCTTGGTTTCAATTAATGTGTTCATTCATTTTTTATTCAATAAATAAGGTGTTTACACATTAAAAAAATGAATAAATCATAAAAGAGATTCAAATTAAGAGTACCTAACATGCTGCAACCAAGAGTTGCATGCTGTGTTTTGCTAAATGATTAAATGTTTTAAGTGGTGATTTTTTCATTTGCTACATTGATGAGAAATTTTAACTCAAAAATATTCCACTGAGTCAAGGAGGACTACAGTGTAATTATAGTTCCCTGAGCTTGTCACTACTGAGAACCACTTTTACATAGAATATAGTCATTTGATCCATATTTAAGCATTAAAAAATATTGACACAGCTTTAAATAAGCAACAATCTGGCTAAACTGTTACCTTGTTTGTAGCCTCTCTAATTGCCTGTTTGTGTTTTAGCCGGATCAGACGGCACTGTGACAGAGCAACGATTCCCAAAAGTACCACAATAAGACCCAGAATTTACCCTTATTTTGTCTTCAAAATCGTTTCCTGTCTTGTCTTCATTTACTGTCCTCCATGTGTCTGTTTCCCTTTTTCACTGAGTTTTTCTTAGCTTTTCTGCCTCTACAGCATTTCCTCCCTCTCTCCGCTTCACCACTATATTCTCATTACACTGGCCTCTCTCTCACAGGCTTTGTCTGTCTCTCCTTCTCTCCAGGAGAAATGAGGTGAACAGGACTACTCTTCTTTCAGCCCAAGACGGCTCCTTATCCACCAAGGGCATAGTTGTGTGTGAATAATGTCTGAACTGAGGAGTAAATATCTTTCCATGACAAGTTGTTTGGATTGGTGCTCATGTGCAATCTGATTCTCTTATGTATCACGGCCTAGACTGCCTGACTGCTAGCCTTGCAGGAGAAAGGTTGCCCTGTCAGTGCCCCTGAAACATTGAGAAGGAAAAGAGCCTTTCAGGGTTGGCCCAGAAATGCAATGCTGCCAAAAATGTCACTTTGACTCTGAGCTTTACTGATGAAATGCCTCACTGAGGTCATACATTTGATATGCAGCAGATTTTTTTTTTTTTTTTTTTTTTTTAATGGTCCATTTAAGCATGTGGATCAATTTTGGGTTGAAATGACTGTGAGATTAAAGGCAAGAGATTGGTATCATGTTAATCCTGAAGAATGACACGTGCAGAATAACTTTACCCCCAAACTGGCTTGAGATTAGCTTTAATTAATGTCACACACTGACCTTGCAGGGTGCTGCTGCAAAAGTTGTTTGAGAGCTCATCAGGATTATTAAAATCAGCCTCTTGGTTTACCCCCCCCATTCTTACCGTCATAATCCATGCATTGTTTGCCTTGATACGGTGCGGGGTCTCTATGTGTTTATCATTCCATTCAGAGGTCTCCTATGTTTATCTAACACTAAACCAATCACACCGATCAGCAGGGGTAATCAACAGTGAAATCGCATCACTTACCTCGCTGGAATATGGATAAGCATTGATCCATAAAACTATTTGCCGAAGAGGCTTCGGTTTAAGGGCACAGAGAGGGCACAGCGCGACAAGCACCTCGTATCCTTTCTCAATCTCCTATTGTCATAAACATTCAAACACGGGGCTGAGTTTATAGGAGTTCTGTTTAATGGGGAGCCTGTTGTGCCTTTATGAAAACAGCATGCATTTAAGGTGTTAGAGGCAGCCACCAGCCATGCCACTTAATTCCTTCCTCTGGGTGCAGTCTATTGCTGGTTTAACTGCAGTGGGCTGTGCAGGAAAACACCCACATACACAAAAACTTTTCAAGTGCGCTGACTGATTATCTAGCACACATTCGTGGGTCCATATAAAAAGGGGATTTCACATAGAACTGGAAAAAATTCATGCAGAGTTAGTGGGTTGGGGTTGGGTGTGCAGCAACATCATCCACTCTGCTCACACATTTAATGAAGCGAGCCACTTATATAACTTAAAGACACAAAATGCAAGTATATATCTCACCAGGAACAAAACCTTGATGTAAAGAATACACTTTAAGTTCCACTAATAAAATCCACGAACAGGGTGAATAAATCACAAGATCAAACAGCTTTTTTCTTCTTCAGTGTTTCTTACATCAACTTTTCTCTTTTATGTCTGAATTCAAAGCTTTGCGAGAACTCCCACGTATGTCTGATTCTTAATGTCACCGTCCGCCCTCACGAAGAGATGTTCACATCCTGCATCCTCAGCAGCAAATCTAACCAACTTAAGCTTTAGGATCTTTAATGTTGTTTCCCATTGATCACTATTAAAACCCTTGTTTAAGGAATCATTTGACTTTTCTTTTTTTTTTTCTCTCAAGCTAAGACAAGACTAGAGAAGCATTTTTAATGATTTAAAGAGTAATTACTGAAGATGTATGCGATGTTAACACAAAGCACCCTTTACTCATAAATTAGAAAATAAAATTGGTGGTAATATTTAAAAATTCACTGTTTCATTTGGGATTAAACACTGTGAGTGGCAGACAGAGATTCAGCATAACACTGAAGGTGTTAGACTATTCCTAACGTGTAAAGAAAGTTTTTAGGCAATATTTTCTCTTTGGATTTGTTTATATATATATATATATATATATATATATAGTTTTTTTAACAAGAGGTGACATTACTTTACCCATGAGAAACCAAGAAAGGTCTTTTTACAGAACACTATTTTATTTGCTTCACACGCAGTATATCCCTTTAACTTTGATGTCTTACTAAAGCTCTGAAGATTATAAGCAGGAAAAAAAACTAATTACATTTAACTATTTCTGCAGTGCAGTGACAGGAACTTAAATTCAAGGTGTTCATAATCTCATTCCTCGGAGATTACCTCGCTGTGTGATGGCATATGCTATTCAAACTAATGAGTCATATCATATTGACTACATTACTTTTTTAACAAATTCCTACAGAAGGCTGCTTCCAATCTCTCAGAAACCAAATCACTGAAGTGAAACCTTTTAAAGATTTCAGCTTAGTGATGGATAACAACTCTCAATCCTTCCCGTCAGTGTTGTGCCCTGCCAAGAAAAATCATCTTTCCATTCAAGGTCCAGTTAAAGAGCAGGCAAGGGTTACAGATGGTAATCACCTTAGTAGTGAAGCCTGTCTCCGATCCTCCATATAATATGCAACGTTGATGACTGATAATATATTATTGATGCTCCATCCTGGCTGATCCTGAAAGGCCATGTTCGACCATGACTCTCCATCTCATGGATATTTTAGTACAGTTTCTTCCAGAATATGACCGCTGAGCTTCCTGAGGTCCAATGATGAACAAATAAATAAAGTGCATTTGGCAGTGGGGTTTAGCTTGTGGTTTGCTAAAATATAGAGATTGAGGTTTTTATGAATTGTTTAACCAATTCTGAAAAAGGAATTTATGCATCCTTCACACTGTTTGACCCTAATTGTGTCACCTATTTCTAACACACTAATTTATTGAATGCAGGAGGGCAAATTAAACACCATTATGTTATCAATGAAATAATTGCACGGACTCAAACAGTTATTGATTTTTATGTGAGAGGGGCCATCTGACTGACTGGCAACATTTTTACAGTGAACAGTAAAGCAACGTTAGCTTCACTGAACAAAATGTCCTGACATAACATGCTGCCAGCAAAAGCTCAGTGAACCAGACACCACTCACAACACTGAATAAATAATTCCTTACCTAAAGAAATGTTTGACACATAAATATTCTGTGCTGTCTAGCTTTAAAATACAGTATATTCCACTTCAAATAGAATTACACACTTTTCAGAGTTGTGACAGCTTTTTTACATAATTCAACTGATGAGAAAACGCATGAAAAGAAAATAAAATATTTATTCAGTTTAAGTATGTGAAAATAGATGATCCAATCTGATATCATGCCAGAGAGTGTGTGTCACCTGCTAGTCCGCTGGCTTAGTGTCATGTGCTGCTCAACTACACAGAAAAAAAATTACCTGCTAACATTATATTAGATTATACCACATTAAATTATATTACAAGTTAGCATTAAAAGATATGCAGATTTTGGCAAACTTTCAAAATAAAGCTTTCTGGGAAACATTTCAGCTGACAATCACAGTTGTGTTTGGTCCTGAGTGAAAGCCCTGTGGGCCCTATCATACACCCGGAGCAAATGTGGTGTGCCAGTGGCGCAGGTGTCAGTGCTATCCTACACCCCTGCAAGCGTCACTTTTGCCACAAGTGTTGGTATCGTACACCCGGCGGAATGAGGTCAAATGCGCCCTGCGCTTAGACCAACCAGAACCTGGTCTGAACGCAGAAAAACATTTGAAAATCCTTTGAAAACATTTTTTATCACAAAATATGAAGGTTGAAGTAAACAGTGTGCGTATGGGAGTGTGGTTGTCTCGCGTTTGGCTAAGACACATTTCATTTATGTGCGCAGTGGGCGGAGAAAAGCAGGATTCCTCTGCTGCTCCTGGAACAAGGTGGCAAAGGTTGACCTGGAAACTCCCCTGAATAAATTAAAACCCCTGTGCCACGTGCCCTGCGCTTGCGCCGGGCCAGAGTGTACCATAGGGCCCTGTGTGTGAACCTCCACTCTACCCTGTCTCCCACCCAACAGGTGAACTTTCTTGCTCTCTCTACAATGCTCATCCTTTGCTTCTGTCATTATCGCCCTCTATTGGTACTACCCTTTAACACACACACACACACTTTGGAAATGCGAAATGTCACTTACAGGCTAACCTCTGATGGATCAGTGGATCTGCCTCATACTTTGGCTTAAGACTTGGCTGGACTATCACTATATAAAGTCACTGCACCATATTGAATAATCATGATTATAAAAAGGCTCTTAGTACAGGGCTTAGAGACACTTTTCCTTATTTTAAATTACTGACTTCCTTCCTCCATTATCAGAAACTTTTTCTATCTCTGCACTTCCTTAGTGGAGGACCATTTTTTTATTCAAATGACTATAAAAAATGAATCCTTTCCATATCTGGATTTAAAGACGTTATATTAGTTTAGATAATTCCTTTTCTGTGCAAAATCTTATCTGTGTGTCTTGTCCTCAGCATGTTCTTTAAATTCCTAATGTCAAAAGTTGCTTTTGAAATGCAAAGCTCCTGTCTTGCTTCTGGCAAGAGAATTGTGAACATTTGTTTTAACACAGCCTCAACAGTTTGAGAGTGCCACACTAAAATATTTCATGGCTGCAAATTACTTGTAATCCCATTGAAGCACATTACAGATCTGGTGGATCTGAAATAAATTTCAGACTCCAGACATGCTGCTGGGAATACTCTCACTGTTCCTCTCTGCATATAAATTTTCAACAACGCTGGAGTTTAGAGCACGGAGATCTACCCACCAGATGCAGTGCATTCCAGATAATCAGGTCAGGGTATGCTGATAGGCCCCAATCCTTAAAGTTTCATTACACCAACCGTTTTATGAGCACCATTCTTCTCTGCAGCTTTGATCTATTTCATTGTCATGTGGGATGGCTGACTGGCTTTTTGTTTCACCAGCAGACTCGTGTCCTTGTGTGTTGTTGATTCATTGCATAGAAAGTAGCTGATTTTACAGCATATGATGCTAAAAAGAAAGTCTGATGTCTGGAGGCTGAATCTAAGTTTGTGTCTGCCCTAGACAGAATAAAAAAAAAACCTTCACAACAGCTGCAGCAGAAGGTTTTGGAAAAGTCACAATATGCAGTGGCTCTGCTGTCGATGTCGACCAAAACTCTCTGACAGATGATGGAGAGCAGCGGCATGAGAGCTTTTGATGTTGCAGACAAGAACTAGATTTTCCCCAGAATGAAACTGTAGCAGGTAGATTGCATTTGTATTCAGCACACTGCACTGAAAATGTCCCCAAACATGAATACATTACAGAGGAGTACAAACACTGAACATACAGCGATTCTGCACAATAAAACTGTGCAGAAAAAAAAAAACATATCAGGTATAAAGATGTGGTAATTAAAAAGGATTGGTGTGGTTCATGGATCTGTTGTAGAGGTTAATTGTTGCTGTAACAGGCAGAAATGACCTGTTTCATGCGGCAGAACACCTGAGTTAGACCATAAATGTGCTCATTCGTTTATCCGGGGCAGATCCTGCAAAGCTGTCAGGAGACCCCGGAGAACAAGCCACTACCACGCCACCCCTCTCTCTCTCTCTCTCTCTCTCTCTCTCTCTCTCTCTCTCTCTCTCCCTATGGTGTTTTCCTTTTGTCGCATTGTTGCATGCATAACCCTCAATCTGTCACCAAGGTACAGCCACAGCTGGTACACTAAGCTAGGGTACAAGACTGCTGTTTTTGTTCTTTAGGCAAAATCCTCTAAAAGGAGGATTCAGTCATGAAAGGCAGGCAGTTTATTTCACCCAATTGAGTTGTAAAATGCCTCTTCACTTGTACAATTGAGATTGTTCTCTTTTAAGTAAGGGATGCCACAAGGCCTTAATGAGTTTTTAGGTAAACAGGGGGTGGAACTAATTGATTTCCTCCAATTAAAACGATGTTTATGGATAACTTAACCATGTAATGCCACCAATCTATGACACACAGGATGTGATCCTATATTCCATCCCTCAAAAGCTCTCTAAGGCCAACTTCCATCAACATCAGTCAACCACCTTCTGCCAATTACCACCACTGTCTCCATAACATCCTCCTTTTATCAACTTCCTTGTCTGCTCACTGACCCAGTCATTTCCTGCCCTTATCTTTAGCATGCTAATTGTCTGCCTTATTCATTATACATTATAACGACAAAGTGAAATCCATCAAGTAAGCAGGCTTTCCTACTTTATCAAATCAATCCTCAACGTCACCCCGTAAAGAAGCTGTTTGCTTTTTCCATGTCAAGTAGAGGCCCATGTAACTCATCTATGACAAAGCATTTGTCTGTGCTTGAATGAGTGATTGCACTTGTGTGTGTATGTGTGTATGTGTGTGCGTGTTTTTCCACTTCCTCTCTCCATGTAGAGCTGATTAAATCTAATTCCACCCCCTCCTGTGAGGCTTTATGGCTCAGGCTTTGCAACCAGTGTTCACCCCTTTCCTTTTTTTTTTTAATTTTAGACCTATTCATGTTCTAATTTTTTCTGCAGGATGTCTTGGGTGGCTGTGTTCTTTTTAATGACGGCCGCTATCGGTTTCATAGTGCATAACAGATTTGATAAGGTTCCTAGAGCCACCCCTTTGGCTCAGACCAACACAGTGCTCATCAGGATAATTTATGAGCAGCTGGGAAAGATTCCTTAAACTGCCGTCGACCTTTGAGGACCAAAGATGTGTTTCAGCGCTGCTCCTTGAGTGCAGACACACTCATAAAGCAGTGTCACCACATCTGCGTTTCTGATTAATCTCTGTGTATAAAAGACCTATTACGCCTGCGTCCTATCCTGACCTGAGCTCTCCATTGACCTTGTAGTTGATTATGTGTCGCATGCTCCAAAGCCTGCAAAAAGGAAGGCTGAGTAATTGCATTGGGATGGTGTTATTAATCTTGCATAACATTAGGTCTTTATTAATCAGATATTTACATTGTTTACCCTGAATATAGCTGTGTATTCACACAAATTAATGTTTAAATTATGATGCTGTTGTATTCAGAGCCCATTATCTAACTTAATTGCCTCCGCTGCCCTCCAGTTTTAAGCTAAATCGCATCTGCATTATGCAATAGACTGCTGGAGCTTCACTTATTTCTTATCCTAACTATAAAAAATGTTTGATATTTTGGCAAACATTGCTTATTTGTTTTAGAGAGTTAAATGAAGCAACGGTACCACTCTCATCTGTCTGTTAAATATGAAGCAACAGTCTAACGTTAAGTCACTGACCAGCTTCTTGACTTTAACTGACATGTTTTCATAAATCAGCCACTTAGTTGCCAATATGCAGATGTTCTTCTATTAGCCAAAGCTAGTTGTTTCCCTTTTTCCAGGCTTAAATCTAAGCTAGACTAACCAGGTGCTGCCTGTAACTTCAACCTCAGAGGATAGATATGAGAGTGGAATCAATATTTTAATTGAACTTGGAAAGCAAGTAAGCATTGCACCACAATGTATAATCATTCATTTTATGGTTAATTTTGCTTCAACTTATGTATTGGATAGATTGCCACAAGATGACATATTTTGTCAGCCAACCTGAATGTTAGCATCGCATTGTTCCCTTTTTTAAAAAAAACAACAGGATTTTTTCTCCATTTGATTTTGGATTATTGCAGAAAATAAAAACTGTGTTGAACAAAAATTAGAGGATATTTACACACTGGAATCAATGATGAGCTGGACTATACAGGTACCACATCACCATCACATGACTTCATTGACACCACCACAAGGCCTCCCACTACACACACTGGATTTGCTGGTTGAGAATTTTGAGTGAGATTATTTTGTGAGATTGCATATATAAATTGAAAAATGTAAAGACAGACAAGCAAATAGATTTTAAAAATTCTTGACATGGGTATTTACTGACAAATATCTGCCATCTGACAAAATCTGAAAGTTTTTTAAACTTATGCTGGGTACAGAGTTTAATTGAGGCACTTAACCAAAAAACCTATTCAAATAATCAATTGCTCTGAAGGATCCAGAGGTTCATTAATTATAGCTCATGTTGATGTTTTAGGAGTCATTCCTGCAAGACTCCTGCTTGCTCTAACTCTCTTGTACTCTTGAAAAGCAAAGGGTCTCATAAATGAGTCGTTTCCCATGAGACGAGCTGTAATTGCTTCTTCAAAACCCAACACTGGTCGAGACAGGACAGCCTATGTGGACACCGCAACCCACTTTACTGGGCCCTCTTATGACATAAGTCTTAAACTGACAGTGGCTGTTGTCTCAGGGTTCCTGCCTGGAGACATGATATTGATTTCCTCCATGTGCTCCTTCGACAAGTAATATACAGCTTTAATCTAATTGACGTGCGGGAACTTTGAGGGAGTGATTTCTGGTGAGACATGTGTTATGTATTATTGCTACCTTCATACTGTGATACTCGCTGACCTGGTGTCAGCTGTCTGCACTGCTGACAAAGCACCTTTGATCACAGAGGAATAAAGTCATAGCTCTGTAAAATAGCTGAGAGAAAAAAAACGCATCGTTAGGTCAATCCAAAAAAAAAGGGCCATAAAGTTAAATTTGCCCTCACAGATCCGTCTTGCTCTACAAAAGTTTTGAAGTGTGATTAAAATTTCCCTGCACAGGGTTAGCAGGTAAAGAAATTACTGTGAAAAAGAAAACCCTGTTTATTATGTAAAATAGCTTCTAAATAAAACCTTTTTCAGTGTGACAGCCTACATTCAGCTGCTTTGTTTTTCCCATGTTGCTATGTTGAAGCAGAAGAAAACACCCTGTAAAGTTCAACATACCCTGCAGATGAATCAAGATCCTGAGCTTTGAAGATAGAAAAAAAAAAAAAACTCTTCTACAGCAGGATGCATAAAACCCCTGACAGCATTTTACAGTAGTTTATATAGTGCTCGCTGAACCACTGACTGTACATTAAAAAAAAAACACCTTTTGAAACTTGTTTCAGTAATGTACCTGACTATTTTTTTTTTCTTGAGAAACCATAACATCCAAATGAAATCCTTCAATGCAAAAGTACAGTATTTTCCAGAGAAAACCAACACATACAAAAGGAATAAAAATGTGACACTCAGATGGGGTGCCGACCAAGAAATTGGTCGCCTTTATTGTGTATTCAGCCCTGGGACCAGACAAATTGCATCAAATGCCAGGTTCACCCAGGGGGCACTGTCTGCCAGACAGATATTCTTCATCCAAGGGCAGTGTGACAGCAACTATGTCTGCTTGGCTATTTACATCTTCTTTGCCGAGGGTTTTTTAAAAACTATATAAATGTGGCTCCTTCAAAGGGCAGTATAACTTCCTATGGTGAGATGCCAGACAAGTTCATTGCACATTTCCCCTAAGAATAGAGGCATTTTGATATGGCCGCCTCCCCGTGGCATTAGTAAAAAGTCAGCTTTGATAAAAGGCAAACATCATCCAGATTTTAGGCTTCGCCTCTAGACACCTTCAGTGGGCATCTGTACCATTTTCAATCTCACGCTCTTGTACCCCTCAAATCTAGAGCTGAGTTCCTCAATGTGAGTGGGAGACATATCGAGAGATGCGGGTATTTTCATTTTTATGTGACTTAATGCACTTCCCAAAGCAGCCAAGCCTGTAATCATCTCCCAGAGAAACAGTGGATTTGCTATATAGTGTAACATTTCCTCAAGGGCCATTGAAAGCACTCTTCAATTGCCTTAAGATGTTCAGCTTAATCAGACCATGATCTGCTGTTTTTGTCCGGGCAATGCCTGTGAGTCAAGCTCCTTACTGTCCATTCAGCCCTTTGCTGTGATGTTGGCATCGGCTTGTTGGACTGTGAAATGTTATCACTCTACCCGGGTCTTCATCAGACTGAATGAGGCTGGGAGGATCAATGCACTTACTATACTGGATCACTTTACCCTGCCATGTGCATAATGGGTTTATAGGTGGTTTCATAGAGCTCTCAAGTTGTGTGAATGTGTGTTTGTGTTTGGCCTAAGGAGGGAGTGTATGAATGTTTGCATGCGTGTGATGAATCCTAGCACGCAGAATCAATACCAGAAATAGTTAAGGTTTTGTGATCTGTAATGGCTGTTTGCATCCTGAAACATGACACCAGCATCGCAGCATTAAAACCCCCATTAAGGTTTGTTTGGCCTCTCAAATTGCAAAAATTACATCCAAATTTGCTCCGTTTGTTTTTTGATCATATCCTAATACTTATTAAGTCATGTAAGCAGTTGACCTCCTCTGTTCATACAAAATGCAGACTAATCCTTTAAACCAATATACAGATTCACATCAGAGACTCACAGCGAAGGGAATAGGACCCTTCCTCAGAGAAGACAGTATTTTATGCGGTGCCTGTGCCATACCCCTCTTTAATTAACATCAGGAAGCAGTGCAGAGAGGTGGCAGGAGTGCTGGCAGGTAGGTGGCTGTTCTCAGCCAGCTGATAACACTCCTTTACACAGGGCTCTGCACAGTCAACAAAAGGGCACACAGAGGGTCTTCTAGACAGCTCAGCGAACCCGGCCTCTCTTCCACCCCCCAGGCCACCATCCGTCTGGGCAGGGCAACGGGAGCAGGCTCCAGAGTCTGGCATCAGAGTTAGAAGGCATTCAGCATTCAGCCTTTTTTCCACCACCAAACATGAGCCAGGAACACGTGAGAGAGAAAGCTCTGTACTTCTGTGAGGGAGGGAGGGAGGGATGGAGGAAGTTAGATGGAGAGAGAGATAGGGAGATAAGAGGCATAGATAAAAAAAAAAGTGTTTGCAGAGGAAAGCTCTTAGAGGAGCGGAACACCTTTAAGGGGCTGTGCAGAGGTGTCTTTACAGCAGCAGTGTTTTTTTCTGTGCAGCACTCTGTAAACCTGACTGTAAACCACCGCTGGCTGACTGTCCGTCCCTCAGAAGGAGTGTTCAGAAATACCCACGACAAGGACTTTTTTTGTTCTCGAAAGGATCGGTGGTCACAAGAGGATGCCCACCACCGCCACTATTTCCACCATCTTAACTCTGCCACCCACTGCTTGTTAGTGTGATCACTGTCCCTTTGGCGGCTTTGCACATAATATATCTTCTAGCTGCAATTAACGTCTGCAGGGCTTGTCTTGGAACTTAGAGGGATGTCCCCTCAGCAGAGCTGGTACCCCAGGGGAGTTGATGTAGGAGAGAGATGTAGAGGAAACAAGAATGCAGGAGGAGAGAGTCAGTAAGTAGATTGTGAGAGAGGGAGGAGAGAGAAAGCGGGAATGCGGCTTGCCAAAGCTTCCCACCCACAGCTCGTGTCTGTAATCTCTCAGGGAAGGGCTATATCAGGGAAAGAGTTGTTGTGTTGGGAGATGTGCTGACAGCTTCGTCTCTTCTGCCCCCTACTGCAGCGGAAGTATCGATGGAGAAAGATTTCAAAGAGAAGGGAGAAAACAGTGGTCTGGATGTCTAAATATCTGGCCCATGTGTCACAGGTAATAAAAGTGTAAATAAAAGGGCAAATATACAAATCATCTTCAAGGTTTTCTGAAGTTGCTGATCTATACCAATGACTCAGTGATTACACTGCCAGCTTTAAGGTTTACTTTTATAGATTTTCAAATGGTCATTGATTAAAGTGTTTCTAAAACATATTGTTCTGCTGTAAACCAATGTTTGCAATTGTTGGAGTTTCCCTTTAAATTGATACATAAAGAAAGCTGACTTTATTTACTTACAATCCACATTACACAAATGAACTCTGTTTGGAAGGTCAAGATTTGTTTGAGAATAAATAGCTAAGTGCTTATTTATATGGAAAGCCCTTTTGACATTTTGGAGTGTAAGATTAAGTACAAAACATCCCACACATTGTGTTGAATTTCAACCAAATTGACCTTAAACATGATGAATTTGTGTGACTCTAAATCAATCTTTTTCTATCATGCCTTCATTGAGAAGCTAAAAAAGGGTTTGTGCCCCTAAACCCAAAGGGAAGCAACTAATAAAAGGATCCAAGTTGAATTTTATTGACATAAAGGTCAGCATGAAAGCATCAGAAAGCATTTTTTTTTGTTTACATAAATCATATCCGTTCAACTATGTTACACTCTATATTTTTCCCCGGTCTGCCACACACACACTCACACCCCCCTGCAGCGGCTCCATGTGCCTCCCAGGGAGAACCACCCCTCTAGTCTGGAGAGCCACTGCTGCAAATACAAAGCAGCCAAGACAAATAACTACTCTGTCATTGTGTTTCACAGTTCTGATGTTTATGTGCATGCACTGGGTGGATTTGCACAAACCAATAACATGCACCAAGTTTAACCTCTGAAGTTAATATGCCGGTTAACACATTCAAATAAAACCATTGCACAGACGGCGTTACTTTTCATTTGGCTCTTGTTTTAAAAGAATCCGACTCCCACGGTTGAGAAAACTAATGAAGGTAAATAAGATCAGGAGTATTTGCTAACAAAGCGCTCATGTGTCCCAACAAGGGCTAGTTTGATTAGGGGATTAACAAGTGTGTTGACAATACTGAGAACTTAATAAACATTCTGTCCTCAAACTCACACCTCAGGTATTCTTTTTTTTTTGACATATGCTTCTCACCAGCTGTTGTCTCCATCTCATGGGCAGCATGTGCTGGAAATCAAACTCCCAACTGTCTCCTAATTACTGCGACAAAATCATTTATTTTTATTTCTTCATTTCTTCCCTCCCGTATTCCTTTGTGCTGTGCATCCACTCAACTTCACAGTCATACATAATGTATGCAGAGCTAACCATTACGAAAACTCGCTGCGGAATATATGTTTGCAAATCAGAACAATAGTGCAGCACTGTGTTAATCCATATGGGGTGATTTAATAATAATCCAGCTCAACTTTGTGAAGGTTAAAGTACAGACCTCTCTCGCTTCTGCCTGTGCTTCGGCAGTCAATAGTAACCATCCACGTTGGGGTGGCGGGGTGGGGGGGCAGCGATCCTCGCCTCGCAGTCCTGCAGAATATTGGCTGTCAAGAAACAGACATGCAATCAATCATAAGCAAAGTCACAGCGAATGTGAAGGATATGAGTCCTCTTTAGGCCTGGTGGCTGTGACAAGGCAGCAGTTGCATAATGTTTGACACCGCAGTGCTGTAGGTTGAGATTAATGGACGCTGAGTAAATGTACTTTAAAGGGCATCGGATAAAAAAAAGAAGTGTCTGACCTCCTATAAGGGAAAAACAGAAAGCAGTGAGTAAGTGCGCGGGAAAGAGGCCCTGATCAGTCGCACCTTTGCAGAGAAGATTAACAGTGGAGGCACTATAGTGCAAAATGGAGTGCTGAGGCAGGACGCTTGCCGAGTTTTGCTTAATGGGCTTTGCATCTTGGCACATTTTCAGGATCATGCATCAAATTTTATCTCTCCATCACTGCCCCCTCTTGAGAATTTGGCATTGTCCAAAGTATAACATGAAAAGTAGTCTTCTGCTCATTTAAGAATTCTTCTGTGTATGTCTGTTCATAGCACTGGACTCCTCATAAAAGGTCTTTTGTGAATTCCTTTGGAGTTTTTTTTTTTCTTTCCCTCATAACTTTTGACAAACCAATTCGCTTATTTGAAATTCTCTTAAAGTCAGAGAAAAGGATCTGAAACCTTGATGTTTAAGTCTTTGCAGCAATTCTCAGTTCTCCGGCTAAGACAGTCACTTGATGCTGTTTTGCTTTGAGACATTTCAGCCATGAAATAACAGCTCAGACAGAGCAGTCCAGGAACTCGCTGTAGCAAGAAACTGTGTCACCATCTCAAAACTTAACCGTTTGTATCAATAAGCCTGCCATTTAAGCTCCCACTCATGTCCATTCAACTGGCCAGCCAAAGTATATTTAAATGCATCACTCCTCCCATTTAAAATCCTATCCAGACCATGTGCGGCGTGTGTGTGTGTGTGTGTGTGTGTGTGTGTGTGTTTCTTCATGCTTTTTGCTCTTTCAAGAGGTTCCAGAATGCCCACGTATTTTGCTTTGATCCTTACTGGGACTAGCAATAGATTGCTCTGGATTTAGATGTGATCGGATACTTATAGGATTTATCAAGCTTTCGCAAGCTGCTCTCTGCAAACACAGCCATGGTTCAAATCATTGCTCTGTGTATGCAGCCCTGACAAAGAACATCATGTAATGCACGTCTTTGCCAAATCCATGGACATTGTCAGTTGGCACATCTTGCGTGCTGAACTCTAATCCCCGCCAAAAGCCAGTCAGTATTTTGAGAGGCAACACAGGAAAGTTGTTCCCCAAAACATCCTGATTACAGTTTAAGACTGAGGAGAGTAAAAAGGCTCAGACAGGCTAAAAAATGACGGCTCAGTTTGTCATAAGCACATGGAAATCTGATTACTTTGGAAAAAACAAATGCGCTATTTTTATCAAGTTTTTGTCTGTTAGTACGTTTATTTAAATGATCCTTTTTACACTTCCAGTTTTTACTGTCAGCACAAAGTAATTTAATAGTGTTTTTTTACTATTATTATTATTATTATTATTATTATTATTATTATTATTATTATTATTATTATTATTATCAATGTTTTTTTTAAAATTATCATATGGCAGCTCCAAAAATTTGGGGGTTTTTTCATGTTACACTAAGCCACATTTTCTGACTTCCTTCCTCAGTCTGACTGGCGTTTAACTGAAATTTAGCAACATTCAACAAAATGAAATACACTGTTACCTGGAATGAAACTGCTGGTTTCACTGGGTGTCAACATTTTGAAAATATTTTGGATAATGTAAGAACACAACTTTAGGCAATTTATTGTGTTTATCTTGAATACAGTAAATTTAAGTTAATGAAAAATGTCAAAAAAGATTTTTTTTTTTTTTTTTTAAATAACATAAACTTTTACTATTGGAGGAATATGGGTTACATTTCTCATCTCTGGTGTCAAAACACTGTTAGGATTTCTTGTTTCTTTTTGCCAAGATATCCACCATAAATCTTTTCTAAACTTGCAAAAGGATAAGAGATAAGTGCACTGCTTTTGCTCCTAAAAATGAAAGTGATTATATGCATGACCACCATGGCAGCCTTTGTGCTAACATGACTCTAAAGACCCTCCATACCTCCACTATTCACTGTCCTTATTCATACATCATCAAAGGACAGCAGGGCATCATCAGAGACAATCCTCTGCCATCGTTAATCAACAGCTCAAACGTGTAACTAATAAACAAAGCCCCCTCTAATTGAACTGCTATCTGCATTGTTTTTGGTTGTTCGCAGGGAATGGATGTCATGTTGGCGCTCTGCAGTGTAATTACCAGTGTCTGCACTGCTGGAAGAAGGGATCAATCTTAGGTGACAAGAGTGGTGGATACCTCCTCTTTTATCCTTGGGTACTGGTTCTCCATGGCAGGAAAAGTTTATCATCAGGGATAGAGAGCCTCCTTCATGACTACAGGCCTTACTGCAGCTCTCCTTGTTCATTTGTAACAGAACAGCAGCTTCTCTGGATCCCAGTCATTACTTCTGCCACTCAGATTGCAAAGAAAACAGAGTGAAGTCCGAATTTATGAACACTGCCCTCTAAACACTGTGTCATTTGATGGACTTCTAAATGGTTGAGGGAATTCAATTAAGAAAGGAATAGAGTTTTGAAAATGTGGCACTGCGCCTGCCAGTTACTCAAGGGACGTGATTGATGTCTGTGAGTGGCATTTAGCACAGCTGACCCTGATTCAGATTACCATCTCATTAGCATCAATAGTCTGAGACACACAAAAGAGAGCAGCGCCGTCGCCTGAAAGCTACTGCGAGGGACCAGCCTAAGGGAATTTCTAGCTACAAAATACTCTAATTCCATAGTTTTAGTGTGACATTAGGGAAGTGGGTGCACAGCTGCATGTAAAGCAGATACAAAACCCTGCAGTGTCAAGAGTAACATCCTGGATTTCCAAGCTAATTTGAAATACAGTATGTTTTCGATAGCAGGGGCTTCCATGAATGTATTTGTTGTTCTAATTATGACAGTGAGTCCCAGCTGGGAGGTGCAGGATGTCTGTGTGGAACATAAGGCCTTTAAATGAAAGTATTAATCTACATAATATATGGAAGCAAGTTATTTGTGCGCTGATAATCGTGTAATATGCTTGAAATGTTGTTTACATGTTTTCCTTAATGCACTTTACAGTAACTAACACAACCCGAGACTGCAAACTTGTCAGAGTGGTGTGTCAGCTCTTTGAGCTGCTTCAAGGAGGAACGTCTTGCAATTGGCAGAAGAGCAGCAAAAAGACTGGAGATCTCGTTTAATCAATACCTCCCCTTGTTTGTTAAAACAAACACGTTTTCATGATTTTGAGGCAATTTACGACTGAACAGGCAAAGATAACAGGGCCTGTCTCTGTACATTCATCTTACAACACTGATGTGTTTTTGTTAAGACAGCATGTATGAAAACAGAGTATCTGTCTTGTTTCATTTGTGAAGCTGCTGCAGGCCCATATATGTCCTACTTTTACCTATTCCTCCCTCCCCCTGGTGGCGCAGATGTTATAAGAGGAGGTTTAAATATAGTCTGTACAGTTTGTGTGCAATGGTGTGCAATGTAGGTGTGGATTTTGAATCATCTGTGATTCAATCAAGGTGGTAAAATAAATATGGGAAGTGAAACTTGTAAGGAGAAGGAAGAGTGTGCAGGAGAGGAGGAGATGAAGAGAGAAGGGGAGACAGATGAAGGGGAGGAGGGAAGCGAGGGAGGCTGTAAAGAAAAGGAGAGACAAATGGAAAAGGTGTCTGTGCGTGCATGAGGATGTAAGTTTTAAAGAGGAACGTGTGTGACGGGGAGAATTAATAAATAGTAAAGACATGAAATAGAAGAGCAAAAGTAAAAGAGAGTGGGTGGTATAGAAATAAAGAGGGAAAGAATGAACACAGGGTCTGTCTTCATTGTATTCAGCGCCGTCTCCTGTCAGTCTCTGATCAATAGCTGCTGTCGCTCAGTGCTGGCTCAAACCTCTCCCGCTTACAACCACAAATGTAACCCCAGCCAGCCTCGCCAGGAGCTTTATTATTCATGTGGACCAAATACAAGACCAGAAAACGGGATGAGTACACTGCAAGCTGGACTCGCTGTCATGACCGCCCTGGCTGTGCAAGCCACAGGAAACCACTGCTGGGACAAATACGCTACGGTGTGTGCGTTGTCAGAAAAAAAAAAAAACGGAAAAAAAAAAAAAAACACTGTTCCCTTAGTCAGAGTGCTTCAGCAGGATATAAAAAAAAAGAACCATATTTTAAGACTACAAAAAAAAAGTGATATTTTTGAGTTCTTTCTGCATTATGTGGCAGAGTTATTTGCACCTTTGCAGGGAAAATTCCTCCCAGTAAATCTTCAAACTCCAGTCTTCAGTGAAAACTTCCCCATAACACATGAGACTGTATTCACAGAAAGGGGCAAATCTGTACGGCAGACGCATTTTCATGAGCCTCACTTCGGCAAACAAAACTGGAAGCAGTGAGTTGAACAAAAGTTCCAGAGTGTAACATTAATCAAGCTCAAAGCTGATGACAGCCTGGAGATTTTTGTGTTATTTTGACTGTAGGAATGGGCAGAAAGTCTCTGTATCACAGCATGGAAAAATACAGCATTACAATCTCTTAAGAGTGTGACTTGCTAAGTGGTAGGTATCCACTCAGTAAAGGAGAAATGGAACACCATCTATATTTTATGAATTAAAAAGACAAAGTTGACCAGAGGCAAATAGAGCTCATTATTACTGTATATTTTAATGATACCGCAGACCAGGAGACAAATGCATTTGCTGATCTCCATCTTCATCAAACAAGAAACACTACGCACAAATAACTAGTTTATTTTCCCAAAACCCTTGAATGCATTTGTGCTAAATACCTATTACTGTTAATCAATTGGATGTGTGACACTGCACAACCATTTTAAGATGAGACAAATTAGTTTGCATTCGGGAAATTAAGTTAAGTCAGTATTTACTATCTAAGGAAGAAAGTGCACTTTGCTTTGCATCTGTTTGCTCTTGTTTACTCCTTGGACGGTAAAGGTTACCCAATGAACCGTGGACTACAGTGATATAGCTTCTCTCTCAGTCTGTGGACTGCTAATTCACTTTAAACCTCCTCCAACCTTTACTGAAGCAAGAGTTCATTTGCGGGCAGATCAGGGGAGGT
Organism: Acanthurus leucopareius; assembly: GCA_029814765.1. Classification (NCBI taxonomy): domain Eukaryota; kingdom Metazoa; phylum Chordata; class Actinopteri; order Acanthuriformes; family Acanthuridae; genus Acanthurus; species Acanthurus leucopareius. The sequence continues at coordinate 1,762,533 of JAQMCX010000048.1, forward strand.
CATGTGTGCATTGCTGTTACTGTAGAGCGGCAGACAAGCACATCCAGGCTCACTTCTTATTCCTTTCGGCTGCTCGTGTACTTGCCCCCCTGCTTGCACTTCCTATTAAACATGTGAACGGTACATTGCTCAACAAAAGCCACAGGCCAACTTGTGCATGTAGCATTAAATGAGAGCCATGATTTGTTGTTTGTTGGCCGAGGAAGTTCTGTCCCTGGTCTCGCATTTATTGTTTTTTTTCAGCTGCCTGTTTGGAATCATGAGGATGTGTCTTTTATTACTCTGCATCGCTGCCAACAGTAACTGATCGGGCAATTCACAAACTGTCAGTTTCATCTCTGACTGCCACAATCAAAAGGTTTTTTGGAAAGTCTTCCTCATCCGCATGCAGGGAGGGATCCATGTGTGAGATCTAGGACTTCTGGAAGAGGGGTTTTTCCAAGGACTGACTCACTCGATACCCAGGGGGGAAACAGGAAATGACAAAAGAGTATGGCAGCCAGGAGGATACAGGAAGAAACAGCTGTCCAGGGATTCTGAACCCCATTTATAATTCAAAGGAGGTATGATAAAATAAGTTTTTCCTCTTGTCATTTGCTGTAAGTGTGATGAAACCCGGCCTGAATGAGGAGACTGGCTCCAGTGCAATAATAATGAAGACATCTTTTTCTCTTATCAGTAGAGAAAGGCTGGATCCTTGATTAAATATTGACTCACAATTGTCTGTGTTCTTGTCTCACTCTAATCAATAATTCATGCAAGGTAAAAGAGATTGTTGGATCATCCCAGATGCTATATATTTCTCCTAACATCTGCTTTGTTTGTTTTCATGCACAAAATTGAACAGAGCAGCAGCAGCTCACAGAAAGTGATACACCCTCTCCTCCAGTTGGTTAGAAGCAGAGACACTCAACCAACATTTTTAACATCATTTCAGCAGCATCGGGCAAATTTGTTTAGCATTCAGCGAGTGAAGTCTCTCACGGAATTGCCTCGTAATATTTTTTTGTAGCTCGGCTTCAGCACCTCCATTATATTCCATTTGAAGTCTGTCATATTATTAAATTAACATGACACTGTAATATTCTCAACCTGCAGTCATTTCCTATTAAATTCAAAGTCAGTAGTGAATCAATGCCGACTGTAATAATTGATAAATCACGGTTTTAGCCAATTTATGTGCACAACAGCTGTAAAGCTTTGGATTATTAAGGGAAATTATTTAAACCTATTGTGAATGAATGCTCGCTAAGTGTAAATAGAGAGAATAGATTAGCTGTTATCTACTCAATTGTAGACCTATATAAATGCACAGGTTTCCTGCCTACTGCTTCATTATTTAACAGTGGAAGGCAACCACGGTATTTGTATTATTCAGGCCATGGTTTTCCTCTCAGTGGTGGCTCACCTGCAGCTCTGACTCCTGTTGCCTTGCCACAGCAAAACAAGAGGCGCCATGAATCTTTTATAAGAGTGTGAAAGGTTGATGACGACTACAGTCCCAGAAGCCCGTTTCATAATTTGGTCTCTATAGATTGGGAATAACATCTACAGCATGCCAACGTGAGTTGCCCCAAATCTGCAAGAAGCCATTGTCAATGATAACTCAAGGGAGAAAGAGTGTGTGTGCAGAATGCTTGTAGAGCAAACCATTACGCATTCAAGAACTGAGAAAAAAAAAAACACTTGGAGTATCCGTGAAAACAATTGCATTTGATGGAGTTGTAAAGGTAGGTGAGGAAAGGACAAATGGAGCTATTTTAAAGCGCAGCGCCTGGACCTCCCACAACGGTATTCATCCAGGAGATACAGTATTTTCACCCTTTACTAGCATATGTCAAATGCATATCCCCAAAGAGCATCCAGGAGGTTTCTGCACAGCAGGGTTTCTACACACCGACTGACTATCTTTAACAGAGATACTGACAGCTCGGCTTATTCTCCACTTTCCCCTGATGTCAGGACTTATTTCTTGCTGGCCTCTGACACACACATATTGGATTTTACAACCATGAAAGATGGCTTTTCTTTGTTGACACACGCAGATTTTTGTGGCCAAGTTAAACACCCGAACCTCAAGGAAGGAGGTGAAGGGGAAAAAATTTTTGTCTTTTGTTTTTTTAACTAGAAGCTCATCAGGCAGGTTTGAAACCGTCAGATATAAATATGAATATTGTGAAAGTCAATAATATTAGAAAAAATATAAATTAAAATGTTTAAAAAAAAATAAAATCTTGTTTGATAAAAAGAAATATAAAAAGATTGTCTATGACCGGATACCAGATTAGGCAGAGATTAATGAACATGGTGGCAGAAAAATTACTGTGAATCTGTGGCCCATTTTGCTCTGTTACTTTACATTATAATTTTGTTTTGCATCTAATTTTGCAAATGTTTTGACTCAATTGTTGTTACATCACCATATTTCGATAGGAACAATTAGTCTGAATTAATAGATTGCATTAGAAAAAGCATGCATCATATTTCCCATTAAATTAAGTTATGTGATTCGATATGTGAAACAAACATATTGGTTTAGTTGTCTAAACGTCTCAGTTTATTATAACTTGATCTTTAAGAAATATTTTCTCTTTTACAACCTTAGGGAACTTTGTGTAATGAAGCTGGTGGTAACTGTATTTTGCAGTCTCTTGCTGATATTTCATTATATTTGCTTAGTGATTCAAGTAGTTAAAAAAAATTCAATTTTTTGTGTGCTGATTTCTAAAACTATAACCGTTTTTGATCATTGTAATTAAAGGAACGATTTTTTTTTTTTAATTTAATGTTTCAGGCAAAATAAAAAGGTCACTTTAAGCAATAAACTCAGTTAATTTGTATTATTTTGGCTTAAGCAACATTTCTGCATAGCTTTGGTTAACCCAACTATGTTTCTCCAGAGTGTAAGTTTGCTATATTTCAGTCAGTGTGAAGTAAATGGTGGCCTATGAAGCTTCTCCAAAATTCCTGGCATGTAAAAATAATCACCCATCATCCAATAGGTAAGCAATTGATAAAGTGTAATCAAAAAGCAGTGTATGTCCCAACCTAATGCGGTCTCCATTGTTCAGAAAATATCCATTTCAAATATGAACAGCTTCACGCTTACCTGCACCTGCTGCAACCCTTTTTGGCTGATTTAGTGAAAGACTGAGTGGGATGATGCAAGAGGGGGAATTAATGGGTTTGTAGAGCTGAGTGGGGGAAAGATGGAGTCGGTGAGGGAGGAAAATGATGAGTAGGTTAGAGAAGGTCAGTGAATGTCATCAGATCTGCTCAACCCTTTTTTGTTGTCTTTTTCATTTAGATTAGTAAATCTAAAATCATTGAATGTGATGGGGCAGATGAGAAGCGTGGACTGCAGAGAAACCACCAATAAGGCAATATCAGCTGTAGCTAATTTTCATTTTGTTGCTTCACTCTCCTTTTTTCAAGTAGAAAAGCTTGTTTTGAACTCTCTGCCCTTCATAGTTCTTGAATCAAATACAAAATATATATGAGGGCATTTACATATCTGTGCATTTAAGCTTCTTAAACTTTGCTGGAGTGACTAATTGTTGACCTTCACAGGCTCATGCTGTGGTTCAGTGTAACCTTGTTCAAACACAAATAACTTCATTTTAAATTCTAAGTGAGGGCACAAAGTTTTGAAAAATGTTTTCGACTATGAACATAATAAGAAGAATATTTTTATTGGATGCAGCAGTTTATCCAAACTGTTCTGTCTTGGGTTTCAGTATACAGCAAATTGCTTCAAAAGCGTTGGACCAAACAGCTATAAATTATTCATATATTTTAAACAACGCTAAATTTACAGGGAAAATAAACAATTTAGAATTTTATTTAATATGTGTTTTAAGTTGTATTCTGAGCTTTGAGAAGCAACCTAGAGCTTCAGTCAGTAAAACCTGAGCAAAGCCTTCTACCTCTCTCTCTCTCTCTCTCTCTCTCTCTCTCTCTCTCTCTCTCTCTGCCACCTTTTATCATCAAGTCCCTCCTGTCAAGGTCCTGCCAGTTGCCCTGTGGAACCTCACGCCTCGTAGGGCTCGCTCCACCCGGTGAGAGCCTCGCCAACACCCCAGTCCGCCTCGTCACGACTAGTCTTCCCTCCAGCGTTTTGCAGCCGCAGGGCAAAGGCTTCAGAGGCAACTGTGACGCCGTCTAACAGCCGGATTACAGGCCAGTTCACCACACACACATGCACAAATACACACGCACACACTGTTGTCCCCCCTTAGAAGCTAATCACCATTGTTTGTCATCATGCCACTTCTGATGCGAATGCCATGGCATCAAGCGTAGTGAGCCTGAAGGTCCGTGTGGAGCCAGGACGTGTTTTGTACTTTATGCCATTGTAGGCGAAGACGCTATTGGAAATATTACAAGTTGCAGGATGTTCTGCAGGATTCTCTGCCACCGAATCAGGCTTTTACCACTTGAAGGGACATGCATGTGTATCTGCATTTGTAGGACAGCCAATGGGATGCCCTCCCACTGTGATTGGCCAAAGAATTCTGTCACTGGTTATATGAGCCAGGAGGATGTGCAAAAATATAGTTGTGTCTCATCTGAATTACCAAATGCTAAAAGGCTGTGATGGAACTTTACCCAATGAAGTAAAAAATAAATTGCCAACTCCCAGTTAAAACAAAATCTGAAGGTCTTGTTTTTGCCCTCCACCAGCGGTTTGACTCCTCATCTTGTTGCAATGATGTATGTGTCAGTAAATTGCAGGCAATGTATACTGTTTCAAATCTCTTACTACAGAAACTGTTATGTATTAATATGTACTGTAGATGTCATGGAAGAAAAAAAGAGTCTTTTTACAAAAAGACATTGTGTGAATCAGGATGAAGGAAACACTCATTTAAAGGCAGACACGCAGGGGTTTGTGATAGTCATTGCCGCCTGTTTGCTTGGGGTCAAACACGTTTACAGGCATTAATACAGCCTGCCAGTGCACACTTTTCCATCGCTGTGGAAGATGCAGAGCATGAGGTGTTTTTACAGCAGCTGAAGAGAGAGGTCACAGAGGACAGGTTCTCTTTATCACTTGTTGAGGTGCTCAAGGCATGCCCCAGTGACATATTTCCCAAACGAATCATCTCTTACAGGCCCTGTTGGAAGACCCTTTGTTTGACCGTCAGTTGGATCAAATCTAGCACTTCTTTGTTCCTGCTCTCCTTTTGAAGAGAAGTGACTCAAGCCTTGAACTATAATGAAACAATTTCAGCGTTCAATACTAAGTCTTATCATTTCTGGCTTTAATCATTAACCCTCAACGACCTAAACAGCCGTCAGCGGCTGAAGATTGCTGTCTTTTTTAATGTTTAAGGACTTTTAATTCACTCATGCAATCAGTATACTTAAAAAAAAACAAGCACTCTGCAGTTCCTCACTTTTACAGTGGTATGATATATAATGTGGATGGGATAAGGTTATAAAAAAAAAGCTGTAAATTGTGTGTGGAAAGTGTTGGGGTTGAGCTAATCAATTTTTGGACAAAGTAAATGTAAAATTTAGACTTAAAAATTATACAAGGCTAAAACTCAAGGTTCTTCTGAATCAAATGAAGTATGACATATGATGCTGACTGATACAATAGGTTAAGGAAAAAAAAATATAAATCATTTAAGTCAAATTTTCTTGGTCTTAAAAGGTTAAAAGGTAAGTTAATTTTTGTGTTTGTGTTTTTTTCTGGGCAGCCAATACAATGCTGTTCATGTCTGTAAAGGTGCATACAATATTTCCACTTATGCACATCAAGCAGCTGTAGTTGTGTTGTCCTTTTTCAGATACTATATGATTTTCAGAGCCATGGACATATGACTGATCTGGGGTGAGTTTGGTCCATCTGTTTTCTCTTTGCTCACCCACACTGTGATGTCTGCCTACACTATAGAATCCAGCATTGTACGATCCAAGTTTATCAAATTGTTACACATTTCTGTAACTTCTTCAGTTACAGTTACTTTCTTGGCTTGTTACGTTCCTCTGTACATCATTAAAATAGTGTCCGACCAATTGGTAGAAATGTGTACCATGTTGCTCATATGTCCTCCCATGCTACAAGAAGTCTGCAACTCCGCAAGGAACCTCTGAGTTACTCTTTAAATACTTCTTTTCTTTTTGAGTTTTTTTTTTCCAAAGTGGCACTACCTCTTCTTTAGCACTATATAATGTCAACCCAGAAATTAGCCATTTTTTTTAGTCGATGATGCTTTGCTTTTCCTTCAAAGACAAAGCTGATTGAATTGTCTTGTGAACACAGGAGGATAATGGAAGCTGTGTAGATATGGGGCTTTAGTTTTGCACCGACAAAGTCAAACAACAGCTCCCACTTATCACACCAAGCAAGATGTCCTCAGTGCCTGGAAATCATTAAGCCCCACCATTCAAGCTTGAAGTTAATTCTCTCTCTATTTTGCTAAATTTGTCAAGCTATGGGGATTTACAACACTTTTCAAAAGACTACCCCTGGGACCCCCATCTTATGCATCTCTAGTCCATGGTAACAGCTCCACACTCATGCTACTTTTGTACCATTGTGATTACATTTTATATTTGCCTCACACACAATGTCATCTATAGAAATATCTTTAAAAAACTCAACAGCCCCATGAAAGACTGTTTGCAAAAATGAGTTATGTTACAAAAGTAGGCCAATCACATTATTCTGTGGGAGCAGCTTTAGAGGAAGCCGGTCAGCCATAACACTTTAGTCCGCCCTAATGGTCTCTCAGTGGCAGTCTGCAGGAGAGAATCAGGAAATGGATGTGTGGTTTCCCAGGAGCATCACAGCTGTGCACTAATTAGGGAGCGTGGCTCAGAATGGCATAAACTGGGCCGGAACTGTTACCTGCTGTGCCCCAGCCTCCCCTGCTGATCTCCACCGAGAAGAATATAACCTTCACCTCAAGAACACAGACTGTGTACGGGCTGTAGTCTGGATGACAAATAACCAAAGTGTCATTTTTTATTTTGCATGTTTGACAACTCAGAATAATTTTTTTCGGAGGTGTTAGATGGATGGTCGAAGAATTTAACAAAACCATATAAAGTCTAATGCCCCTGACTTTAGCATTTCAGCAAGAATGCGAAACAAACCAATGAACAGTTAAAAGGTCATTCACAGCACCTAGTGTTTACTCGTAAGCAATTAGAGTTTTTTTTATGCTTTTAGCGGGTGGTGGTTGTCAGTCCGCCTGATCAGAAATGAAATACTACTCAGCAACAATTTTCCAGTAATTTACCCCCTGAAAGCTGTTTTGGGTCGTACACACAATTGATTTTTCAATATATCACACCTCACACCAGGGTAGGCAATAATGTGCAAGACAAACAAACTACTGCTTACTGAGTTTGCTAATCTATAATGCTCTCGGTTTATTCCGGCATTCAGGACACTGGCCTGTGTGCGAGTCCATTCACTGAAAATGTCAAAGCACACAAAACATTTCATAAAGACTTGTGCATTGCTCTCTGATCTCATCTCATCATTTGAGATGCCAGTAATGCATGTGAATGAAGGTCTTTTTCTCTCTGAAATGGGAAATATGAATTTGCCAGATAAATGCGTCTACTGTCATGTGGAGCAGCAAGATTTCTGGTAGTCAGTCCAGACAGAGAAGACACAGATGTTGAATACAATCTCTATGTAATTTGAATAAAATGAAAGTGCATATTTACAGAAATGTATCTTTTGAGTACAAAACACACAACTGTAAGAAGTTTGTCTTTGGCCTTTATGAAATACAGCAGGTGCTATTGATTTAGATTGCAGTGGGATACAACGGAATCCAATTGGAACATTTTTCATGTTGGAACAAAAAGGGATCATAGCTTCAAGTGAAAGTACTGAAACCACCCTTGCCAAACAATCAACCTCTCTGCTGTTAATATGTAAATTAAGACACTAGACAGCAATCATTTTTATCTTAATTTTTTAGGTTTTTTTAAGATCTGATTTTCCTTTTTGAGATATCTGTTGGGTTTTAACACCTACCTCTAATATCTATTCAATATAAATCTATGCAAGCATAAACCCTCACACCATCCAAGGGCACTGAATTAATAAGCTTACAGGTACACCATGTTTTTTCTTGTGCTCTAATGTAAACACCATGTCCACATTGTAGAAAATAGACAAGCTAACCTGTTCCATTTGCAACTCATCACATACAGCAGCTTAGTCAGGACTTCTTGGCATCTAATTTCAAAGCATTTTAACCCCTTTAGCATCTTTAGCATCTTTAGCAACACAGGGGGAGCTATCAAATATCAACAAAGTAATTCCATCCACGGAAATGCATATATATGCTGAAAGCAACAGCCTCACTCAACAAAGTACAGACAGCAATAAGGATCAAGAGGGGTGGAGGTCAGGGTAGAGTGGTGGATGTCACAAAGTACTTATTGCCAGTAGAATGGGTTCGGAGTCCATGAAAGAAGCAAAATCCAATGATCTGTTTCTAAAAGAAGTTTTTTGGTGTCTGAACTTCAATAAAATGTGTCCAGCTCACCATGTTAAATACGTATTAGAAAAGCTTAAAGGCAGGAGGGCTTTGGTGTTGCCAGATCAAGTGTCAGTGTGTGATGGGTTAGGGTGAGAGTGAGAATGTGTCAAATAAGCTGAAGTACTGAAGTGACGTGTAAATACCTTATCCGGCTTTATGATCATTTTTATTCACAGGTGCATCACCAGCTCAAGTTAAGTAGTTGTAGTACAACAAAAAACATCATGGTGTATGATGTAATGATCAGCAACACGCTGAAATAAATAGAAAGTCCAACTGGGTAACACAAATCTTAAAAGAAATTGCTGTAAATGTCAAGTAAAAGAGTACACAGAGTAAACGCAGCGGAGTTCAGTGAGCCAGACACAAAACTGGATGCATCCACAGCTGCTGATCTAACTCGGTGGGGACAGATCCGAGTGGCTATGATGTTAAAGAAATAAGACACACCTGCACTCAGAAACCTGCTGAATGTTATGATATGTCTAATGAGATATGAATTTCCAGCCCAGTTTCAAGTAAATGTCATATTCAAAGTCACTCAAAAGAACAAAATCAAGATAAGAGCTCAAACATGTGCATGTGAACAATCCCACAGATTTCATCCAAAGCTGGTTTCATTTTCTGCTTTTTTATTTTTCTCCTGCTGTTTTTTTTTTTTTTTTCCTGCTCCTGTGTTACAAAAGGAGCCAGCCTTTACGGTGTGTCAGAATAATGAGCATATTGTTACAAGTAGATGAACTAAACATATTGTGCAACACAATAACAGAGGGAACTTAATCACCAGCTTGACTCCATTGAAATCGTAACAACAGACCCACAGCACACACACCATACCAATCCTGAACTTAATCTAAAAACAAATCAGGGAGCATGTGATTATGCTGGAGGTCTGGCTTTGCATTTCAATTAAAGAAGAGCAAGCACAGAAGTGTAGCCTGTTGCCAAAAGCTGACTTGTGAAGCGAGGAAATGGATGTGGACAAGCAACATAGTATATAAAAAGGCATGAATATTATCTGCTCCTTTGAGCTAACTACTGTACCATTTCATCAGATTCATTTGGAATTCCATTTAGCGAGGCCACTTGGGCTGTGTGTAAATGGGTCAACTGGTGCCAAAGATTCCCCAAAGTGTTGCAGTGTGATCATCAACATCTTAACACATTAATTTTCATGCCTTTCTCTCTGTTTCCTTTTTTTTTTTTAATGTTCCGTCAGTACCAGTGTTTGGCCTGTTTACAGAGATAATTAAAAATAGACATGAAATAAAAATACAAGAAAAGCGAGTGATGGTGGTTGGTGACATGAAAATAAATCAAAGGGAAAAAAATTTCTGCAAGATAAATGGCGTGTGGGCAACAAAACAGAAAACACACTGACTCCGAGTCTCTTGAGAGATGAACAGTTTTTTTTTTCAAACAATTTTTGTTTTTTTGTTTTCCTTTGCTTTTCTGCTGACACGGTGACAAACCATAACCAAAAACTGTCGTGAACTGCATTTTACTGGAAGATTGAATGTCTGAGGATCTTTTGAAGCAAATATAACCATCTGTAAGCATTCTGCATGTAGTTTACATGACTGATGGGTTCATATCATGGTCCAGCTGTGCTTTCCTTACTCTTTCTGTTGTTTCTCCCTTCTTTGTGTCTTGTTGGTCCCTCTTTTTGCCCTTTCTCTCTATCAGTGTGTGTTTGTCTGGGTGTGGCCCTCACATCCTGAGACAGATCCTGTCCTCCTGTTGCCTATTTACCAGCACACCTGAGTCTCATCCTCTCATCAAGCTCCTGCAGTACATAAACCCCAGATCAGCACTCTGTTTTTTCTGCCAGATTGTTCAGTTCTCCAATGTGAGACACTACGGCCGGAGCTTAAGCTCTCGACAGTTTTTTTTCTCTTGTTTACCTTAACTCTGACTAATCTACCTGTGCTTCAGGTTCATATCCTCCCATAATCTCTTTCTGTCTCATCCAGAGTCCTGCCAGTCTGTCCCTCAGCCAACAGCTGAGCTCTATCTGCCTGCACTGCTTCTCCACAAACCCGGATCGACTCTCCAAAAAAACCTAATTTCACCATCTTTCCCAATAAAACTGCAGTGAACTGTTGCAAGCAAGGCCACTCTGTCTGTGTCCTGCTTTTGGGTTCAAAATTTAACACAAGATGACAACTGAGCTTAATTTTTTCAATTAATTACTTATCTTCTGTCACAAAGCTGTCACAGTGTGAAATTACATCCTGTAGCTTTAAATTCCCTCATAAGATCAAACATTCTGTGTGGAGTTCGGTGTAATTTTCAGGCAGACGTGTGCACACAGATGGCCTCAGGTCCTCACTGCAGCCCTGCAGTCTGCATGTGACCCATATTGCATCACGACATGCGGTTCATGTGAAAAACACTTAGATGTTTAATAGGTATTAGTTGTGTAATGTACCTATGAAGCATTCAAGTTACTGTTTTCATTATTTCTATTTATCTGTGTAGATCTATTGCCTCTAACACCTGTGTTTTTTTTCTAATGATGAGCAAAACTAGTCCCCTTTTTTGAAAAACGTCTGTTTAACAGGATGAGTCTGTGTCTTAAAAACTGATAACAAGGGAACTCCAGCTTTTTTTTAAGAACAATTGCTGGTAATGGTTTAGTTTAGAAATAATGCAACCAACCAAATTAACATTATTCTTTTTCAACACATCCATATTTATTTAAAGCAATCATTAGGATAGAAGTTGACATAATACACAACTGCAAACCATGCGTATGTACAGTGTGCCAACATTTTTACTTTGTAGACTGAGCTGCAATGTTCATATTTTAACAGTAAAAAGGTCAGGTTACTTTAAGCTCAAAAAATAATTGGTTAGGGTTAAGAAATAAGGATGTTGCATTTAAAAATATTCATTGTTGTCATCATAGACAGTAATACCTGACAGCTGCTAAAGTTACACTGTTTGCAGATGGAAATTCTCAACCTCATAGCTTCACAAATACTGTTCTACTAATTGGCTGCCATGTTGGTATAAATGCACCCAGAAAATGTCCCAAAAAAATATCTTCTTTTTTTTTCCCAAAGATTGGGTGTCACAACTAAGTGTCATGCCACCACGTTTACCTCGAGACAAGTCAGCCCATGTGACTGTAATGTCGACTACATCACCTTGATATGCTTATATTGTTAAAATATTGATATAATAGGAATTGAACATACTAATTCTATGTGAACAGGGTTTGTAGAGTCGGTCAATGCCAACATTTTATCGTGGTGACTGAGCTTGTTTACTTCTGAACTGCGATGTGGTTCAGTGTATCTCAGGCTTTGATTCTGCCATATCAAAAGCCTACAAAAGTATCCAAATACTCACCGACACACAACCTTACATTGCTGTTATCAAGCACGTTTTAAGGGTCAGCAAATTGATTTTCAAACTAAACTACATCAGAGCTAAAATTTGTTATGTCTTGGTAAGTGGTCGCTAATGAGAAACAGCTAAAATCTCTGCCAGGCTCTTTTTTTAAAAAAAACCTCTGCATTTGTTAAAGTAGACGGTCTGTTTATGGGACTCCAGTCAGACACTTAACACTCAGGAATCTCCCGTGCACCAGCCATTTCTTAAAAAATGCATTAATGTGAAGAAGGCACGCTGTCATTACACCATCTTTGCATTAGTAAGTGTATGGAATTAATCCTGTAAATTCCACCCACAGCACTAAGCTGTCGGAGCTGCATTGTCAAGACCAAGGCTGTGTAGGGGCTCTTTGCTGAGAGATGGGAAATATGAATTTTAATGTTATCAGAGATGTTTCTCCTCGCAGCAGCATAGTTTCTGATACATATAAACTTGCAATAACCAAAGAGAAATCCCTGCAACATACAAGAGACACGCCTTGCATAATGGGCCTCTGATGCATTGCAACAGGCATATAGTAATAACATCAGTTACACTAAGCCCCATCTCTTAGAGAGATACACACTCACAGCCAATATGCTGATAGAAAATCCCTCCTATATGCAAGGCTATGTTGATGACTTGTGGGATGATGCTTGGGGTTGTTAAAGACTCCAAAGAGCAACCGTGTCATGAGCCTTGTATCTTGACATAAATCGCACAAACTTCTTATCAGCTTAAATCAGCTTGTATGGATTTTTACTGCATATTATTCAATACCTCTGAGAATGTTGCGCAAGAAGTATCATAATCTGCAGTATTACAGAGCATCAGTCAGATCAAGATTCATGCACAGGCTTTTCTACGGCCTCAGCTCCTGTTTGCGCTGTCATTATTCTCTCTCTGGTTGTCCGAGCCAACACTTGTACTTTCCTGGTGAATATGACCAGCCTGTAAAATGCATCCATCTCTCTGTGGGAATCCAGCTGAGAACTGTCATCTACAAATGCATTATGAATTTGAATTCATAAATAATTGGTGAGAAAACTCTGAGACAATCGGCAGGAGGATCTGGAGGGGAAGCGCCAGCAAATTAAAAAAAAAAAACTCCCTTTGTCTAAATATTGTGGTAAAAAACCATAAACGCAACTTAATTTAATCAAAAATTCAGAATTTATTTTCCGCAAGCTGATGCCAGCTAGTCGCTCTCATTTGGAGTAATTGTATATTGATGACAACAGGTTTTTACATGTGAAACTGCAAAATACTGCACATAAATTAACAGCTAAACCTGGCAGATTGCAAATGTCTCCCTGCAGTGTAACACCACCGGCATCACCCGACAATCCTCTCGTAAACAACGCCATGATGCATATCCACGCCATATGCCGGCAGAGTTGATGGCTGAACCAGTGAGGGAAGTGTAATGGATGTGTCAGACAGAGGTGGAGCAGAGATTCAGGTCAGGGTGTCTGTGCAGAGGCACATCATGGCTGCATCCTCGCAGCATCTTTCCTTGCAGGCGTGGTGGAATATATTAGCCTAATGAAATAACAAGACACACACTGGCATGGTCTGTAAATCTACCGGCAGTGCCCACCTTCCCCCTGTGTGCTGCACGGTGATAAAGTGACGTCTCGCCGGCTATACGAGGGTCACATAAAAGGGTCTCAGTTTGTGTAATCGACATCATATATCCAAACTCCCACTTCTAGGACACAGGGCCTTAAATTACTCAGAGGAGTCTCTTCTTTCTCCTTTTTTTTTTTGCTCCCAGCAGAGATAATCATGACAGGGGGGAAGCACTTATCCACCACAGTTGATTCCCTGATTCTTAAGCATTTTGTGCTAATGGTGGGACATACCAAAAGAGCCTTGGGGAAACGGTTATAAAATGTTTAATAAGTGGTTTAACTTGTCTGCAATTTGGCTTTGCAAGGGATTCTGAGGAAACAAGCCATTCACACTTTCCTTGAACTCTCTGTCATTGACTCCCACTTTCATCAGATGCCTGCCGAAATAGGCGGCTGTAGGCTGTTTTTCAGATTTCTATCAACTGGAAACAATGTACACAAAGAGTAATGAAAGTTTGACGATATCACCAAGAAGAAGCAATGTTTTTTCGGCATATTACACAATGCACCTTTTGTCGGAATCAATTTTTTTACTGTCCAGACAAAAGATTAAGTGTCATTGGTGTCTGAAAACATCCATCTCTTCCACAGTAATCCTTTCAGAGAAAAGTGTGTAACATTTATACATTTCAAACTCCCAGCTTTTGGAGAAAGCGACAGTATAAAGCATTGCTTGGCCAATACAGCTTGACATTGCAATCCCCTTGCAGTTGAGTCCTAAATTCACCCAGCGAAGTTTTTCCCAACCAAAAAGTGGAGCGTTTTTTATTAGACAGCACGTCTGCACTTTGATCCTCGAAACTTAAAGGGTTCAAAAGCTGCATAAAAGGGGTTTGTATTCCCTTTGAAGTGGCATCTATTTTTAGGATAACATTTGACATCTTACATTTGAAAAACGTTCCCAAAATACAGTTTCAACGGTAAAGTCATTTTGACTCAGGAATTTTTGATTATTTGATGCTTTATGCGTTTAAAAGTACCTTATTATCAAGGTTTACTCACCTGAGCGAGTAACAAAAATACCCAAGAAGAGAGAAGGGGGGAAGAGAATTTAATTTAAGGTGTCAAGAAAGAGTCACGCTTTGTCTTTGAAGTGCTACACATGCTTGAACTTGTAAATTACTAGTTCCATTCATGTGACTAAGCTTCACAGAACATATCAAATAAATCTAATCTCTCACTCAACAGAGGAAGCTGGGCAACTTCTGTCAAATCTCTCAGTTTTCCAAGCAAGTGTGTTTAATTTCCTCGCTGACATTGCCATTTTTTACTGCAATGTTTGCCACAAGGAGGAGAGGGCTGGGATCAATAACCCTGCAGTTTCATGTTACTTACTGACTGCTTGCCTCGCTGCCAGTTAATTTTCCTAATGAGCAACACAATTAGACAATTTCTGATGCTCATTAAGAAAAGCATCCTAACAATTAACCCTTAAGTCCCACAGGGGTCTTTTAAGAGACGCATTAAACCTTCTGCAGGATGTGACGGTTTGTTAAAGGGACAGTTCAACATAAACATAACTAGACCTGCAAGAAAGTGTTAACAAGGTCCAAACAAGTTGCAAAATCATAAAATCTGACCTTTTTTAAAACAAAAAACAAAATACAGTGGACTTAAGACATAGAACTAATGTAAGATTTTGAGCATGAGCAAAATCCTTAGAGGGATAACTGCAAAAAAAAGAGAGTTTGGCTATTACAGCATCGCCTTAAAGTCAGTGAGTGTTGTTATATTTGAGTGAGTGGTGACGGAATTTCAACCCACCTGCCAATTTGTGGTGTTTACAGGCCTTTTTCCTTTTGTAACACACACAATTTTACAACAGTTTCAATAATAAGAATCTATAATAAATACTTATTTGTTGTGGGAGGTTGGGATTTTGACTTTAGACACTGCATGAGTATCACAAGATACGGGTGCAATGTGGTGCTGAAAGTAAAAAAAGAGAAATGGGTTAACAAAGGAAACCATCTAAATGACTGATCAAGTGGCTGTGACCTAAACTAACCAGGTTAGAGTCTTCTCCTCTCCGACTGAGCCCACCGAGACCCACTGAGGCCTCACAAGCTGCAGCAAGAAAGAGAGACACTTTAAAAAAGGCATTAAATATTTACAACATATTGACTATTGTGGCTACAATTCTGGAGAAAAAAAATCACACATTATTTTCAAGTGTATTTTCAAAAATATGAAAAATTTGATCAAATAATTAGGGAAATAGCAAATGTTGTGAATATACTACTAATTACAGTAACTAAATAAGGTGAGACATTGAAAGTTAGCCTGCAGACTCATTGTTTGACATATCTATGCACAGGTCAAAACATGTGAAGTCTTATATCAGTTCATGTGTAGACTGTGTCTTTTTCTGTCTGTCTGGCATCATCTTGTTCTATTATTTCAAGAGAAAGCAGACATCTGTACAGCTAATATTCCTAAAAATTTGGTGACTCACGTCAAATCAATCCAGGTGGATAAATAACATTTCAGTCAAGAGGGAAAAATGTATTGTTGATCTGGGGGGGTAAACTGTCTAAGTGGAGTGACAAAGAACTAAGTGCCTTTGTCACTCTGAGATGCCACATAAATCACATCAGGTTGGAGAGAGAGGCTTCAAGCCGGATGCTAAAATCTATTCAGAGATTTTGACTAATGTCTCAGCAAAGGGCCTCATAAAACAAATCAAACTACATGCAAATGCAAATAAAAATCATATCCGTTCTATACCGCTGATTTGATCCGCAGTTATACACAAAAAGGATGCTGAGGGAGAGCAAAAACTGGGACATTTAAGGCAGCTGTCAGCCCAAAAACATATTGCCGCTGTCATATGAAGACCTTTCAAAATGATGGATGAACTCAAACAGAGAAGTAAGATGGTCAAGACTTTTTTTCTAGATGTTTATAAATTAACACAGGAGATACAGACTTTTTACACAACAGTCAGTCGTTATCAGTTCAGGATTTGTCTTGAGCAGATAATTGTTTCTCTTGTTCATCTGACACTGAAATGAGAAATTAAGACGGCCACCATGATTGGTGGCACAGCAGCTGTTTTTATGTAGAGCTGATGTTATTCCTCTGGTTATCCTCTCAGTTTGAACAGGGATTTCTCTTATTCAGCAGGGACCGTGTCCTTCACCAAGCAGCAAGTCTCTAATGATCTCTCAGTGGAGCCTGCAGTCACACTTCTCATTATGAAAGAGCAGCGCCTACTCACTAGCACTTCACTTCCACACTTTAAAGAGTGGAAGGATGGTGAATACCTTTCTTGGAATTCTTATCCGTGGGAGCTGGAACCGGTTATAGTAAACACAATCCTGAAGGTTATCGTCTACTACCAGGAATTAACATCAAGTTGGAAGCGAAGCTATAATGCAAGAGTCTGTCTTTTGTTGTTGAATTTTTAATAGCAAAGGTTGGTTTCAGGTTACACTGACAATTTACAGTGTCAGTCACGTTGAAAGTGTGTTGTTTAAAGAAAGCAACACTGACTGTCAGAAGGAAAGTGATGGGTGTTAAAAGTCTGACCTTCATTCTGTCCTTTGTCTGGAGGAAATGCCATCAAAATTCTATTTGACTAGCCTGTTATTTATTACTGGACACACATAATAGTTTCAGTGCAATTACAATGAAGTAGTGTGTCGCTTGTTTCCCTCCTTCCTTTGTCAGTTATGGTCCTTTAAACACAGAGTCATTACCAACACAATCACATCCAAGCTCATCACTCCCCTCTGGGTGTCCAAAGCTGTTCTAAACACATGTTTACATCATGAAACAATTGCAGTTTGGCTTGGCAAAGGCACCAAAAGCACTTGTTTAATTTAGGAAAACAAAGGTTGTTGTTGTTTTGACACTTGAGATTTTGGTTTTGGTTTGGCACAGGGCCTCAAACTCTCATTTTCTGGATGACGATCTGATTTGAGCCACCATGCTAACCAGACCTCCATCCCTCTCAGGACTTTCTCTACTATTCATCCAATTTGCTAATGATATACACTTATTAAGATTACATACTGCACATTTTATGCTTAAAGCCAATAAAGTTGACCACAACATAGTGAATTAATATGCTAAAATGTAAACTAAAAATATACAACTACAGAATATAAAATGTTTTTGTTTTTTGTTTTTTTTGGTATTTGTCAGTTTTTTACAGAATTATTTGGAAGTTTCCATAACCAGTGAATCAGAGTCCAAATCTATGTTTCGAACATTCCTATTTTGCCAGATGAGCATAATTCATAGGTACATATCTTCCTAACTTCTCTTACAGGTAAACATATCCACACAGTTAGCACTGTTAGCCATGGGCACAATGGAAAAGGCCAAAGGGTGAAACCTTTATACTTAAAAGACCTGGACAGTGCTACTAAATTCATCTATTCTAAAAGTTTTCTCTTTTTTCCCTTATTTAAGTGTTGTATTTGTAATGGAAAAATGTTTGCAGCAAAAATGTTATCTCTCCTTTTTTCACTCTATTCATTGAGGCCAGTTATCCTTGACATGCATTTGAAACAGTGGAGGAGAGCGGAGCTGCAGGTTCGGTGTGGACACAGGCTCCGTGAGCAAAACAACTTAACGCTCTATTCACAGGCTGATGTGTGACCTTGTCTTCTATGTCCTCAGAAGTTCCAAAATACAGCTGGAATCGCCCCTAAAAGCCAAAGGGATTTCTTTTCCATTAACAGCAGAGTGACACTGGTTTTATGATTTTTTTTTTTTCTCGCCTTTTCATTACAACTCCTGCAAGGGCACAGTGTTATTTCTAGAGTTCTTCATGAATGTTACAAGTAGATTTCAAAAAAAAAAAAAAATCTTTTTGTGAGCACTTCCCACATACTGTATCTTTTGTGAGTCAGTATGTTATTCCACACTGGAACTGGTTTATGGCTCGAGTCCTGCAACATGGGTTGATTCATGGATCGGTTTTTAGAAAACCTCCGTGACTCCTCGCTGCTTTGATTCGTGATGTACATTTCTGTTGTCGTGACATCTTGTGATCCTGCAGTCTTTCACATCTCCCAGTAGGCTCTCCATATTGATTGTAATATCTCCAACATTCTTGTTTGCTATTTCTCACCTCCTGCTTGCACAAGTTAGTGCTGTTTAATGTCGTTTCTGTCCACACACTAATCCCAATGTAACAAGTAGCAATACAAAAGCCCACCTCTCTTTATCTCCTGCCTCTCATGATTGTTAATGCTTACTTTCTATCTCCACATCCATAAACACAAACCAGCTTCCTCTTTTATGGCTCCTCACGCAGATATTTGCTGCATAAATACGCCCGCATGCAGAAAATGCCAAGGCGTACTGCGGCTCATTATTATGGGCAAAAATACCTGGGGAAAGAGATGCAGATGTTCTATAAGAAGCAGCAGCAGGCACAGGTGAAGAGCTGGTACAGTATCTGATGTGTTCAAAACCAAATAAAAAAAAAGACTGAGAAGGGTGTGTGTGTGTGTGGGTGTGTGAGTGTGTGTGTGTGGTGGATAAAATGATATAGAAACACTTTAACTTCAGAAGGTGCCTGGACATTGGAACTTGTATTTTCTTAGAATACCTTTTTGGATTTCAGGAAAAAACCTATCAGATTCAGCAGTGTTCCACGTCATCAATCTCTGTTGTGCTGTGCTTTTCAGGAGATATATTGTGATGAAGTGTTGTAATTTACTTCCTGGTACACTCACTTTCTGCTTTGTCTACTTCCTCAACTTCTTCCTCATTTCCTTCAAATTCCCACAATGACTTTTGTCAGCCTCCAGCAAGCAGACTTAAACTTGCTGCATTAAGCTGTTGGGTTGTAAAAATACAGTAAATGAGGGGAACAGGATGAAAGAGACAAAGCAAGTCCAGTTTTTTAAGGGAATGAAATGAAATGTCTCTCATAATGCTCAGTGACTGCACTGCATCCTGGTCTACTGAGGCCTCTGCAAGTGGAGAAATTAGTATTCCTCAACCTCCTACAAAGGATTTCTTCTGATTGTTGAACATCGGTCTTACATGGTGAATTTAGGGAAATAAACAAATAAATAAATAAAAGCCCCATGCCTTTTTTGAAAAGGTTTCTGCTATCAAAGTGCATTGTAGCTTCACTGCAGTCACACCAGCATGACATAATGTCATTAAATTTGGCCAGTGATCCACATTAATAAGAAAAAAAAAACATCACAAAACATTAAAGGAGGCCCAGAAATGTAAGATATATAAAGCCAAAATAATGTCTCAGAGGGATTTAAAAGTATTAAGCCCAGGTTTCATTAAACTGACTAAACCAATAAAGAGAGAGAGAGATAAAAAGAACGTTTCATGTTTAAGATTTGAGAGATTTTGGTAATTAATTATGTGAAATAAATTTGTACCACTTTTTGAAATGAAGTCATTAAATAGGACAGACACATTGTATAAGCCAGTGAAAATGAGCTGTTATACCTTTTTCTCATTGTCCTCAGAATAATTTGGAATCAAATCATTCACAGAAGAGTTTAAAACTTTTGACGTCATGTCTGACAGCCTTTACAGCCAGTTCTATCCAGCTGCATTACATGTTGGTATTCTATTGGGAACCACACTTTGGTTTATTTGTTCATTTATTTCATTCTACACTACAGTGAGTTGTCAAACTAAAGCAAACAGCTGAACAGAATTTAAGATATTTTGAGGACAGATTCCTTCTCTCTCTACAAGAAAGCAGTCTCAGTGTCACTGCAGTCTCACAGTATTTCTAACTCAGACAAACTCCTCGGGGTCACCAGATTGTAATTCATTTTTTTAAAAAAGCCTCTAATCAAGGACTTTGCTATGTCACCTATGCTAAGGTTAGTTGTCCTGGTGAAAGAGCTTTCCTCCTATCAGCTTCTCACGCCACATCTTTCTAATTTTCTCTCATGGCTGTCTTGAGATCAGCAGCCCATTATAATGTTAGTGGCTAAGAATTGCTGCAGAAGTATTGGATCTGCCTAAAAAAAAAAGAGGCAAGATTGTTTCCTGACATGTTCACAATCTGCTTCTCAACAAGCCCAAGGAGTTTTGGGAGCCAGCAGGCCGACATGCTGGTCACTTGGAGTTTGTTGTGGATAACAGCATGGACATGTTCCTCAGAGATACCCCGCTCTGTGGCAAAGTACCATTGTTATCAGTCGATCTGTCAACATGTCATGGATGTTGTCAAAAGGCCTTCTGTGTGGTGACAGTGATCTGCCGTCCAGGATGAGTGTCATCATCCAGTCCCTCCGTCACGTTTGAAATCAGCAGCCCAGTTCTTCATGACGCTGTAAGACGGTGGAACCCTCCTGATGTTGCAACAATGTCCTCATGGACGTCCCTCTGTGATACAACCTTGAGACAGAGGTATCGGAAAGCTGCTGCAGGGCTAGTGTCGTCCAGTTTCAAACTTTATGTTTAACACATCAAAAAAACTACATGACATGTCTCTTCTTATGGGCAATAAACCTTTCAATCAGCCCTTGAACAAACCAGAAGTCTCTGATAGTTTATAATGCAAAGAGCAGTTGTCATGTTACTGAGGTGAATGTCAACAAATTCTGAACTGACCTCTTACTTTTTAAAGGTTATATTATGAATGACTGTCTCCTCTTCAAGTGTATAAAAGGTTTTTAAAAAAAAAATCTCTTGGAGTGAGATTTTCTGAATATTAATGCAGAACTGTGTGTCATTGTAAGGCGTACTCTGACTAATATTAATACCCAAATGAGACATGAGCTCGTAACGCAGGGTTGCAGATAGAGAGGGAAATGGAGGTTACTTTTGTCAGGAACCTAATTGTAATAGATAATGAAAAGGTAAAAAAGTCACTGAAGGAAGAGCAGCTGGGTTTCTCGTACAATGTTAACCATTGCTATCTGTGAAAATTGTTTAAATTACCCACTTAACTCAAGTGTGAACCCAGTCAGGAGGGAACACACCCCTGCCATTAGCCTCCATTTAACAAATTACAGCTTTGGCTCTTTGTACCAATACATTAATTTGAGTCTCAGTGCCGAGGCAGGGATTTGTTTGAAACGCCAAGTGTTTGTGAAAAGACAGCAAGCCAACAAGCACTACAAAACATATGCAACCAAACTGAAGTTATTAATAATACACACTATCTGTCAGGCTTAGGTGGACTGAAAATCTCAAAACTGCTCATAGCTGCTGCATTTCAGATCCCATTTTGCCACCTCACAGCAAGATTTTGCCGCCACATTCAATTCTACCTCCAAGTGCAATAAACCAATTAAGAAGGTCCAATTAAAACCCAATTCCAGCTGAGACCAGCATGCCTTGTGCCTAATGGTTATGTTGTAATTAGCTCCAGAGAGATAGGCCTCAGGGATACACTTCTCTGGACTGTCACGCGCACATATACACACACATGTTCCATCATTTATTCTGGGCAATATGTTATTACACCTCGAAGGTTATTGATCTGGATAAAAAAAAAAAAAGTTTTCAGCAAACAGTGGCTCTCTTCCGATGTCATGGTGGAAAAGCTGTCATATTGTCAACGCTGTAACGCAGTAATTGGTTCTCATATACACCCACATCCTTTTAAGACATGAAAATGTCTGCATACACTGTACAAACACACACACACACACGCATGCACACACATAAAAACCACCTTCGCTCACTTGTCTGCTGGAGAGAGGAGAGAGATCAAAAGAAAGCAAAGCGAGCTTCATATTTACACCGTTCTCAAAGGGCAGCGACTCTTTATGAGGATAGATGACTTTAATGGCCGCACTATATGTGTTCTGGCCACAATCAAGGCTGTTAGACGGCAGCAGCCAAATGGAGGCGAAAATTACATTTTCAGCTTTCACATATGTGTTTCCTAAATGATGAGTATTGATTTGGCGGTTTATGTAGCACTGCCTGCACAGTGTTCACGATAATAAATTCCCCTGAGGCCATCACCATAATATTATTCTCATATCTGCCCATGACCTCGTGTCGTGTCCGGGTCAGGTTTGAACAACCGGGAGTGATAATTGAGATAATTACAGCCAAATACAAGCAAAAACAAACAACATGTGCATCATGCTGCTCAGGTGCAGAGTGATTGCGGGAATTATTTTTTTTTTTTTTGAACTGCAGTGTGCACCACATGATCAGCTATGATTTATTGATCGCCCTCCTTGTAATGCGTAATGCAATTGCTTTTTATTGCTTTACATAGACGGGGCCTAATAAAACACCCTGACAGTCAACAGGACGTGACGCGTGAAAGTGCCACAGGATAAAGAACTGAGGGAGAGAGAGAGAGAGAGGAGAAACTATTGTTTGAATTATGTCAATAACTGCTTGAAGTTCATAATGAATCTCAGTTCTGGCTCTCTTACATTTTAAAGTAAACATTATGTACGGGGTCTAAAGATTTGAGTTGATACAGACCCTAAACCCCCCCAAAATTAAAATTTATTTTGTTTTAACAGCTGATGAAAAACCAAGTGTTATTATTGTTAGGATTGGCACAAAGACATTATTTATTTTCCCTCTGAGCGAAGCAACAACCAACGAAATGCCAAAGTCGTTGCAATTTACATAAATACGGATTGTTGTGATAGTTTGTAAGATTATGTGTTTAGTTGGGCTCAGAGATCAATGTCCCTTTGAATGTGCCCATCTTTAAATTCAAACATAAACATACTGAAGCTACAATGCACAAATATGGTAGACATGATTTGAAACAATCTTGACAATATTACTCTTTCTTTTTGAATTTTATTCAGAGGTGTGCAGGGTCGTCCAAAATTAATATTGTTTTTATGTTAATTCAAAGTACTAAAATACAAAAGAAATATTGAAGATCTGAATTTTTCTATTATCCTCCTTCTGTTCTACCACCATGACCATAAATTTTTATACAAATACGATTTTGGTCTCATACAGTGATTTCTTAGTCTCACAGTGCTTTCCTCTGTGTCCTAAAAAAATAGCCAAAAGTTCACTTTGTAACTTTGTAACTTTGTAGAGTGCATCAAATAACAAATAAAACAAACAGATATTTGTGAACAAATTGTGCCCCTGCCTCACATCTTAGACGGACAGTCAAGACTTCAGCTGCAATGTGATCAGTTTTTTTTTTAAACTAACTTGAGTTTCACGTCATCTTGACTTAAAGTGGTTCATTTTTGAGACTGAAGTCTTCAAAAAATAACAAACTGTCATAAAACCCATTGTTTCCTATTGTAGGTTCCTCCAGCAGACCACAGATCCATGGTTCTCCTCACAGAGGGCTGAGACCTACAAGTTTATACAGTGTAACTCTGGTTACTTGATGCACTTCAGGGTTGAAATAAAACTTGTTTTTGGGCTTTTCAAAGGACTTGAACTAAACTGACCCAAGTTTGACTAAACTCTAATGCATATGTGTCTGACTGTATGGCAGATCAAGAGGAGGATGAAGAGGGCGAGGCAATGAGGAGCAGGGCAGCAAGGAATTTGTCAGTATAGGCTACTTTCATTTCTTAGGGAGACAACGCAGGAGACACACAGCCGTCAGGCTTGGGAAGTTGAGCTTGTGAAAGGCTTGACAGCAGAGCCCTGGGCAACTGAGAGGAGAGCATCCTCTGCCACAGCACCATGAGAGAGACAGAGGAGTGTGAATACTGATAGAGGAGTGAGAGGACATGAAAAAGAGAGCTGGAGAAGTGTTGGTATAGGGGGGGGGGGTTAAAAGACTGGTAGTTTAAAAAGAATGGTAGTTTGAGCAGTGGAGGGAAGGAGAGAGGAATGAAGCGAGAGAGAGGGGACTGTGTTCTGCAGCCATCTGGCCCGTTCACTGATCCAGAACGTTGACACTGGCAGCTGAAGAAGAGGAGAGGAAGGGGAGCAGGGGAGCAGAAGAGTCCTCAGTTCTGTGTCTGAAGAGAGAAGTCTGTTTGTATTACTTTAATCTTATTCACAGTGGTACACACACACACACACACACACACACACACACACACACACACACACACACAAGCATACACACACACATATTCAAAAAAAGCCATGTATAG
>JAQMCX010000048.1:1787172-1838397 GCA_029814765.1 Acanthurus leucopareius
GTGTAGAGTGCTGTGTTCTGTTTGTTTAGAGAGCTGTGTTTGTTTTTTTATTTTATATTTTTCACAGTGTTACACACACACACACACACACACACACACACACACACACACACACACACACACACATGCATACACACACACTTATTCAAACAAAGCCATGTATAGTGCACTGTAATAATATTGGGTGGCTCTTTTGCTTTTTTAGCCTCATTCAAACCTGTGCATGTTCATCCAGGAGTACACACTGCAAGACATGAGTGATCATGATGACATCGAGCGGATCTGCTCCCTTAGCCCACAGAAACATACAGCCAATGTGAAGATATTCTGGTTGGAGGATTAAATGTTTTTGTGGTGGGTTTTAGTAATATAGTGTATG
The DNA here is from genome assembly GCA_029814765.1 of Acanthurus leucopareius. Lineage (NCBI taxonomy): Eukaryota > Metazoa > Chordata > Actinopteri > Acanthuriformes > Acanthuridae > Acanthurus > Acanthurus leucopareius. The sequence continues at coordinate 1,787,552 of JAQMCX010000048.1, forward strand.
AGCAGCAGTGTGATGAGGCTGAATTTCAAAGATATCTTAATCAAAGTTGGTATTAAATCAGAGTGCATGCACATCAACCAACAGAGTGGGTTAACTTTCCTGTTGAAAAGAAGCTTCAGTAGTATATTGGGAGAAAAAAAGGCAAAAATTTTACATTTATTTCATATGCTGGTAAATCAGTAAAGCAAATTATGGTTATTTGTTTTCACCTGGTAACAGGATGGATATGCATGATTTACTATTTATTATTCTATAAATGGAAAATTAGGATTTATCCTCCACTTGACTTTTTGAAAAAAAAGACCATTAATTAGGATTTCGTTTGGGAGGTTGGCCCATGTTGTCCACACCACTCAGCACTTAGCCGAGGCTGAATTAAGCATTCAAGGTTTTTCACACACAGAATCAGTAAAATGTGGCATATCTAGCCGAAACAGATGGCGTGTGTATGCCTGCATGAATGAACACACACAAGCACATGCAGCGCCCCACACACACACACATTCACAAACACAGACGTTCAGCGAGTGCAAGGAGATAATCAAGGTGTAGCATCTAAATCCAATCTAAGCCTATATGCAGGCCAATGTAAGCAAAAGATGGGAAGAAAAACAAAAAAAAAAAAATCACTCGCAAAAAAATGTAATCTCCTACAATGTTTACATGGGATTTAAGAATAAACTGACTGAATCTAGCAGGATGTCACAAGATATTACACTGAGATTAATAACAAAATATAACCAGTGGAAAATAATGACAGTCGAGACGAGAGTTCTCAGCAGTGAGCAAATTCAACGCTACAGTCGACCGCTAATTGGAAATTCTGGCAGGGATAATTGTTGAATTATTTCCTGATACACAGTGATGAGCGGATATGTGGATGGTTGCTAATCTGATCGCACCTGTTTTTTGATCTTATTTCACGGCTGAGCACAATGCAAAACATGCCCTCTCGCTCTCTTCCTTCTACCTGGATTTTATCCAGTGTGACCGGGGAGACGAATCCAGCTCCATCTTGATCACAATGATGCCAAATCTAACAGCTCTTTATTTTAAAACCTTGAATAATAGCTTCATAAATGTCACTGGAGCAATTAACAGCTTTCAGAAATGCATTTATTGGTGACCTTAGCTAAAAAAAAAAAAAAAAAGATTAAAAATCTCTACAGGAGGTTTTAGCCATGAAAAATCATTACTGAAGGTCTCTTTGGTGTTTTTATAAAGTTAAAAATCTGAAGAGTTGCAAAACATTTAATTGACCATTTTCTTTCAGTAATTGGCTGCAGTGTCCTTCAACTTCCCTAAAAAATGCATGACTAAAAAATCTAAAGCTTCAGCTTGGAGCTCCTGTTCTCTGAGTTGCATTTTGGCTGCTTATAACATCCCTGCATTAAAAAACAATCTCGCTCAGTTTCTAACCGAGAAAGATCCAGTGTGCTGAGGTGATGTCTGTATTCTCATTAACAGCCCTGTGGCCAAGTAACTGCTCATGGGACCCCAAGGAAATATGTCTTTTTTTTTCTATGGGAAAAAACCCTTGGGGCTCAGCCAGAAAAGAATCTAACACAAAAAAAAGTTGGGTAGAGCAACTAATAAGCACGAGTGAAAGTCAAAGCAGTAACTGTGATTGAAGATTTTCCTTAAAGTTTTGTCCCTGTGCTCAAAGTATACAGTCTTTTATATGGATGAGATGCAAGGAGTCAACACTAATTAAGCTTTTATACTTAGTTTAGTGGCGATTTAACTTCAAACAGCCACAAAAAGGATGTATTAATGTCAGCATTTAATGCAGTTTGTGGATGATTTGCATTCAGCTGTTTCAATTCTTTTTGAAGTGTGCTATTTTGAAACCGCGTCTGTTATGCCTACACAGCTACACCTACTCTGTTCATATGACCTTTCAGTTCTGACATGGTGCTGTGCTGCACTGTCACCACCACTGCTCTGTCTGTCCTCTTGTTTTTTTCTCTTTTTTTTGTCTCTTCTGCTGATGTGGGATCAGTCTGTTTTTTGTGCATGCAGGCTGGCAGCTTTCAGCCATGTTCACCACCCCTGAAGGAGAAGCAAGCCCGTCCCAAAGTCGCTGAGGCGGATTAGTCCATCCTCTCCCTCCCTCTCTCCCCCTTTGTTTCTCCCTCCTCACTTCCTATTTATACATTTTGGATGGGTTAGGGCCGGGGAACAACAACAAGCTTATAGGGTTGTCAAAAGTTTATGCATCTGTTTAGGTGACTGTGTCTTTCATAAAGCATCAGATATTTAAAAAAAATGTTTGTAAAGGTTTGGACTCTTGATATTTTCTTGTATTTCACTAATAAGACAGTTGTTAGTGAATCTGAATGGAACACTAATTGGCTACAATTGTTGGCCTGTGTTATCGAGGAGGTCAACAAACAACGCAATCAGCATCATCGAGATGCAAATAATTGTATTTTTAGCAATTACAGCCCTAGGTGGCTGTTTATTATCATTTTCATAAATACTGAAGCTATAGATGGATCATAGAGCTTTGGAGTCATTAGAAAGAAGATGTTAAAACAGGTTTTCATTTATGATGATAACAGTTTTAATGGCCTCACGTCAGCAACAACACCTCTGACCAAGACAACTCACATTGACAAAATCACAACACAGACAGACAAATTGTATATCCTTGTTTTTTGTGAGCAATTTATCATGTATCTTTTGCAAAGAATAACACATTCTACATTTACAATAACCATGTTAATTTTTAAGACCATTGTATTAAACAAGAGAACATTCAGGGAAAGTAGTACTGCTTTTTACGCCCATCCCCTCTTCACCTCTTGCTCAGGCCACCTACATCTTTGAAATGCCCTTCATTTTGATCTCAAAGACACCGTGGAAAGTTATTGACTGCATCTTGCAAGGTTTTGATGCTTCTTTGATGACAGCATCCATCCACAGACATGTAAACAGCTGGCAAAGTACTCAAAACAGCTTCTGTATAGTTTCTGCCATAAAATATGTCTGCAGGAGCACATTTTGCCCTGATGACACACACTCGCACACGCGCACGCACACACACGGACTAACAAGGTAAAAACAGTAGCAGTCACACTGATGCAGCTGGTAAAAAAAAGTGCCTTGATCCATGTGTGTAAACAAGTCTAGCCAATGAGATTGCAGCTGACTCCATACACTGTAAGAGCTCGACTCTCTGTATTCCTCATGCGTTTACTCCTGAGAGGTGAGAGGGCCCTGTCTATGTTCATGGAGCTATGGCTACAATATGCTTCATTGTTTGAGACACAGGTCAGCAAAACTCATCTTTAGACAAATGCTTGATTGACTGATTGACTCACTTTATCCATCCAAGCCAACGTGCAGGTGTCAGTTGATGACTGACGCAAGGTTGGCCTCAGTGCATCACACTGTGAGATATAGCCACATAAAGGTGGGAAACAAATCTGTCTCTTAAACACACACGGCTGCTGCCCAGCATTACTTGTAGTCTTGGAAAGTGATCTGAACTCATAAAACTAAGACCTTCAAATCAGCATGGAACTAGCCTTCTCATTCTTGAGGCTGAGCAAAGGTGGAAGGTGGTTTAAGGTAAATTTTACAAAATTTTATGTGGGTGTCTAATCAGTGTCAAAACCCTGTCAGATAGTGTCTTCAACACCCTTCTTACAACATCTAACAGAAAAATGGTAAAAGGTGCAGCAAGGTTGTTCAATTTTCCAGGATCTTTGTGAGGAAGAGCAGCAGGAGAGTCGCCAACAGTGACCAAATCTAACTTAATTATCTTTCTGAAATAAAAAAAGGAAGGGGTCCCCCTCACTGTTAAACTATAATCACTGGGAACCAATATCAGGCATGGCAGAGCAGGAACCATGCTCAGCAGTGTAATTGTCTTTGAGAGCAGAGAGAGACAGTGATTTTGCCGTTTGTGGATAGAATTTATGCTCTTTTGTGACAGTCTGCCACTTCCATCCCCTCGTCCCGGAGGAAAAAAGCAGAACACTGGCCTTTGCAGGAACTTTGCTCTTTAGTTCCAGAGGAACAGGGGAACCAACGCTTCCCTGCTGCCTCAGGAGACTCGGGCAGACAGCCAGCAGTAGACCTGATGGTTTGAGCTACCAGTGGGTCACGACTCACTGACTAGAAGGGTGGGACTAGGAAAGCTGAAGAGATGACAAAGATTCCTAACAACCACCAAGCAGGTCTTCTATATCATTGTCCTTATGGGATGTAGGAGGTTGAGCAGGTTTCAATACCAATGGCAGTGGCCATCAAGCCGAGGTGACATAGATGGTGGACAACGACTGTCTTGAAACGAAGCTTGATTAATTGATATGTACATTTTACACAATATAAAAGTCCAGCCTAAACAGAGTTATCATGAAGTAAGAACTTCACAACAAAGAACAAGATATGAAAAAGATCAAAACTAATCAATTTTCTCTAGAAAAATTACATTTTGTAAGGCTTCGTGTGCCTCACAGATCTCCCCCATCACTGCTCTTTGCACTAGATTAGCCAGTAAAAAAGAAGCAGTGTGCATCGAATGACTAAAACATGGAGAAATTTAACCAGATATGTCTGAATCTCAGTTAAATACAGATTTAGATGAGTCTATTATTCACTAAAATAAGCAGCTAGCAGTGTATCAGAAAATGGTGATGTGGTTAGCATAATTAGCTTCTTTTTTTATCCTGTTTGTTACCTTGTTAGATTATACCTGGCGGTGGCTGACAGTGTTGGTGGTTGTGCTTTTGCAAACTCTCACACTCTGTGCTGACAGGTTCACTCTGTGCTGGAGGTTTCAGGTTTCTTTGCTCGGTGCTGTCTTTCAAATATATGACATGCCAAATCTAGCTCGCCCAGGGTACGTTTTAATCTTAATTTGAAGAAAATGCACAGACATCACCTTGGTAGTGAAAAACTTTGCACAAATACAAGTCAATATTGTCAAGGTCTGACATTTCTAGGGACATAAACATAGGAAACGCATTTTTTTGAGTGGAGGGATCTTTGATGAAGAAGACCTTTTGCTTGTGAGACTTACCAATACAAAGTGTTATTTCATTTTGGCCTTGGATTGAAAGTTTGAAAAGTTTTCAGGTTACATAGGTGGAGGTCTGCCTCAGCTTTCCACTTCTGAAATTGCTGGAAGGTGTGTTAGAAATGAGGTTTTACAAATGCCTCCTTTCGTATATCCATGTGACAGGATAAAGATTGCTTTTTCAGTCACAGATTTCTGCATTTTTATTTCAGTGAATTAATTTCCCTTTTCCTGCTGATACAAACAAACTGTAATTAAATAATCCAAAGATAAATTGAACATATAACCTCAGCAGTTACAAGTGTTACATCTTTGCATAAACAGAGATGTATGACTCTACCACACACACACACCAGTTGCTGGATTAATATTACCCTGCTCTATACATCTATTAGTCTGGCCTCATGCCTGTGAGCTTGGCCCCATGTTAGTGACCAGAATACAAATGTGGGCAGGTAGAGTTTAATATTTTGACCTCAGTTGTCATTATCTCAGCTCTGGTCAGTCGGACATGGTTTGGCATCACCAGCAAGTGTATCCATAATTAATGACAGGACCACTATGCAAGAGCACACAGTGCCAATCTGCTGTGTTTTTCAGACAGCTCATTTAATGAAGATACTAAGTTGAGTTGTCTGTGTACATGGCCTCCCAAAGTGGTAGTCCGTTATTCCTATGCATGTCCTCAATTTGATTTAATTCACAAGTCTCATTTAACGAGATGAGTGGTGCCCTGAAACCCATCTTTCCTCTAACACATCATTTGGCTTGCCACCAATCACATAAATTGGTCAGCAAAAAGTTTCATTTTGTCCTTGTGAAGTTAATCAACACATTGGAGCACCCATAACCCAGGAAGCAGCCCATTCATTGTCTCCAAAAGGGATATTTTTTTCTCTCCCTGGCCTCCATGGCAAATAGGTGGAATTGCACATTAGTTTTCTCCCTGGGTGGACTGCCCGTTTTTGTTGTGGGCTGGAGCCTGGAGTGATTGAATAGCTCCCCGAGGAAGAGGCAATTTCACAATGCGAGCATTTCACCATCGAGAAAACCACCATGCCAGGAAGGTTGGGAGCTGAACTGTCGGTGTCAGGGGGGGTGACAGGGGATGTGTGATTGTGCCCATTTAGTTATGGTGGTGATAGCACGTCCAACTGGGATAGCCTGTGTCCCTGGCTTGAGATTCTCACAAAGGAGAAAGAGGGGTAGGCCTCTTTTAATGTTTTGATAGTGAGGCAGGGAAATACCACAAGTTGGGAGGGAGTGTCACGGGTGTGTTGTGTGTTTATGGCTGTGTGTGTTTGGTGTTTGTGGTGCTGTCCCAAGGTGATACCTTTCATTCAGCCTTTGCCTGGCAGTGTGAACCAGGGATGCCCTCCTCTCTGTTTTGCCCTGATGAGAAAAAGGGTTGTACATGACTTTAGGGTTGAGTCAAGTACTTGGCTGAAACAAGTATTTCGTGTCAGTATCTGTACACATGTAATGAAGGAAAATCCCCATTTGGCTAGCTCCCTCCACATTAGCTGTGATACACACATACACCACATCATTAATTAACATTGTTTTTTAGTTTGTTTAAAAATTTCATTTAAACAGTGTGTCTTTTTATTTTTTAAAGAGTAAGAAAAATACAAGGGATGAAGACAGTAATGAATGCATGCACTGTTTTATTAATCTTGCTTGGTACTCCTTAATACTGCAAATGATGTATTCATTGATTTACTGAGGTTTTATTTAAATTACTTGTTTTGTTAATAGCATTCTAATCTTGTGATTAAAGCTTTCTAAATAAATATTGCATTTAATGACTGATAAACCCATAAATTTAGTCAAATTAATTCAGGTTAGCCATGCCTACTTTAGGCTCATCCAATATTTGATACAGATGTTTCAGTCATTTAAACAGATGCAGATACATAAGTATAGTGAACGTATTCATCCCTTATGAACACAAAGTTTTAACAGATTGTTAATTGGCAGACATTTCTATGTTTTAGTCCTTTTAGTCCTCTTTGCTTTTCCCATGGGTCTGAAACCAAAAGAGCTCAGCTGGAAAAAGATGATGCCATGTATTTCTATCAGGTGCTGCAGTGGTTATCACTCTCACTTCACAGCAACAAAGTTCTAGAGCTTAACTTTTCTGATGGCTTGGGCCTTTACATGGGCAGTTTGTTATTTTCTACCTGCGTCGGTTTCCATCAGGTCCTCTGGCTTCCTCCTCAGCCCTATAATATGCAAGTTAGCTTAACTGGCAGCACTAAATTGCCCGCAGGTGTGAAAGTGAGTGTATATGGTTGTTTGCCTCTTTGTGTCGATGAACTGGCACCCTCTGTACTGTGTGTACCCATTCGCTCGTTCAGTGTGAGTTGGGATTATCTCCAATCCCCCTGCAACACCAAAAAGGATATGTGGTTATAGATAAAGGTTGTTAGTTATCCCACCTTAACAGATCCAACAGATGGGTGAAAGAGATGTCAATCAAGTGCAGTTCATACATGCCCACACAGGCCTGAGAGGAGGTCTAATCATACAACATGAGTTAAAACACCTATGTGGGTGGATTATGGGTTGTGCAGGGGCTTTAGACTTGATTCTATTTTGGTGTGCATGTTTTTTGGGCCAGAGTGCTTCCCAGTATAAAGCATTTCTCTTCCTTTTAAACCACGCTTCACACCTCAGCTTTGGCATGACAAGTTGAAACAGGGCAAAAAGAAATCTCAATTTGAAACTAGGCTGTTGATAGATTCTGCACTACCTCTGATGTGTGCTGTGGTGTTAACCCTGTTATAAGGTTATCGGTGCATTCCTGCATAAAAGTGATAAATTGAAAGAGATTTTTTCGTCTGCCTGACCCGTCTACAGCTCCAATACCTTCTTTAATACTTCAGAATGCTGCACCTTTTACATGAAATCCGCTTTATATTTTGGAAAGAATAAATGATGAGTGATGCACTCAATATCGACTCTGGCTTCCTTTAAAAGCAATGGAAACACAGTGTTCTGTGGAAGTCTCCTTTGCCCTCTGCTCATACATTTGTTTCCTTTCATAAATCAACATTTGTCATAATACCAACACAAAATGAGTTATTTATTAAACATTTTACAGGTGGCACAGTTGTAGTTACAGATCATAAGATATATGTATCTTTGTTATGAATAAAAAAAATATCTTTGTGAGTAACTAAAACAATAAACTACTGTGTCCTCATGCAGGTTTAGAGCTGAAACTCACCTCGGACAAATCTGAAGATCTCCCAGCACTTCAAGTGCTTTCCACCCAGTGTTATGACAGATCATTAAGTCAGTGTAAGTAAACTCCTAAGGGGAAGCGTGTTCTGCCTCTATTTTGAAACAAACTCATTTTGGCCTATTTATTTGCTAACCTCCGACTTTTGTTCTCTCTTCTTCTTCGCCCCCCAGCTCGGTGACAGTTGTGCAGATGTGGGTAGACAGCTCTTTTTTTATATTGTAGATTTTATTCCCTGAAGGAGCAGAAGAAAACACAGCTCCCAACAACAATAACAAGCCTAATCGTGACCCTTTGAGTGGCCTCAGTGACACGGTGATGTACTCTGTGCAGAGGAAGTCACGTTGCTAATGGGGGGGAATATTTAGGCTGTGGGACTGCCCAGGATCCACAGGGCTTTAAACTGAAATAAAACTTTGAGGAGAAAATAAGTTTCTTTTGCCATTGTCAGGATTTTTAGTGGAAAGCTAAGGGGCAGTGTGTAATTTATTGCGGAAATGGGCCTCTGTTGGTGAGTCATGACAGCTCTGACACAACTGATCACCTCCTGAGTTATAGTTTCCTATAATGACACAAACATTAAAGTCACATTTCCTCAACAGATATGACTAAGCAACTGTGACAAATAAGCGAGCTAATTATAGTGAAAACTAAGACAAAAAAGCCTAATCAAGAAATAATGCAGTGTATCTTTAAAATATTCCATAATAAAACCAATTTACTCTTTGCTGTTTCAGCCTTAAGTGTGTTGTCAAAAACCACCATTAAGCTCTTGGAAATAGATGCTGTGTTGAGGAGTTCTGGAGCTACTGAAAAACATTTTAGAAAGGGAGTTATTTTGGGTTTTGAAGCCAAAAAAGTCTGCAGAGTAAACATTAACGCATGGTCAGAGATCAGTAAACCCATCCAACCCCTGCAGATATAATATTGTCATTTTGTGCTATGGGGCAGTAAAACCACCAAAAAAACCCAATTTTTTCGATGGAAAACATGACTTTTGATTTCATCACGGTCATGTAGAGATAAGCAAGGGGTCGACAAAGGACACTTTATTGCCCTGCATGTGCCTCAACGGTGTGCAAATGTCACCCTCCATGCCTGGGGGATTGTTAACGAAGCCCATAGTTAAAATATGAAACTGGAAGCTGTTACTGTTCACCCTCACCTCTCTTTACCTTTGTTCCCCTGCTGAGAGCAGCAGCAGTTTCAGAGAATGGTTCAATGACAAGTAAAAGCTCACAACTTCATACTGTTGCTGTGCTTTAACACTAACTCAGCCTCTGTGGAATCTGAAAGGCTCAGGCAGAGAATACAAAGCTGCACCTGAGCTGCTCTGCCAGCAGACAATGATGCAATTGATCCTAACGTTTTCAGATCTGCGCAGAGATTTGCATCGGAAAAACACCGAACCAGGCAAGTATAAAGCAAGGGGGTGGGTGTTTATCAAGCACACACAAAGTCTGTTTGCCTTTCTGACAAAGAATATGAGATACATGAAGACAAAAGAAATGTTTAAACACAGCGACGACAAAGGAAGATAAGATACGTGTGTAATCCGAAATTGAATTTTCCTCCAAGCAGAGAAAGAGGATATTTGCAGAAGGTTTTCATTTTAATTTTGCCTTATGAAAGTACAAGCTAGCATTCCCCAGACTCGAATCATTTCCTGTTTAAAGGGAAAGTCTGGAAAGCCTCTTTGATGTCACTGACAACTTAGGAGTAATGAGGAGATTGCTTTTCTCAGTGAAGCATGACGAATCAAGTGATCAGGGGTCAGTTTCTATCCTCAATCAGCAGTCACTTGTCTTGGTGCCTGAAATGGACAGCAGACGCCACCAGCTGAATTCCAATGATTTGCAGGCCAATTAATCATTCTTCAAGAGGATAATGAAAAGCAAAACAAAAGATCACAACTCTCAGCTTATCCTTGGCTCTGAGGAAAGTCTTACATGACAAGAAAAAATTAACAGGGCTTTTTATTAGAGTTATTGCACGAGCCGATTTTGACTTATTTCATTAAAGTTCCTCTCAAGGCACTTTTTTTTATATAAAGTATGAAAAATCTGATGTGATTAATGTTTTGTTTTATGTGGTTTAGCCCACATGAAAAAACATTTAAAGGGGGCTGGAGGGTCATTTATTCTTTCTCCCTCATTGAGAAATACTGGATCCATCAATAACAGGCCTCATGCCTCACCCACCACATCTGCTTAAGCTTGGTTGACCAGAGTGCACAACAGATGGCTAACGATAGCATAGAGGAAAATCATTGGAGAGCTTCAGTTATGCATGTCCACACATAAACACGTAAACATAAAACCTTTAGCCTATGGCCATTTTTTTTTAGTATGGGACTTAGATGTAGAGTTTGTTGTGCAACAGGATCAGTGAAAAGTAAATGTATCAGAATGATAAGTGCAGTTAGCGTCCTTCATTTGTTTCCTAGCTCGGTAGCTCCAATAGGCAGTGACTGAAAAAGTCTTAATGGTTGTACCAATGCAAACTCTTGCTTTTTGTACTGACAAGTCCATTTTGCACTGGAGGTTTCAGGTGTCTTTGCCTGCAAGTGGCTTTAGAATTTGTGACATGCCAAATCCAGCTTGCCTGTGTTTGAATCTCTGATTTAAAGGAAGTGCACAGACATCTTTCACTGGAGGATCGTGAAAACCCCTCTCCAGTGACAATGTTTGCACAGATACAAGTCAGTGAAGTCAATGTCTGACATTTTAAGGGAGATACACATCACAAAAACAGTGGGGTTGAGTTGTCTGTGAATGAATATACACAAACTGCAATTCCATAAATCCAAATAAAGCTGCAATAACAGGTCAGTTTAGGGACAGAGGAACAGCATTTACATATAATAAACTTTTTAAGTCTTCTGTCTGCTGTTTGTTCGGGCCAGACTGAAAATTGTGTGCTTATTCAAGCTTTTTTACTTAAAACAGCTACCTGCTGCAGCAGGAAATTAGACTTTTAGGATTATTAAGCCTCTTAATTTTGAGTATGGATCCTAAATCCAAAAATAGAGCTGGAGGAAAATGCAGAGTCTGGTGATAATTTTCTGTATGCTCTTTTCTATGGGGAACATTTTTTGCAATACACATACTCACTCGAGCCGCTGTTAATGTGAAAATATCAATGAGAGCAGCGTTAAGAAACTTTGGATGGTTTAAAGTTTGAATTTAAACTTTACAGCTCTGAAAAAGCAGCACTTCAATGAATTGAACTCTTGACTATGTAATATAGAATCCCATTAGAACTAATACTCAGGTTATGTATTTTTTAAGCAAACCAGACTTTATTCAAATGGATTCACTGAGCTGCATATCCTAAATGGACAACCAAATGGAACTTTAAAGTCACTTGTCTCAAACAAAATGTTTCTAAATGTCAATCAGCGGGACTACTGCCAATGAAAATAGCAAATTTAGGAAAATTACCCCTTTAGATCCTTTGGGATAATGATGACATCCACCTCCGAGAGCCTCCAGCAGATGTATTATAGGGGATTATTCTCAGTGAGAGTACAGCAAAAAGAGAGCACAAGAAGAACTTGCCATTAACTTGAGGTTACCAGAACAATATTCTGGTTAGTCAACAGAGCAGAAAACAACAAGCACTTGTCGTACAGCTGAGCTTCTTTATCACAACCTCCCAGCAGCTTGTGGAAGAAACTCAGCACAGCGTTGGCATACAGCACAGAGCATGAGTCAGTACAGAGTATGGAGACTAAGACAGTGAAATTACCAGGTTGAGGAGCCAGTTATTTCACATTCCAACAGGCAAAACAGAATTATTCTGTATCATGATCTTTTTATGTTCCTGATGATCACATGACGGATCACATCCGCTACAGTAGGTGGCAGTGGCGCTTTCACGCTGCTGTGTCTTGGATGATGTATTATTTTAGCTACAATACTTTGATAAAGCCAATGAGCTCTGGCTATTGTCTTGCACAGTCAGTAAGTTGCTAATAATATTAAAGGTGAGATAATAATGAGGTCATTATTAGCTGTATCACATTACCCTCTAACTTTGTGCCTTTGCATTCATGCCCCTGTGCTCCAGTGCAATAAAACACAGATGTCATTCAGTCACACTTTGATTCATTGTTTCAATTAACTGCTGCTTTTATACTTCTCGGGATCATGTTATTTGATAGCCTTAGTACACACAGACACACAAAAAAAGCTTTAAAGACGCTCATGATACAAGTTCATTTACATTTAAATTGAAACAACACTGCCAGAATAGAGTATATTTGAGCAATGTGAATTCCTAAAAGTACAAAAGAAAATGCCCACATGGCTAAAAATGTGCTAACAGGCCACATACATCCTGTGATTCTGTGGTTTTTGTGTTGGCAAAAAAAAGGTTGAGTCGATGCAAAATCTTTGACATAAAAATAACAACCATTATGATCCTGATCAATCAAACATATTTATGATGTGTGTTCACAGCTCATTCATGCTACATCCGAATCCCCCAAAAATAGGCTGCGTATGTTTAACTTAGAATAAGGACCATGTCACATAACCGGGTGTTGGATGATCACTGCAGGTTTGTGCTTGGTCTGGGATTGCAAATGCAAATTAAGCCTTAGCACTCCTGTAGAGCAGGGTTGCTCAGTTTTGCTCACTCTGATGGGCCGATCAGCTGATTGGCCTCCGCAGTTTGAGTCGCATTTCTACAAAAGCTGACTCTGTTTCAGTGTTTTTAGCACAGTGCCTGGTTTGGCCCTGAAAAACATACAAATTTGAAATTTTTTAACGTCATCTTGGGTGTTGCTACCTCACCCTCATCCACTGTAATCTTGTGATCCTGAAATCCTTGCTGAATATTGAATCTGTAGTAAAATTTACTTCATAATTTTTATGAATAAATCCTGGTGTTCCTGTGCTAACATTTATTTTTGTACCTCCAAGAATTGTCGTTATGTCTTGCCTGAGAGTCATTGAGCCAAACCCCTTCACATTCATTGCACTTGGGGAATTATTTAGCTCTGATTTAGAATTCTAAGCAGTCAGAATTTGGGTCAAACTTTTACTGATACATTTTTCTCAAATACTTCCTGTGCCTCCCACTTCCTTTTTAAATGGATTGAACCGACCTGTCGGGTAACAATTAATCAGTCAGTTCCTGTGCACAATCCACATTTGTTAATAATGTCAAGAACTCAATCCCGTCTTTCTCTGGGCCCTAATGCTGCACATACTCAAAGGAAATCAATGCACTGTGGTTTAATAACTCACACAGAGGAATCAGTTCAAAAGAGCAGAATGTCAGTGCTCGTTCTCTTCTGTGTGTTCATCGTGTGAAATGCTTGTGAGAAAGTTAATAAAGTTTAAAGTTCAGTGTTTATGTGGGCAGTTACATCTGATTTATATTTAGCTGATTTCCTGATTTGAGATCAGATTTCAGTCCTGGTTTTGATTTTAATACATTCATGTAGAATAACCACACCACACCGTACTTCATCACATTTGATTATTGTCATCTTTTATTTTGAACTTCAATGGAAAAATGACCATTTTACATGACGCAACATTAAATATATATTCATGTTATTTAAGGTCACGTATTCAATCGTTTAAAAGAACATTTCAAATTTTCTTGACAAGTGACCTTTTACTGATTTGTCTCTCTTTAGCAAAAACTTACGTAGCATGTTGTTTTTATTTTTTTTGCAGAAAGTCTGACGGAGGTGGTTGAGGTTGATGGTTGACATCAGTTGACATCAGTCACTGGAGGCCGTGTCCTGCCGCCTGTCTTGTGTCCTGAAGCTTCAACCATGTGATCTGTAAATCAGAAAACAAATGAATTATTTCGTGCTCTAGCTATGAGGACTTGCTACTTTGTGCTACTGTAAAATGAATCTGGATGAGACTTGAGAGGATGATGCATCTCAGTTCTGATTGGTGCAAAGGGCTCAAAGCCCATAATTTCTACAGAGCTCCAAGCTCAGTGATCTGTAAATAGTGGCAGGGAAAGACTCTCTCCAGCATTTGGCAGCTCAGTTGTCATTTCTTGTTGAGTTTTGTAACAACTTTTCATAATGGAGAGAAGTGGTTTGAGAGGAGGGAGAAATGAAGTGAAAAGTGAGGCACACAGTTAATAAGAGGATACAGAGAGGACTCGATGATGCCTGAAGTCTTACACGACATTTATTTGAGCAACTGAAGGCGCTGATTCCACCTGATCAACAGCAAGGTTCAAAACCAAACACTGCTACCACTTAAGACTGCCCAAAATGATCAAATTTGTGCTCACAAAGAGAGAAGCAGAAGAGTTTTTTTTTCTTTTTGTCTGATGATTGAATGACCCCTGTCGGTGTCTCTGTGTGGATCTGAAACAAACTGTTGAATGCATGGCAGCTAGAAAAGAGAGTGTGTGTGGATGTGCGAGAGGTGAAAAAGGTAATACTTTCCTGATAATAACAAATCTGACTCATGACACCTCCATTCATTTATGAGCTTGACGTTTGATGGGGTTTGATTTGATGTGACTCATCTTGCTGGAGCTGTAGACAGCAGGATGGGAATGAAAAGTCGATATACCGGCTATTAGTACCGATGAGAGGATATTTTGTGGGAGATTAACTGTGATTGGGTCTCTGTTGGTGGGAAGGCGTTTTATTTTTTTCAAACAATAATTCATGGTAGTTGATTTCCAGACTTTCGAGTTATGTGTGCCATCAAGCGTAACAGCACTGTGTTTAAAGTTTTTGATGACTTCCATGGACCATTGTCTTGTTTATCATTTCTGTATTAGAGTCCATCAAAACAGAAGAGGAAAAAAACAGCACAATAACAACAACACTTCATTAAAAAAGCCATGATGATTGAACACTTTGGAGGCTGGGTTGCTTGGGATGATATATATATATATATGGATATATATATATAACATGTTTTTTTGCCTTGATCTGTGTTGCGTCTCTATAGGGCCTGTAGTCTTTATTAGGGCCCAGTGCAGGTACTCGCCTCCTCTGCAGTGAGTCATTTACTCTGCGCCTGCTTTCAACTATTGACATAAACACACTCACACAATTCAAAAATGAACAGCTACGATGACAAGCAACATGGGCAACAAAGAACAATATGAATAACAGTTGAGATAATAATGCCTTTATTTGACTGGCAACACTCTATTAACCCATCAGTCACTTTATCACTTTACATCATGGCTGTTTATTCCTCATTTCATCATTTTCTTCTATTTGGCTGCTGTTAAGTCTAATTTCCTTCAAGATTAAAGATTATTTAATCAGAATTTTTACGGCCAAGATTGTTAAATGACGTGCAGTTGTGAGGAGAATCAGGTTGCTCTGTCTCCTTGTGCTCCTCATGGCATTTGCAAGAATCATCATTCAGAGCCTGTAGATTGTTTAGTCTCACTCTTATGTTAAATGCTTAAGCTTTGAGCCCAGAGGTCAACCCAAAGCATCTGTATTTGACCTCGACACCAAACTTTGTCCAGTGCACCTTTAAGATCAGCTGATAATTTACTTCCTCTTTTGGTCAAATGACTACAAATTAAAGACATATCTGTCAACATTAATGCTGAATAACAAATGTTGGCATTTTAAGCATTTAAGTGTTAAAAAAAAAATATCATTTGATATTATTTTCATATCCATGTCCATTGCTTTTTTATTTGTATCATTTAATGCACAAAAGCTGCTATACAACTCTCACTCTGGGAAGCCAGCAAACACCTGCAGCTCGGTGTAAGTTGGTAAGCCGTGCATTTAATCAATAAAATGCACATTGTGGAGGCTCTGCAGGTGTTCTTGAAATATTTTATCATATGCACACCATGTTTTTGAAATAATTGTTTTCCAAACAAATGCGGTCTGCTACACCGAAGACACACAGCTAGAGAGGTTACAAATAGTAATACATCATAGAGCTTTACAGTGAATACAGTATTTCTTGCCAATTTAGTGCTAAAACAGGCGTTTTGTGCCTGTAAAAAAGCATCATAATCTCCTTTGGTTCCAAGGTGCACATTAATTTAATGTCACATTGACTGTGTTTCGAAAGGAGCAGTAGTTCTTGTATGTAACTACAAGTGTCCTGTGTTCATTAGTCTAGTTACAGAATAAGTTGCTTCATACTTGAGATTTGAGTTTGGTTTTTTTTTCACTCTATTCAGGTGAAATAAATCTGTGATGTGTTTGTGTATTAGGTGGGCCTGGTCAATGTCTGTCTAGTCTGAAACCCTCCGACATAATGTAACTGTGGCTGCTGATCACGTAAGTGATGCCAAGTTCTATTTTTCTGTGCCATTTGAAAATTGCTTGTGATGACAACTCTAATACTTATTAAATGAATTTGTACTTGAACTTAAATGACAGATTGTTCAATACACAGCGCCTCCAGGTATAAGTATAGATTTTTTTTCCAACTCTAGCTGTTAAGTTTTTTCCACTTCACTGGCAAAAAGGTCCCCACTTTTATTAAAACTGATTATTGTAAATAAGAAGGTGAAACACTCAACTGGTGGTAGACATAAACAGCAAGAGGCTCTATTATATAAAACCTGTAACACCCTGTGTTTCATGCTGACTTTTTCTAAATCACATTATGCTTAACTGCATGTAAAATTTTTTTTAAAAATCCGCAGCCAGTTAAAAAACACAAACAATTACTCAAATACATCCAAAAGGGAGCCTGGCAGCATTTGAACTGACACCCTACTTTCCTTCACTCAGCAGGTTTGCCTCATTTGAATGAGACAAGCTTGTGTTTCGTGCCAGTCAGGGTCCATTATTGTGACAGCGCTGCCTGAAAAGACTTCAAATTTGAACAAGAGACTTTTAACTAAACAACAGTTATTTGCAAAGCATCATGTGGAAGACATCGGGGGTGGACACAACATCACGTCCACCTGTCCAAGCTAATGCAATTCAACACATCTCTGTGACAAATGGTACCTTTTATGAATTTTGTAATGTTTATTTTTCGTGGAGACAATGCTGATTTGAGTCACTTGTTATTTTGAAAGCCAGGATTTCAGTGCTGTTTTGACTTGACTGTATTCTCTAAATGTGTAGATGTGCTACATAGTTTGTGAAGATAAGAAAACATGCTGACATGTTGGAAAAAGTAGCCAAATACTCAGTACTTTGTACCAGGACTGAGAGTCTCCAGCTACAGTGACAGTTCTGCAAGGCTCTGTTGCATTCCTGTCTAATTGATCCAAAAACCGCTGACGTCAGACTCCAGATATACGTTCAGAGATGGAAATAGTGCTCATTTCTGACAGTGACACTGTCTCCTACTGGAGTAAATACTAAAAAAGTGTCAAGAAGAAGATCATTATTGGCACTTATTACTAAATAAACTATATTTTATCATTTACACTGATACAATCATTCTTGCTGAAGGGAAAACACAGTAATAAGAAGTTGGGTTTTTTTTGCATCTGGCTTTATATGTTAACAAAACACTTCATGTACATACAGCACAAAAAATGAAGTTGATCCAGGCTGCTTAAATCAAGTATTTCAGGCTGGAATAAATAGTGAGGGCAAGATTTAACTGGCTGTTTTTTATGTTCTTACTATTTTGCCACCATTGCGTGAACTTAAAATTCAACAAAACTGTGCTTTGAGCTTAATGCCGTCTGTACTCTCACATGCTTACAATGACAAAGGGAATACAACTTGCTATAACTTTCTTTTTATCTGCAGTGGTGGCTGTTTAACAATGAAATAGACAAATCTTATGATCCCACGCTAGTTCATAACATCAGTGTCTTTTCTTTTCAGTGTTTTGATGGAGAGAACTCTGGTGGCAGAAAATAAATATTGTGCATCTGATTTAAGCATAATTGTAAATGCACTGTAATTGACATTAAAGTCACTGTGCTGCACACGGAAGATTTAGAAAAAAACATATCATGTCAGGTAGATTGTTGGTGCTGTGTGTGCAGCAGTGTTTTCCTTGCTGTGACATGCTGCACGGTTCCCTTGAGAATCAAATTCTTTCAGCCACATATTCTATTTTCTATATTTTCATGAGTCTTTTCACGACAGACTGCTTATCTCTGGGAAGTGTTGTTGTTTATATGACATGTTTACCCTTTCTGAGAACTGTGAGTCATCAGTGTCTCACTGTTCAATTAAACAGGAACCTAATTAGCGCCTGAAATCCAATTTGCCATAGACTGATTCATGACCCACTGACCTAAGCACCGATTTGAAGACACACACTCATTTTGTTTTCCTTAGCAGCACACCCTGAATGTAACTCTAAACTTTCACTCACCAAACAATCATTCTGTTCAGACAACATTATCAACTCTATGTTACAAATTATTTTCGTTCCTTTATTGTAAACATGATTTGACACCTTTATTTGCTCCTGAAAAGAAAATAGAAAGGAGGAAATATTTAAATTACTTTTACAATAATGAATCCTCCTGAAACCTTTGCTTCATTTCCACAGTGACTTTGCATCCACATTTAATACACTGGTGTTTAATCAAACATCTGTGTCCTTTATACTGAGATTTTTCTTCTCAGTTATTTTTAGTTGTTGTTAATTGACTCGATCAGGACGATCTCCCTCAGGTGATCTGGGAGTCACAGTGACCAACCAGAGACAACCATGTCTTTCATTGCCACTTGTTAAAGGTTTGGTTTTGGTCTCAGTGTCCTGTAGCTGGCAGACTGGCAGGTTATTTTATGGTTGTTTAACCCTTTTACCAAGCAGGAACGCTGATATTGGATATTTGATTTCAGAATTCTGGCATTGAGGGTTAGGAATAGTTCTCACCGAATGCCCTTCAATGCTTTGACAGTCTTGCTTTGAACACTATCTGCACATTGCAACTGCACAATGGTTATGGAGGCATGTACTGTACATAGGCATGTAAGATATGGTGACCATCTTCTATCAAACATTTTAAAAATGAACAGACAGAATGTGGAGAAGTGAAAGTACTAAAATTATGTCCAAGATGTTTGTGCATTGTGTTGCAGAGATATTCCGACGAAGCACTCAGTACCTCAAGAGGTAACAGTCCAATAGCACCCTGTAGTTTCAGCTGTGCTCTAAAATAAAATGAACTTAAAAATGTCAAGAAAGAAAATATTCTTACAACCGTTTTCCTTGTTAAACAGAAAAATACAACCGTTCACCCTTTGAGCTCAACTTTCTTTCCTTTACCACGCTGACAGCTGGGATGCTCCGGCCATGTGAGCGGTGCACACGCAGGGAGGTATTGCTTTTCAGTTTGGCAGCCATGTTAACACATTTGAGCAGCCACACAGCCTGTGTGAGAGGCACGGGCCCACGCATGGCTGTGGCTGAGCATCATCCAGAGATTCTAGGTCTTGTCTATTTATTCTGTGTGACGTACACAGCTCTAAGAAAAAAAAAGGAGAAGAAAAAAAAAACAGTGAAAGTTTCAACGTCTCTATCTCTGGAATATGTCACATAACCTGCCACGGCCATCTGTGACGCCACAGGCGAACGGGCCTCAGCAGTTCAGCAAATAACATGCGCACGCACTGCCAGCGAGTCCCGGCCATGAGACAGATTTAACTGTTGTAAAGTCATCATAACACACTTTGTCACCATGCAAAATTGTTGACTATTCCTTTGGATGCTGAGCTGAGTCATGTAGATAATTTTTGGTTTTTGGTGGGGGTGGAGGGTACCTGGGGTTTGACACTGAGGTTGCAGCATCCGAAGCAATGCAGTGAAGGCAAATGTTAGCAAAAACAACATCCTCAATACTGTGGAAAAAATTCATAAAAACAACAGTTTGAAGGATCAGTTCACTAGTTAGAAGCTTTCATTAAAATCATTTATGTTAACTGACCCTGAAATATGTTCATGGTTGTCTGGACAAGTTGTTTTGTGACATGGATGCACACACATTCAAAATCAAAGCGACTGAGTTGACCTGAGCAGCCGTTGACTGAAAGGTAGGACTGTCCTGAAAAGCCCATGAGAGAGTGTGTTGTGTGTGTGTGTGTGTTGCTGTACCTCAGGGCATAGAGCAGCAGTGACAGCTGTGCCGTACAGTACATCCGTGATGACTGCCAGGTGCTGCGGGGTCGCTGTGAAAACAACAATCAATACTGCAACCGTTACATGTCACTGGTGGGACACATGCACACAAACACACATACGTATGAAAACACATGATTTTTCCCACCATGTATCTAATACGAGCCGGTATCTCCCTCCTCCTACTGTTTCTTTCTCCCTTCCTGTCTCTCCTACCACTTATTCTCTCACTACACGTTATTTCCCCTCACATGACCATCCTGCTCTGAGCCCTCATTACTAGCTTATTGATCGCCCCCAGTGCTTTTTCTTCCTCGTTCTCCTCTACCTGCTCTGTCTCAGTGGTGTCTGTATACAATAGCGCCTGTCGATACCATCGCTTTTCATTTAGTAACAGAAATGATGTGCAGGTGCTTCTATCTCCTTATGGATCAAAAATAAAATAAAATAAAACAAAATATGACCACAGCAGAAAGAGAATAAAGGTAGGACGTGGTGTCTAAGGATGTGTGTGTTGGTGGACGGGATGCGTTGAGGAAACAGTTGGCGTCGCTGCAGATAAGCAGGTGAAATACAAACAGAAACAATATTCATCCATCAAAACACAGAGATGCTGTCAAGTCTCATTGCTCTTCACTCTGTGCGTGTGCTTGTTTGCTCACGATGAAACCTAAAATCCTTGTAACTCCACCGCCGTATCCCCACATCAACTGAAACTCAGGTGTGTATCCAGATGACTTACCTCTGCCACAAGAATATGAGCATTACAGAGGGGGATAAAGGGAGAAACAGGGATCAAAACCCAGTCCCCCCTCTCCCCTCCCAGTGTATTCCAACCACCCGCAGCTGAAGTGGGAGGCGGTGTCGTCACAAAATATGACAGGGATAGTGATCCACAAAGGACCTAAGCCTCTCATTCCATCCATGACAGAGAGAGCTGGAGAGGTGGGCGTTAGAGAGAGGGGGCTTTGTGAATACCTGATGAGTTCAACCAAGGAGGCTCAAAAAGGCCTGGGAGAGGAGAAGGAGAGGAGGCACTAGTGGGGGAACAATATTGTGTCATCCTGAAAGGTTTTCTTTCCCCCTACCGCCCCTGTTTTTCTCTCTAAACATCTCTCTTTTTTCTCAATCTGCCCTTCTTTTTCTCTCATTTGCCTATCTTTCTCTGTCTTTACAACCTCCCGCTCCTTTAACTCGGCTTCCCTCTGTCACTCCATCACTCCGTCTCCTCATCCCCCGTTTGCCGCAGTCCCAAGAGGACCACTTTAGCTAAACAAGGGATTTGGAGATCAGAGGCCAATCTGCTGTGAGAGGTAAACACAGGAGACTTCTTCTGTCCTTCGAATAAATGCAACGACTTAGGAATGAAGGTATCAACTTGGCATATTCAGTCAATTGCATGTTAAAGGGGATTACAGCTGACATTAGTCATTAAGAGCTCTTAATTGAAAACCAGCATGAGGGAAAATGACAGAGCAACGGCAGCATGTGAATTCATAGTTCTGTGCCTTCACTGAATGTTTTAGTACTTTATTCATTCAAGTCATGAAACTAAAAAAAAAAAGTAATTGAAGTTCAATATAAAAGAAGAGGATGAAACTGGAAGACTGTCAAGCCTCAAGAATGAAACTACACACTTTTGCACAGACACAAATTATGATTCCTTAACTTATACTTTTTGGTTCCAAAACAATTAGTGGATCATTTGAGATGATTTCAGTAAAAATGATAACTTAATCTTAAACTTAAAGGTTTACTCTTGACCTTGGTAATAGTATTTAACAAAGCCTTGAACCAATCACAAAGTCATTATCAGAACAGCTTATTTTACTCTGTCAGACCCCATTTACACTTTGTCACCACATGCTTCTTCTTTTTTTTTTTACCTTATTGGATATCTGTGGGATATCAAAAAAGCTAAATGTAAATGAATATGACATGTATTAAAAATTCAACTGCATTCTTGCCAAATGTTGAAAAGGTAATGCACCCATCATTCCACGACATGCGTTTTAATCCTCTAAATGGAAATAGTCCTTGGCTAGCGGAGGGTTTGCCCTCTGGGGTCACAGCAGCTAAAAATTACAGTGAAATTTTATTTGGATTAGCTGATGTTTTTTTCAGTTTGATTTCAGTGACAGGAAAAAGCAGCACCAGCTAATTCAACACATACGAAAATGTGACATGCTGTTAAAACAATTAGCTGAGTCGAGATGATTTCATCAACTGGTGGCCACACTTATCTTCATGAGTTCGTGAGCAGTCTCTTTGAGATATAGGGGACACAATATGTGAATGTGGATCCTAACAGTTCCAATAAAAGATTCAGCTGCTGATGACAACAATGGGACACGGGGGCATGCTGATGGGTGGACCTACCAGGCAAGAATCCTAATCATTGTATTCCTTTGAAACCAGCCCTCTGTTAATTGTACAGTATTTCAAAACCAGAAAATTATTAAGTTATTCACAAAGGGTAAAAGTACATGATCGAGGTCACTCTATTCTGTTGAAGGCATTTCCTTTGTTAAGGAAAATCAATAGCCTTTGCTTTCAGTATTTTTTTGTATAGTAAATAATGTTGAGTAATTTCTTTTTTTCTGATCTGAGACTTTCTTTTTCAATAAATTCTGTTTTATCTTCTTAGATAATAAATTGGCAAAGTGCCCTCAAGTATGCTTAACAATAGTTTGGAGAATGTTCAACTACCTCTATTTGTTTAACTAATAGGATGATATAAATCACAAGCATCTTGGGGTTCACAATACAAGGGAAAGTAAAGAGAGCCATACACTTAAGAATGTAGGCACAAATTTGTTGGAGGTCGCTTTAAATAATTAAGAAATTCAAATAAAACTCTCATCCACATCCATACAATCCCCAAATTTCAACTTCTTGGGGGGGGCACAGAGGCAATGGAACTCTAGTCTGCTTTAGAAAGGGATGGAGGGTTGAGGTTTTTTACAGAAAGTTGTCTGTGCAGTTCAGACTAAAGGTTGACTCAGAGGTGGAGAGCATTTTCTAGTGTTTCTCATTATCTCAATGAGAACTTTGTCTCATAATGTTTCCTCCTTGAATTGTCTTTTTAATGAGACTGATTTGATTCCTGTGTGCCTGCTGTGTAACCTGGGAGCATTCAGCATGGTTTATCTCTCTTTTCCAACAGTCTGTAGAAGAAGCTGGCCTCAGCTTTTGGCGACTTGTGTGCTGATTAAAAAAAATTAAGGCTAACATAACCGCGTTTTCCTCTGCTTTATTAAGAAGATCTGAATGACATCCTCAGTGATCCAAGATAACAATGGAAGGAGTACAAAGTTCTTTTGTTGCAGTTATGTAAGACTGCTCGACTGTAAAATGTTTGTCATTTTTTAAGGAAACACAACCACCAAAGTGCTAATGCCACTGTTTTGTAGAACAGCACATGAGAGACAAGATAATGCAAAAAGCACCTCATAGGTTCACACCTTGAAGTTGTCTTTTACCTGAGGCTCATTCATGAGGAAAATTTCATCTTTTATGTCTTACGTGACATAAAGATCTACAGTGAAGGTAAAACTCCTTTTTATAATGTGAAGTAATGAGGTGAATCCAGTCAAAACATCATCTATTATTGATTTACCTTATTGAAGAAGGAGGTTAACGTAAAGGGAGGCACACAGTTTTGAGGAAGATGTTACATTTTTCATAAAATATAGATTGATTCAAAAGGGCTGTGGTGCATCAGGGATATACAGTATGATAAGTATATGATATACCATAGCAGTATATTATAAGCTATTATGTGTGACTAAGCATGTTATACCTTAGCTCAATTTATGAGTAGACAAGACAATTACTAAAATACTCAGGAGATTCTACCCTGCACTTCTGTATTTATTCATAAACCATGTGAACTCATGATGCTCCGCAGTACACTTGTCCTCCCACGCTTACCCCGAATCCACTGAGGTACCAGAACTCTTTAGCTGAGGGTCTGCAGAAATGGGAAAGGTGTTGGCAAGTTGCAGATGTGACTCGGAGATTGAATATGCAAACTGGGGATGTGAGAGCGTGACGCAGATAAAGGCTGCGAACCATCAGAGCAGGTGTTAATTGGGTACATCTGTGTACTGCTTTTCCACCCTCCTGAGTGTTGGAGCAAGGCAGCCACTGCCGCAGGAGGAGCAGTGGCGATGTGATGGCTGTGGACCGCAGCGGGGCATTGATTATGCATCGTCTGATCCTGGGGGAGACAGCGGCTGCTGCAGGAAGAGGCTGTGTTTAAAGAAATGCTCTAAATGCAATCCCAGCCTGTTTTATGCTGGTGTGTGGCGCTGTGTTTGTGTGTTATGCGTGCACATGGCTGCGCGTGCACATTCACAGATTTCCTCCAACCCTGAGGGATCAGCCTCGGGACTGGAAGCCAGTTTTGGGAAAGAGTCATTATGATTGTGCCCTGTGAAGTGCTTTTTCTGCGTCTGTCTGCTACTAGACCTCCAGCAACTAATTTTTATCAGTAACCTGTCCAAATCTCCAGCCCCTTCGTTCAGCGTGTAAACACATCAGCAACCTGTAATGACATACAGTAGTAGTCATAACATCTCTCCCATAGCAACCATTATTTCAGTTTAACAGCAGCGCTGTCTTTCTGGATACTTATGGCATTGTATGCTGTGCTGTGAGCAAAAATAATCACCGTCACGACGACTGTAAGGATGAAATCAATACTTTTCACTTGCTAGCATGCAGGGAACAGGGATTCAGCATTCATTTTGCTCTGTTAATCAGTGTGGGTTTGTGCGTCAGACAAGGCAAAAACCAAACCCCATCAGAGGCCCCAGATGCCACATGTCATTGTTCAGGCAGCAGGAAATGGATGTGCTTCATTTCGCCGCCCATAATATCTGCAGGGGTAACCACTCCGCTCCCCAGAGGAATGTGCTGCTGTATTAAAACTGTCCATCGTCTTGGCGGTCATGTCTCCTGCCTTTTTTGGGTGCCCAACCAACAGCCTGAGAGCCAAGGAGTTGAAGGTTCATGCTGAGGAACTGTAATACTGCTCATCTGCACGCCAACAGTGGCTGTTTGAGTCATTCGCCTGCCAGATAAAGTCACAGAAACCTCACTTTGAGTTGTTAAAATAGCAATGACGTGGACAGGGATTGAAGTCAAAATGTGTCAGAATGAGACATGAGAATTAGTTGCTTTTCTTAACAAAAAATGTGCTTTTTTTTCTCTTCCCACAAGGTTTTTGAACCTTACTAAACTTCATGTGTAAGCATACGTATTACACTGATGCAGCGCTTCTGTATTGGTGACAGTTGATTTGCTGCAAACAACCGAGTACACAAAACACTTTAAGCAGCCAACGTCTGAGGGATGGAAAATATTAATCTGCATAAACTCACATATGCCACAACATTTCTAGTTTGCCAAGTTTAGCTTGCAAAACATCCAGTGATTACGACAGCCACCAGCAGGTCAGTCTTTAGCACTAATACGCATTAAAAGTGAAAATAGATGTTATTTCTTCAAGTCACAAAATAATATCATGGCTGAAAGCACATCATCAGTTAACATGTTACACAGAGGCGGAAGCTGCAAAGGAGGTTATGCACCGAAGACTTCTGAGGGTGAAAGAGCATGCAGCACACAAATAAGACAGCCCGCCTGCCTCTGCATTCATTTTCAACTTTAAACAGCGGGGCGCAATGAAAATGTTTGCTTGTTCACCTCTGTTGTTTATTCATGCAAGAGAGCATTCCTCCCGAATATTCAGGAGGCCATAAAAAACAGCAGAGGAACAAGGGAAAGGAAACATCCCGCAGTGTCCTAACATCCAGTGGTAAATATGTATTTTAAAAAATCGTCTTTAATATTACGAGCAAATGTATTTTGATTAGAATCGCAGACATTGTAGGGCGACTTCAGTCACACCCTCACAAACAGTAATCAGCACCCTGAGCGCAAGCTGTTTGTACTCAATATTTTGCTGTGATCTCGGATTAAATCTGTCCTCTGATATTTTTTTTCCTCTCTTATTTCTACATTGTCCTTTGTTGTGTTTTTTTTTTTTGTTTCATCAATTTTTCCCAAGGAATAATGGATAACATCTGATACTCATCTATAACTCTCACAGCTGCCCTAAAAATGTCATCGGCGCACCACTATATCTCCCTGAGGGCCAGTATCCTTCCCCACGCTGCACCAGTGAGAGCCTCATCTTTGCTATCCTCCTCTCTCTCTTCCTTGCCTTCCCACCCTTTTAACTTGTGCTGGGAGCTGAGGCCCTCTAACGTTTTTTTCTTTCTTTCTTTCTTTTTTTCTTTAACCAAGAGAAAAAAAAATTGCAGCGCACATGATCAGACCAGTTTTTAAACAAAGGCTTCAAAATGATGTAACTTAGTTCTTTGACTCTATGTCGCCTTTGTTGTTGATGCGGACGCCACAGCTCTGTGTTTCTTGTTAGTGATGTATCATACCCCGAGAGAAGGAGGGTAGAAGTTGCATGCAGGATTTCAACAGCAGCGACTTTGGGGCACACCCGCAAAGATTTACAATGACATCCAAACTGAGATTTAGCATGCAAACGCTAAAGCTCAGTTTGGAAGCTAAAGCTACTTCAAAGTAGCAGCGTTTTTTTGAAGAATCTCTGCCCTCACTACAACGTCACTTCTAAAATACCTGATCATATCAATGGAGATCGCTAACCCTTTGCTATCAGTGACTTCCATCTTACTGTGCACATCCTGCCTTTTTGTTCCTGTGCACCAGCTTCTGTTCTGAATATGGACAGCATACCATCCTCTGCAGAGAGAGAGAGGACGCCCAGGAGTGAACCATCTAAAGTCTTCAGTGTGGCATCATGATAAATTAACAGGCGGAAGTTTACCTCGCATCACATCAGTTCTTAGAAACATATCTACCGTTTTAAATCAATGAAGTAAAAGCTCCACATTCACATTTCCCTAAGGTGATAGTGAGTATTTTTAGTAGCAACTAAGCCTAACTACTGTTCCCAGAATAGGGTTTTTGATGGACATACCCTAACGAGATACTGGCCCAGTTGTAAGGCTGTGTATTTTTTTGGAACAGTGTGTGAGCCGGTCTCCAGCATGGACCCAGTAGGGTTCCAATTTATCCAGCACAGCTTGGTGTCATTGTTCGATCAGCTCCGTGAGGAATGCGCCAAGGCTGACTGATTCTGCCCTTCATTAAGATATGCAGGAATAAAGTTGCAGCATACCCGGGGTTTTAGGTATGTCATGAATAATGATTCTGTAAATGAACAAGCTAG
Organism: Acanthurus leucopareius; assembly: GCA_029814765.1. Lineage (NCBI taxonomy): Eukaryota > Metazoa > Chordata > Actinopteri > Acanthuriformes > Acanthuridae > Acanthurus > Acanthurus leucopareius. The sequence goes on from JAQMCX010000048.1 coordinate 1,815,133, forward strand.
TTCAGTTAATTTCAGTCACAACCACCGTAGCTGGAATATAGCACATAAGATGTCCGTGGCTGGAGGAGAAAAGGAGTGCAGCTGCAAAAATCACCTCTGTGGCCCTGATTTGTCTTGCAACCCATCTCTGTGGCTCCCTGAGGAAAAGCTTGTGCTGCAGTCTCCACCCTGGTGTTTGTTCTTGCTTTGTTCCCTTTCTCCTGATCTCTAGCTCTTTCTTTGCCTCATTTAGCATCTTTTTTTTTTCTTCGCATGTCTTCCTGTAACTCTTAAAGTTCATTTCCATTACATCTTGTGTCCCGTGTGATTTATGCTATACTGAAAACTTGAGCATATTTGGCATTTGTGCTTACTAATCATGCACATACCATTGTCTGCAGTGGCCTGTATTGCTTCTGTCTGATCTTTCCCAGTGTTCAGCCTCCCAGGTCAGAACAAACAGCATGTTGTAAAAACCAGCACAAGAGAGTGAGAGCTGTTGTTTAACACGAAACATAATTGTTCAATCACTGAAATTAAAGCTTTGTTAATTAGATTCTGAGAAATAGGTAATAGAAAGGACTGATTTTCAATTACTTCCAATATAAATCATTACTTATCTAATGTGCTAATACTGGATTAGATGGTAACACATTGCTATTGCCAAAAAAATGAAAGCCTCCAGGTTTACCCTGGAACAGGGTTCACATCAGGCTATCTGGTGCTGTGTTTTACCTTCATTTGGAGCATTTCAGGGATAAATGGAGACTTTGAAGAGAGCATCCTCTGCTTTGAAAATGAAAAAGATAAATGGGATGTTCAGACGGTTATTAATTTCTTTGTTTGGTTGTTTGCTTTTTCTCACCAAGAGTGCACACGGGTTGGGAGCATCATAGTGTCTTCTTGTTGGCTGTGTTCACAGCACATGACTAATCTTCACTTACCTCTTTCTGAAAAGTACAAAGAGCAGACTGAGATTATCAGCCTGACCTAGATAGATAGAGGACAAGACTTGCATAGGTTGGTCTTGTTTAATTCCACTGATTTGTGGCTGCTAAAGGAAAACGCAGACATTATAAAGAGATAGATCAGGCCCCCAAGACTTCAAGCTCCCCTGAGAATTTACAGTTAGTTTGAGAAGAATCCTGTTAAGATCCTGGCAAATTAGAGTTTCAGCTAGCCTTCAGGAAGACCCTGCTTCCAAAATAAGAAATGGCTTTCTTAGCACTCATTGAGGATACATGATTCAGTGTCAATACAGCACAGTGAGTCTCAGTCCAAGAAACTGAGAAATGCTTTGACTATGATGCTTACCTGTCTGAATAGATCTCATTGCGAGGAGCCTCTTGGAGCATGCAGCTGCGATGAATGCAGTTTATTGCAAACTTTGCTTCGCCTAAAGGGAGTAACACCCCAGCAGTTGGGAATGCTGTGTTGTCATCTCAGTTTGCTCTTACTTGAAATGAAAAGAGTGTTCTTTGGGGAAATGGTGGGGGGGTTTTTGTTGACTCAGAGGCAAATTACCATTGACACAATATTAGTGAAATGATGCATGCTCACAGTCCTCCACTCTTTAGCCAATCTCTTAATATTTGATCATTAGCCTAATGCATATTATAGTCCAGCAACTGAATCTCTGACTGATCTGTAACAATTATTATTAAGGAAAATTTCTGAAGCTAATTTACCACATGCAGACTGTGTGCATATACCTGCCACTAGGTGACTTTCAGTCGGCACTGTCCTCCTTCCTGAGAAACCCCATGGTTGTATCTTGCATCTAAGCAGAGGCCAAAACCAAAATGACTGTGATTAGTTTAAGTGGTACGTTAGTGGTTAATGTTAGCACACATGTATTACAGAGGGACATTACTTCAAGTGAAAAATGGACACTTTTCGAGTTTTTTGTTATTTCTCTATTCCTACTTTCTATCCTGCCTATCGCTTAACAAATGTGTAAAATCCAAAATATTTTAAATAAAGATTGGCATCCATTTAAGATACTTTCATCAGTAACTGGAGGCTACTGTCTAACAATGTCAGTCCAACTATCCATGTTGCTGTCACAGTGAGTGAGTGTCTGCTGAAAAAACACCTGCTACAAGATATCAGTGTACACAAACCGGCCACCACATTCATCTATATTGTGCACCTATTTAATGACATATGTGGACAGAAATACAAAAGCATTATTTGAAGCATTTATTTTTGTTTTTACCCTGTTATTACTACCTTCTTAAGTTACCTCTTCTTCCACTGGTCAACACAATATCAAGCGCTCAGGCAAAAGTGCAGTGTATATACAGAAGGACCTCTCCCCCCCCAGGAGAGATGACAGACTATGCGGCACAGTGCATTATACTCTCTGATTAGGTTAGACCGCTGACTACAGGAGACGGTTAGTTTTCAGCAGAGCTTCGGCGTCGCCTGCCCAGCTGCACATTTATTTGAATAAGTCAACACCACTGAGAGGCACACAACGCTCACTAGCAAACACCATAGAAGAGTGATAATGAAAGTAAAACAGTGGCAGATTATTCCTGTAAATTGTGTCTGATCCAACCGGTGCCTCCTCCACCAGCACTCCCTACTCCCTCGCTCATCAAGACTAATGTAATGTACCGAGCAGGGTGGAACACAACCTGTCTCCAGATTGTTAGTGCTGTTCTCTGCAGTATGGATAAATACCTCCTGCTACTTCTCAGAGAAAGGCAGAGAGATTTGAGCTGCACTGCTTTGGCAACGGCATAGATGCACAAAGAGAGGCAACGTGTTCCACCTCTTTGTCACCAGGTGTTTAAGAGCAAAGACGTGAGTATTTAAAGCTCCATTAAGTATCCACTCTGACTAAACTGGAGTGTTTGTCGATAATCACCTTTTTTTTTTTTTTAATGTTTAAAAAAACAGGGGGGAAAAAGGAAAAGTCTGTTAAACGGTGACCGATAAGCTCGTTCTTTAACATAAGGAAGAAGTAATAGATGGAAGGTGCCAAATCAGGTGCTGGAGGTGTTCAGATTCACCATCCTGGTTGACTGCACAAGGGCTTATGTTGTCCATGTTCACTGACCGTCTGATTTGCAGTTTTCAATCACCTGAAACAGAAACACCAGGGAGTTATTCACGTTGAACATGGTGCTTAATCACTCCAACAGTTGAAATGTACATGCATGTAATAAGAGCTGTTGAACTCAATTCCTTCTACCACAGGCCAAAAAATTAAAAATTAACTACTGTATAACGAATGTTGTTAATCCGGAGGGGGCACAAAGCTCATTTGGACAGGCATTACCCACCTATCCGCACTCACCCCTACTCCCCCCTTGCTGCCATCTCCGTGGACCATCTTGTCCTGCTGGCCTATGCACTAATAAATAAGAAATGGTAATATTCAAGTGAAGTGTCACTCATTTTCTGCTGAAAAAATTGGTTTCTCTGCTGCTTTTATTATGATTAAATTTATTAGATGGCAACTGCTATAAAAAAAACCCAGCAATTTATGTGATTTTTTTGCATTCCATTTCTCACTTGGCAAACTGGGATATCTAACACAATTTCAGTCAATGAAGTTTGACTTTGTGCACACAGTAAGTGGCACTTTTTTCCAACTGTTTCTAGTATCACTACCAATGCTGGAACATAGTGCTGAAAATTAACTGCTGCAGAATCACAAATTGCAAGTTGCAAATTTCTGCAGTGCAGGGGAAAACTTCCGATAAAAGATCTCCTCAGTAATGTTTATTTTAAAGTAGATTTCTTGAACAATATTGTGTTAGCAACTTTAGACAAATAGGACAAATATGTATTATTATTCGGGTAAAAATTTTGTAAATATTTGCTGTGTGTTTTTTAAATTGTTATATATTGCCAAATACTCAAACGTACAAACAACAAAGCTTCCACATAAAGCAGCGGAGGGGAGCTTGTTTCCTGTTGAGGGCCATTTCAATTTTTATACCGTCCTTTGAGAGCCATACTAAATTATTGAACACATATATCACACTAACCTCTAATGCAATGACTGGAACTGCCTCTCTTTGGCAAGGTGCCTGATGTCAGATGGTATTGATGATGATGCTACTGGTAGCTGGTGCTCCAGATTAGGGTCAGTCAGTCTTGAGCGGAAACCGATTCTTTTCAAGTCAGTTCAGGTTGTTGCAAATGTGCAAACATCAGAACATGTCTCCTCAGAATGAGACAACACTCAGGATGTACATATAGTTTAAAGAACATATGCAGAGGGAGGTTGTTGTACTAACCTTTGAACTTGTTGCTGCTTTTCAGCTCGATGATTTTTCTGTTGTTGGTTGTCAGACACATCAGTCAACAATTCTTCACCTTTTGACTTCCAAGGTAGACAGTTCCTCCCTTGTATCAAACTCAGCAGTGATCTCAAGCACAAAAATGGCTGGTTGGATGACGTTTGCCCATCTTAGTAACACAAGTAAGAGGGAAAGACTGGACATCACTTCCAGTGCTCTTTAATGTTTTTTTAAACACCTCATGCTTTATTGGTAATGCATACTGTGACAGTTCCCTGAAAAAGAAAACTCTCTACCCATTGCTAGCAGCTTTGCAATAAAAAAAAGGCCCTCATTCGCCAAGTCTCCCTCTGAATGAGGTTTTAGCTTCTTAGCAATTAGCTTACTACTCACAAAGCTTGCCCACACGTTGTTGTCTCTGTCAGAATTTGATCTTGTGAAAGCTGCATGTGGCACCAAACTCAACCAGAGAGTGTTAACTTTATCATAGCTCATTCTTTCTTGCATATTTACCTAATCTAGAATGTTTCTAGATGTAATGACACTTGGGATGTGTCCTTTTTCATCACTTCGAGGCACAATGGCTAGGCCTTGACTATAACCGAAAAATTATAATTTGTCCTTTTTCTCAGTAGGCGTTACATCTCAGATCTGCTCATATTTGTGTCGTTTTTGCCCTGACCCTGACCAGGACAGAGACACAGCCCAGAGGGAACACCCAGTTCCTCTTCTATTTACTGTTATTTTCTTGAATCACAGAAAAAATAATTGTTGTCTAGAGAATTTTCGTGTATTTCTGAGTTGCTCTTTTTCGTGTGTCTGTATTTCCTCATGGGATGGATCAAACTCTCGTGGGCTGCGTACGGCCTGGAGGCCTGACATTACCCACACCTGACATAAAGGCAAGCACTGAGTCTGGGCTACCTCTGTGACTCTCTACCTTATCACTATTAGTTTTCTTCTACCTAAGAAAAGTCATGTTGCCAGTCTGACAGCAATTATCAGACACAGTGGTGTCACTTCTGAAAGTTGCACTCACTCAGCACCCATGGGTGTCCTAGTTAGATTTTCCAGTTTTTTAGGTTTTACACAGGTATTGTCACATAAAAGCAGACAAAGTATCTCTGTAAATCTGAAAGATAACGAGAAATTGTAACAAAAATAGGTTTATTCCTTATGTTTTAATACATAGAACGCCTCATATATATATTTTTTTATTTTTCACAATACACCAGTCTTGGTAATGGTCCTGGAGAGGTTGAATGTGTGTGCTGTGTATCTGTGGATGAATGTGTGAAAGTGTGAGAGAGTGTGCAAGAGAGAGAGTGAAATCACAGGTGTGGATGTGAGGAATGAAAGGGATCCAGTCTGATAATGGATCGAGAATGACACCTCGACTCCCTAGAGAGCCTGCCACAATGGCTGTTTTATACTCAGAAATACACCTACACACACATGCGCGCGCACACACACATACACTGCTACCCTCGCTCACTGCCAATATATTGAGCACTGGAAGGAAGTCATTAAAACAGCAATCAGTGTCGCTTAATTACTAGGCATTGCAGAAAGATATTTGGTCTGGGGGGCCAAGGGACAATTCTTAAACGTTCAGCTCCTTTCCAGTCAATTATGTGGGCTGAGTGTTAAAGACTCACTCTTCCATTTCCATTCTGTTCAAAAAACAGACCTAATGAAAATGCCAGCATATCCAAAAGCCAGGACCTTGTTAGAAGTCCAAATACAATCAACAAGAGACTCTAACTTTAATTTGTGTCAGGCTTTGCTTTAATCTCCTCCCACAAAATTACCATCAACAATAGTCGAGCCCTCTAAATGAGTAAAAGCACTGCTCTGCTTCATATGGTAAAGATACCTCTGCTCAATACATGCAATGAGTATAGCATTCTTGCTGAAGAAGAGAAGTCTTGACTTCACTTGCAATTCAATGAGCCAATTTGATGGAATATGGCCTGAGGGAGAGCTGCATAATTAGCAGACATGTCTTAAAAACGAGGAGTCTGCAGCATTGCGTCTGTCTCTGTTTCACTCTCTATAGCTTACTGATAAACAGAAACTCTCTTTACATGGCCATAAAGAAGCATATATATATATATATATATATATGTGTGTGTGTGCTTCCAGGGACAGCATGCATGCAGTCAAGGACACGCTCGCATGGAAACTGTGTCCGTGTCTCTATATCACATTCTCACACTGCATCAACAAGCACAGCAGGAAGTGTGCCCATCCACACAGTAGCCGTATCCTGATTAGTGGTGGCAGTTTCTGTGAGTGCCAGAAAAGACAGCTTGGAGGGCTTGTTTGGAATAAATGCCCCTCTCCAGGAGCAGAGGTTAAAAACCCATTCAGATAGTCACGAGTATACTCACAGTGAATATTCTTCCCCCGACAGAGGAGATTTACCTCAGGCATCAAGAGCGGAAGGAAAAGGGTGACCCCCATTATTGTAAGTATCAACATTTTAAAAGCCAATCAAGCAAATCAAGAGGTGTTATTAGTGTGTTTATCTTTAGAATCAAAAACCCTTCTTACAGTGTTTTCTGACCTTTTTCATTTGATGTAGCGGTGTGTTTATTAGAATAAATCTGAACGATTTTTTAACACAAGTAATCATATAAAATTGGATATCCTTATGGCAATATTCAACTATCATTGTTTTTAAAGTTCTCTGAGTGGTGAAAACATCCATTAATCCAATCCAAATGTGGAGGTTGATATTGATATCATTACGGTGAGCTGCCTACGCTGCCTGTGCTAGTACTGCATGTTTAATTAGGCCATAAATGTTCTCCGGTTTAGTCGACGGACAGGAATCCAATCCAATCCTAACCCTTAAATACAATCAATGAATCCAATTAATTATCATCTTTGACTATTTTTTTTCCATTCTCCCATGACTTTTACCAAACAATTTAACCATTTATCAGCGGTAACCTATTGCACCTTCCATTTCGATTAAGTTTCCATCACTGACTATTTTAATCATCTTTTAGCTTTTAGCAATAGAAACGCAACGGTAAGAGATAGTTGTTAACTCCTGTTTACTTGATAACTAGTTTTTAATGCTCTCCCAATCCCAACATGTAGAGTTCCAGGATTACAGCTGACTAAGTACGAGGGAATATTGTTTTTTAGGTCAAATTGTGATTCCTGTTTTGTTCAGTTAATTGGCTTGTTCCACAATCTTTCCAAATACCACCTGGCAGTTTGAGAAGATCCCCTGGAGTACAGCTGCCCCTGGTTAAAAGTGACTGCTTTACAGCACCATGGCTGTAGAATAAAGATTTGATTTATTGCCTCAAAAGTCACACTTTTTGAGAAAAACTTGAACCAAGGAGACCTCAAAACAGCTTTGAACCTCTCGGTTCAGCCTCTTGGTTTCGGCTTTGGTGCCTGTTGTGTTTTGAGTGGTGTTGTTAGAAGTAGCCTTTTCTCATCGGGCTTTTTTCTTTCAGCTTGTTTACTCTCTTTTTAGTTGCTTCGGATTAGAATGAGCACCAGCCGGCCCCTGTCTGTTCCCGGCATGAAGTCGTTTTCACAAAAACTCCAGCATCTCAGCATCTGAACTCCTCTGGAGATGAATACATGAATGTCCAAACACCCTCTTCCAAAAATGCTGGGAGTCAGCTCTGTTTTCTTGCACATTAGGCAAGGTCAAGGTGTTCTCTCCTGAGGGGGGATGAATCCCAAAACTTCATGAAACTCAACAAAAACGCTAATAGGGCTGAAGCTCACCCAAGGAGACTGGGGGCTTCAAAAAAAAAAACAAAAAAAACTGATAAACGCCTATCAAGAAGTTGCTGAATTATTTATCACCTCTACTCTGCTGTCAATTTGTTCCTGCCATTTGGTTTTTTTGTAGATGAATTCTATTTGAGCCGCAGATGAGATTCAGATGAATAGCCCAAAATATAGGAAGAGGGGGGATTATAGCTTTCTTTTGTTTGACTGGGAGTTTTGTGCAACATTACTAAAGCCCCTCAGCAAATAGAACTGTCTCCCATTGAGAAATTGGCAAACAGTGTAGGCTTCACAAGATTTAATTACGCCTAATTGTATCTGTTTCAGTGTGGTCCCATCAATCAGCCTGAGCCGTTTTCAGTCTCTTATGCATATTTAAATAGAAAGAATCATGATTCTTTGATAATTATGAGAGAATGGGAGGAGAAAGAAAAGAATCGACTCTTATAGGAGATGTTGCAGCTTCTAAACTCAACATACCAAGGCAGTCTTAGCTGGTGAGTGCACTATTGATGTTGTTTTGTTTGATCACTCGCTGCCATCACGAGGATTCTGTATGATGCAACCACCGAGAAAGCAGATGACGTTCCAGCCTGTGGTCTTAAAAAGAGTGGCACACCAGCAGCAACAAATGTCACGGCATCTGCCCTCCAGACTGTTATCTGCAAACCTGTCTCACAGCCCCTGCTCTCCACGCGCCTCTGTGTCCGCCTGTAAATGATGTCCCCTTAGACTGAGCCTCCCCACCGACCACAGGATTAGTTCCACCTCCTTTCACCCCCTGAAGTGTTCTTCTGAAGGGCTTGAGCTGCTTATCTCCCCTGTGTTTATTATATACCAGCATATATTTGGGATTGTTTGGGGTGTGCTAACCCATCAGCACTTAGTTATTAAATCCTCCTAGAATCTTCAGCATATTGTCATTCTCAATAATGGATCGACAACCAATGGCTGTTTAAGTGGCACTAACAGATGTAAGAGCCATTAAAAATAAGACTTTTTATTCTTAATGTTATTGCGGCCTGTCAGAAGCTTGACATGCTGCTTTCAACTTAAAGGAATATTTTTAACTTCACTCAAGCTTGGTGAGATGAGTCAGTTTGCTGAACTGTGGGAAGGTCCATGGCTTGAGGGCCAAGATGAGGGTCATGCTGTTATTTAATTTCTAACCAGCATGGCGGCAAACGATTATTTATAATGCATGACAACAACATGCATCCATCAAACTTTCCCAGAGCCCTAGGTCTGCTGTCTTTTAGTTGATTAATATGTCTGAGTAACAGTTAAACAAGACTCAAGACTCTGAGATAAAATAAGATAAGATAGGATAAGATGAGCTTTATTGATCCCACACAGGAGAAATTCCCATGTTACAGCAGCACCGAAAATATAGTTTATTTAGAAGGGGAGTGCAAGTACAGACAAGATGATATGTCACAATGTATAAAATGATGAGATTATAAAAGTGAGAATATGTGTGTGTGTGTGTGTGTGTGTTTGTGTGTGTGTGTGTGTGTGTGTGTGTGAAGTAGACGACAAGGAATATCTACAGCCATGTTAGCAACTCTGTGAGGTTGCACTTAGCAAAAGCCATGTATTGAGTTAATGCTAACCTGCTAATGCAATGAAGCTTGATAAGAATGTAATAATTTATAAGGATTACTTCTAAAATACTGAATAAAATAAAAAATGAAGTGATGCTGAGGTGTGGAAATGCTTTCGTAGGGGCTGAATGTCTGCTGAATGTCATGTTTCTATTTACTCTTTTATTGAAAAGTATCAAATCTTTTCTTACTTACTCTTGTTTGTCTGTCAGTTGAATCAAAATAAAGACATATAAAGACATTATCTTTATGGTTTGTTTGGTCCCCTGTAAGCATGCTTAAGTATATTACACCCTCTCTAAACCAACAAACAATTACAGGCATGCAGGCAGCTCAGCTCACAATAAACCCCACGTAACAAAACCCAACAGTGAGTATGTGAATAAATGAATTGCCATTTTTTTTCAGACCCATAAATGAAATTTGCTTTTCTGCAGCTCAATCTCCTGCATATTAAATGTTCTACAGTCCCATCAGCCTATGTCATGAAGGTAGCATATGAAAATCACTACTTTTTATTACTACAGCTGAAGAACTTGTCATCGGACCCCCGCACAGCTCCTGCAGTGTAATGGCACTGGCGTACTTATCCTGTCATATTTCGAGTTACTGACATTACAAAAAGAGATGGCTGAGTATTTTCTAAGACGACTTATGCAGCCATTACTTTCATGTTTCGTGTGTAGTGAGGAAATGATCTGCTATGGGAACCGATAGCCAGCGTGATATTTCAAAAGGTTACGCTGCATCTGGCTCAGCGATTGTTTTCTGCAGATTTATATTTGTTTAAAGCGGGGGTTGTGGTTGTCAGCAATAACAAATGCACTGACAAATAACTGGGCAGTGTGCCATTTGGAATTCATTTGGAGAGACAAGGTAGAGATAAGGCGCCACCCCGACTGTCTGTGAGCGACACTGCGTAAATCAGAGAGCGGCATGGATGGATTACACTGGTGAGAAAGTCTCTCTTCTGAAGGACAACAGCAGTGTGTCTATTTACAAGCAGCTGGCCTACAGAATAGGTCAGTGCTCACTCCTCCTCTCGCTGTCCTTTTGAAAATGTTACACCAGGCCAAGATGAGAGAGAAGCTGGAAGACAGAATACCAATTCAGAGCTGCTTAAGAGCATTGTAGAGGCAGTGTTTAAGTGTCTATCTCTGTTTTAGCTGTTACTGTCCTGAGATCAGTGTGCCAGATCTCCTAAGAAGCAATAAACTAGCAGAGGGTTCCATAACACTATATCTTTTAGTGTTGGTTTATTTATTTATTTGTTCTTTCATGATTTATTATGTAAAATGGATTGCAGTAATAAGATTTAACAAATGAATTGTGGCATTGTTTTACAGTATAGATATGGATGAGTAATTATGTATCTCTGTCTATGGAGCTTTCCTAAATCCACTGGAGGAGGCAGTGATATTTAAACTCATTATCTATAATGGTGAATTAGTTTTTTAAAAGACAGGATGGAAAGACGGTGGAGAAAAAAGTCTATTTGTGGAGGAAAAATAAACAGCTTGTTGTGACATAAGCTCAATTTTTCATAAATCTCGCTGCAGCTTTGATTTACTGGTGAATATAAAATGTGTTTAAAAGCCTTTCATGAAATAATTTTCCATGAAAAATACGAGCTACTGTATGCAAATTGAAATATATCAGAGGCCAAGCAGAAGCTAATCAAGCAGAGTGCATTGCACACAGATACAATGAGAACTCATCAGCCCACTGAGTAGTTTTGATCATGATTGGAGAGGACGTCACAGGGATGAAGCGAGCTTGCTTTTTGAGTGCTTTGGCCAACTTTGTGGGAGCTAAATCATCTGCACTAAATCATGTGATTTCAACCACAAGTGGAAGTGGTGCAGGGTTTTCCCTTTATCCCCTCTGCACCGGCAGTGGCCCCTGTGGGTGTGCTTTCAATTCTGTCTGGTTAGGGGGAAAGTCTTAAGAGAAGGTCAGAGCCTGTGGAGTGTGGGAACGAGGTGCAGACCATCAGAGGTAATTAGGTCACTCATATTAGTAGCAGGAAGTTAGTCAAAATACAAATACACTTCATTCCTAAAATCAAACTCTCTACTAAGCTGTAAATGGTCAATTGTACCTTCAGTCATTGGAAACAGCTGTCTGACAGCACAACAAAGTCAGAGGTCTGGATCCAGGCTCACACAAAGTGGCTTCAAGAAAATCTTAACTTGTCAAAAAGCCAATCTGTTGAGCATCCAGGGCACAAAATGTGTATTAAGCTTTATCAAAATCTGATTAAAGATGCAGAGTAAGCATCAGTCTACCTCTGCTTTAATTCATTTTCAGTTCAGTGGTGTCTGTTTGTTGTACAGGGTGGATGATGTGTCCATCTCCACCTATGTCAATGTTCACAGAGGCTTTATTGCAAGTTATTGTAATCTTTGGCAATCCCTAATTATCCCTATGGTTTTTTTGCTTTGCAATAACATATGACACACAATGTCTATATACAGCCTCTTACATGACCATCGTCACATAGATTTGACACAGCATATTGTGTTGTAAGAAAGACAAAACAAAGAAAATTGTCTGCACGTATTACCATGAGTAAGTCACATGACAGGAAAATATTTCTCTTGCTCCTTTTTTGCAGTAAGTGAAATGTAGTCAGACATGTTCATCAGCAGCTGACGTGACACTGATTGGGGCTGCTTGTTTGGAAAATATGACTTCAAACGATGACAGCTCAGATAAAATATGTGCATTGTCATTTGCAGATGTATTTAGTGCCATAGGCAGGAAGAAGATCTGTCAGCTAAAAAGCAGCCAAAAGAATGAATAGAGACAAACATGAGTGATCCACATTTCTGTCTGCTGTCTCTGTATTATGCATGCAGAGTCCAGTGTTTAACCATGCCAGAAATGTGCTGAGATATGCAAAAAGCTGCAGTGCAGAGTGTAATATTTGCAGCATGATTTATTTCAATAGATATCTGTAGATGAGAGACAAGAAAAAAATGCAATTTTTATGCAAAAAAAAAAAATGACAGTATGGTAGAGATTTTCTTATCTTTTATCATTTTGCTGCTGCTTCTTCGCCTCCTCAAGTTGTTGGCGGACGGAGCATGTTGTAATGTATTATTCAAAGTCATCTTACCCTTCACTGTTTATAGAGGCTGATTCAATTTGACACCGTTGCGCTATCGATAACACAACTTTGTCACTACAGCATGGTAAAGTCGGTGCCAATGATTTAGTCTCAGGAGATGTTTCCTTTTTGTGTCTTTGATAATTGCAGGCAAGTTCCCAGACATAAAGTGCTCAATTTTGCTCAGTAGAAACCACATAATTTGTGTTAGAGGGGAAAGTAAAATCTTTAATTTTATCCAATAAATGAATCAATTGAGGTCAGCAGGCGCTTGGCATAGACTGCAAAAAAAAAAAAAAAAAATTCATTTGGCGGTAAGCTCTCAAAGGAAAAGGATGTCAGTATTATGCATTTTTCAGATTTTCTCACATTATGAAATAACATCAATGTCTCAGGCATCTCTTAGTATTTTTGACTTCTCTACTCTGTTGCGTTCATTCTTACTGAAAAGGAATTATAATTACACCTTTTTTTCCTGAATATGTTGGCAAACAAGCAATATTTTCACAAGTGGATAGGGTTAGTGTGCAGTTTGGGAGTAGGTGGGGCTGTTTTAAGATGACTGTACTGCCTATGTTTATCCTAATGAAGGTCACAATGCAACAGTGTGGCTCATTATTAGTAGGTGTTAGACAACAATGGATGTCTGCAGCTCAAAGGAATAAATTATATCACAAGAAAAAAATCTTAGTAAGATCAGTTTGGTGTTGCTTTGGGTCTTTTTCTGAATTGTTGACAATAAGAAAAGTATAGAACATCATCTGACTCACCCAGAGGAAAAGCACTGAATCCAAACAAGCCATGACCTCTCATTGAGAAATCTGCTCTAAACATACAAAAACAAAGTCCTGAAACAGGAGATTTGCCAAAATGTATAACAAAAGACATACAAGATTGAATAAATGAGGCCAAACATGACCACCTGTGAGCGTATGACAAAAACAAGATACATAGCAGAAAAAACAAATCTTTCAGAATCAGGTCAGTCATGAAGTCAGTTTATAACAACAGACTCTTTGAAGGTTACCCTGAGTATTTCATGTAGGGCAGAGAAAGTGCCCGGCTTTATTTCCTGAGCTGAGTGGCAGATACAGTACAACGCTTCATTGCGCTCAGAGCACTTTACTCTGGGCCCAAGCATGTGGCCTTGATTTAGGTGAATGAGCACATCCCATTTATATTCAAGCAATCAGCAATCGCTCACGGAGACACATGCACACACACAATCGCACTGACTCTCTCTCTCTTTCCTTGTCTCTCTCTCTCTCTCTCTCTATCCACTGCTCTCTCAGCCAGCAGTGCTCATTACAGCAGCTGAGACGAGTGAAAGAAAGAAAAGCAAAGACAGAGAGACTCCAGACACAGGGGAGATCTACTCCCACACCAGGCCGTTCACTCGCCGCTACCAGTCAGAGAGTCAGTGATCCTGGCACCAGCTGCATGCTGCTCGCTCGCCCTGATCCTTCCCCTCTCTGCCAGGGAGGTCTGGAGTGACAGGCCCCCAGACTCCAGAACTCCAGGACCCCCAGCACCCTGCAGATGCAGTGCAGACCAGGTGCAGAGTGTCCCTATAGGGGACTTCAAAGGGGGGAGGATGGAGGCAGCATGAAGAAAGATGGCGTGCACAGTTAAGTAAGTGGGTAGGAATCAGAACAACAGGCCAAAACTGACAAGGGCTGCTTCAGTTTGCCTCAAGGTCTTTTTCAGATCCAACTTGTGATTGTATAAGCAGAAATTCAAACACACGACATGTTACAACAGCAAAATATTAAATTGTAAAGCTCCTATGGAAAAAAATTAAGTAGGGAAGAGATCGAAATAGAGATAGAGATATTGTTATATAGATTTATAGATTTATAGATACATATAATGGATGGCAGGCTACCCAGTAGACTAAACTCTATGGTAATACATACAATACATACAATACATACAAGATCATACAGACAATAATTACTAGCAAATCCTAAATATATAAATAATAAAAGTGTAGCAGTGTTGTTTTGATCCCACATGCATATAAATGTGCAGAAGGAGGCAGAAAAACCAGGAAAGGACTTAATAAGTTCATCCATGACGCTCGAACTTGGGTATAAACACCTCTGTCTAACCATCTCAACAAGCTACACAGAGGTGTTTTGCAGTGCTGCTGTATTTAATTACATTATACTGTACCAAGATGGTTTGTAGGGCCAGATGTTAGTCATGTGGTTTACATTACAGATGGTGCGAAACATGGCTGTGGTGCAGCTTTTAAACAAGTGTAAGTGCCATGCTGGTGGCATTTTAACAAGAGTAAGGGAAGTAGACACAGTGTCAGAGCTGCTCTGTTGGAAAAACCACAGGAATTAAAAGCTTCTGTGCTTCCGCAGAGTCATTGCTGTAATTATTTTTGGGGTAATATTTGATAGCAGCAGGATTAGAACACACTTTTTTTGTTTCTTTTTCCCTTTGACAAAACTCGCTCCAATTCCTGCAGCTGTCTCTCAAGATTCGCACTTCACTCACATGCACAGGATTATTGTAGGGAGCTGTCAAGGAAGATTATGGTAACAGTTTAATTAAACTATTACTTTGCTTTCAGTGTTGATAATAGCCATTATAGTGTATATGTAATTGTAGCCAGTAATCAATTAAATCATCCATCATGTAGTCAAATTGAATTACACTTAATATTCTGTATTTATTAAAAAATATGATTCTTCTAATGAGTGTTTTTCACTGATTCACTTGTATCACATTAGGTATAATAACAGCTGCAAATGATGCACCACTTTACCCACAATCACACACATTTAAGCCTGGAGGATGGAGGTTTGGTGGACAGGTGGGGATGTGGGGATGGGCTGTGATGACAAGCCCATCATGGAGGCTTGCAAGTGAAGCTGTATTTTGCCTCAGGGTCTTATCTAACCTTAAATCTGTGCTTGTCCACACTGACATGGCAAAAAAAAAAAAAAACCCAACAGCGAGACACCTGACAACAGCACAATTAATAATATACGACACAGTGAATAAACAATGGTGTAACATGGGATACGATTTTCCACCACAAGCTACAAATTTAGTGTTCTGCTTGTATTAGGAATCATGTAATTGTTCCAATAATCATACCAAAAGCAATATTATGCTCCATTCAACTGGATGACATCTTGTTGCTACAGCTACAGAATGGTTCAGCCATTTAATTTGAACACTGGAGAAGGCGAGGTTATTTGCTGTTGACAAAATGGATTAAAATCAGCTGCAACAGATAGCGTTCGATTTCAGTAGGTGGACTTGGTTGCATTAATTGATTATTTTGACTTTTATTGCTCTTGATTGTTGTCATCGGTGAGATACTGAATGATCCTGTATGCGAGATCGTGAGGGATGGAAGCAAGTTTGTAGTTTTAGTTTTAATCTGTAAAAAAGGACATCATACACATGTCATGTTGAATCCACCATGCTGTGAGAAAAAAACACCAAACATGGACAGAAATCATATATCTTCAATACATTTTGGTCCCTGCAGCGTTCCCACTGTGGCTTATACAGGCATGCCTGGACCCCCACTGAGGATAGATGGGAGCAAATGGCATTCCCTGTCAACAGCATAGCACATGTCACAGTGTCAGTAAAGGATGTGTGCAGCGATACTTCAGTCCCAGGGTATTCTGATGAGTGTCAGAGAAATTGCAAAATATTGTCAAGGGTTTCCTCATTTTTTTTGCATGCCTTAACAACCAGCAGCGCCCTCCACTTTGTACACCCAGCTAACACTACAAAGAGTCATTTTTTCCCTCCCGTGCAGGAGCCTTCTTAAATGGAAATAAGACTCATTTTGAGAATTCATGTGTGTTATTCTTTTGGCCCTGGAAAGTTCATGCTGGGTTTTGGAAAAACTTTGCTCCAACGCTTCAAAACCGGAGTGCTGAAACTCTAATCTGCATTGTCACATCGATGTACAGCCTGGAGCTGCTCCATTAACTATGATAACAGGGAGGAACAAACTCTTTTCTCTTGTTTCTGTCTATGGCAGACAGCGCTCACTGTTCACTAATACAGGCTGAATTCTCCTTGGGCGATGAAATGACATATTTCAAATCTCATTGCAGCAGTTCTCCTCTTTTGTATTTCCACCACCTCAAAGGCCTCAACACTTGCACCATGGAATTTTGTTATTTTAACCACGAGGATGAAATTTCCAGGGTAAAAAAAATTTGAGTAAATGATAGAATTTTTTTTTTTTCAATGTGATTTTTTAATGAGCACAATTCAAAGTAAACTCTCCCACCCATAGAGCCTCCCTGGGAGCTTCCACACTAAGATCCTCTGTTTAATGTTCATGGAAATTCTCAGTCCCAGTGGCTCCTCAGAGGGAGTGACTCAGCAATAAGACCTCTTCCTCAACTCTCTCCTAATTTCTTTTGTCTGTTGTCATTTCACAGGCACTGGGCTTTAGTCAAAGCTGTGCATAAATTTTCCGTTTTAATATTAACTGTATAGAAATGTGGTGCAATCTTGGATGAAAAAAAAAATGTCATTTTAAACCATCAACAAAAATAAAGCTGGAAGACATGTGCACTTCATTAAAATGTACAAAAGCTAAGCCAATGTGTTGATATGAGGTGCATTGAGGCATCTTTGTGAAATGGCATTTAATTGACTGAATCTAGGCCAAAGACACACTGCCCACGTGGAAAGCAAGATGTGCAATCAATGGTAACACTTTATAATACAGCCCTCCATCCATAGTGCAATTCCGGACATTTATCATGCAATTACTCTCACTTATGATGTAATTTTGCCATATAAAAATAGACATTATTTGTAAGGGGGGCGTCTAACTGTAATACATGAATGTTTATCACATGCTGGCCAGCATATTGCTTCCTGTTTCAAAACAGATGAGCCAAAGCCAAGCACCCATTAGTGGGCGCATTTATTGGTTCAGTGCAGTACATTGCATTCTGGTTATTGTAGGTTTTCCGGTGTTGAGCAAAAGCCCTTTTTCTCTAAATTCTTTGGTTATGTGGCTACTATTGCAATAATATTTACATCTTATTTCTGCATACACAGAAGGCCATCTTTTCAGCATGAAAATACTTCTTTAAGTAAACTACTGCATAGAGGTATCAGAATATGAACAATAAAACTCAAATTAGGCGATGCCTCATTGGGTGCAATCAGTGCAGGTAAAGGAGAGGGAACGGAGTCACTGCCTGTCTTTTAAACTTGTGCATGCAAGGCAATGTTTCTCTTTATATGTTTCTCAAGTACAACTTTACTCTCTACACAGCTCTTCTTTGGGTCCTTAGCAAGACAACCATCAATTGTAAAGTGGATTGGATGACTGTTGTTGAGAAAATCGAAGGACAGACAGTTAGTCAGACACACACACAGACAGAGATTCCTTTCTTTATTCTTAGTGCAGCCTTGCCATTTATGAGATTATATGATTTATATGTTTAAAAATAATTCCCTACTTTCTTAAGCAGCATTTTTCATCAAAAACTTATGTATCCATGTGTGAAACTTGGTATTAGATTAGAAATAACAGTAGATCTGAATGTATGAGAATCATATCTCTACCAAAAGCCTCTGTGTCTTCACACAGAGCAGCTAGCTTACACTTACTCTATGTGTCTGCCTTTTTCCTTTCCTTTCTCTAACTGCCTCTCCCTCCATCCCCACAGTTCCATCCCTCTGCTTTATCTCCCTTTTACCCCTAAATCTATTTCTCCCGGCTTGTTTTCCTCCTGCTCAAGCCTGCTCTCTCTCTTTCCCTCCATCTGTCTCTCTTTCTTCCCTTATCTTCCCTCTGTCCCCTCCCCTTTTTTTTTCCTTTGCCTCTGCCTCTCCAGCGGATCTCTCCCTCGATCCCTCCCTCTTTTAGTCTTAAGTAAAAATCCTGGCTCCCATCTTATCTCGAGCCTCCATGTAGTGACGCCAACCATGACCAAAACACAGTGAGGACTTACATTTCCTTGGCTGGTTGCCGTCCTCACTGTCTCTCTCCTTTCCCACGGCATCAGCCGGGTCATGTATCTGCCTGCCAGCAAGCACGGAGTTGCAGGAGGGATAAAAAAACAGGCAACGGGTCTGCTTTACCTTGCCTTGAGTCGGCAGATTAGCACCTTATCTCTTCAGAAGTTTAAGCAGTCGGCTCAGCTATCACGGATACGTGTCTGTATACAGTGTGTGAAGATTTGTATAAAAAGGGACAACTCAGTTTTTCAGTGACCCGAGGACGGATTCCAAAAAGTATTTTATGTTGCCCTCAAGAGTTCTTCAAGATAAAACTTAAACTTAAAAGAAGGAGGTGTCTTTTATATTTTATAGCAATTCTGAGATTTTTCTTTACCTCAGAATAGGTTAAAGTCCTTGTTGCCCTGTATAACATTGTGCTTATAATATAAAATATGGCAGAGGAGTGCATGTATTATTTAAAAGGATCTACAGTCACACTCATGGCTTTTCAGGCTGTACTTTAAGCTGAAAAATACTCAATATGAGGTGTGGACGATGTTTTGTTCAACCACATCTGTAGGCAAAAGTGTTAATAGTCATCCCAATTGGCCATGTTCAATTAATGTGAAGAATGAAGGAGAGGTTGGGAGAAGCATATGGAAGCTTAGGAGCACAGTGTACTCTCAAACATCTGTAAACCCATCTGTGGCATTAGTGAATGCTCATGGCAACTAAACCCAGCCAACATCACAGAGAGAGTGAAAAAATGTCAAGTAGGGCAGAGGATGGCGGGTCACACAAAGGAGTGTCAGCTGGGAGAGAGGTTTTCATGTCTCAGTGAAAACAAATGTTAGAGATCTTTTCAAAGACTCAACCAAGTAGCTGTGGTCCCTAAACCCAAACAAACTGTAGCTTTATCATAAAGGTAAGCATACGTTTAAAAACAGGCAGAGTTTTACATTTGTTTGAAAGGTTTTCTGGCAGGAAAGCTTTGTGTATCGCACAAAGACGATTTCGAGGTAGTGTTAGTGTGTTAAGAAGTGACACCTATGAGGTTCTGACAAGGTTTCTATGGGTGATGAGTTGAGAAAGTGTTGGAGAAATCAAAAGCTGCTGACTTTCTCACCTCACAGCTCCTTGCCAGTCACATCAAAATCCAAATTAAAAATAAGAAAACAAGAAAGTACAGCTGAGGCTGATGGGAATGTCCTGAATTTTTAAAGTATTCAGTCAGAAACTTAAGTAATGAAAAAAAAACTCCTAATAATGCTGCCTGATGAAGTGTGAATAAAAAATTATGAGAATTGCTCAAGGATATTAAATATTTGGTACAAACTTGATGACATTTTTGGTTTTCAGTGAAATGTCTCCACAACTATTGGATAAACAGCAAACATCATGGTCTCAGATCACCAAAATCCCTTTGGACAAAGGACTGATCTTACACCCAACAACCAACCAAATAGAGAAACAAAGCCAAAGAACCAAATTAGCCAAAAAATGTGAAATTCTGAATGTTTCAATATAAATGGTGTTTTAAATAACAACACTGCATCAAAATATATTACCAGTTGGCTTAATGTTGACACACTCTCTCAAGCAGAAGTCGTGTTTGGGAGAGTTTAAGCCTCAGTCTCGCTCTCTTTGTTTGTTTCTTTTCACAGATTAAGAAACCAGATTAAGGGCACTTGAATACTTTCAGACCAAAAACTTTGAAGTCTCAACATCTGAATTGACTGATTTACTTTTTGACCAGTTAAAAGCTACTGTAAGCCCATAAGAATTTCACCTTAAAAATACGAATAAATTCCAGCAATACTAAAAGCTAACACAAAGCCTCTTAGCTCCAACTATAGCTCTGAAGGTGGAAAACTTTTAAAGAGTAAGGAGGAGGGTTTTTTTATGGAGCTTTAGCATTTTTTCAGCAAATGTCTTTGGGAAGCAGAGATAGGAGTAAATTACTCCAAATTCTGGACAAATCCTCTGATGTATTTGGGTTCCTCAGTCACTGTAGGAATCCTGTCTTGTTACGAATGTATGAAAGCCGCAGTTTCACCTGATGTATGAAGGCTAGAGTTAATTGACACATGGTACATCCCTGCTGTTGTGCTGCGGGGGTCACTGACGGGACACATGCATCATCGGCGGTCGGCTTTTATGCAGCCTTTTCACTATGGTTGAGTGCCATGTTCTCTACATCTCAAATATTTAGTCATTATAAATATTTTACGAAGATGGATTTTCATTTATGAACCCACAATGCAATATAGACTAAACTGTGTTATAATGGATTCATGTGAGCGTTCAGGGATGACTGAAGGTGTGCTGAGATTTCTTGATTAACCTGCAACGGAGACTGAAAAAGAACAAAATGCATCCACACTCATAGAAACTCTCGCTCAGAGTCACTTTGACGCTGTTCTTAAGTCGCCTCCTACGCCGAGACACAGATTCAGATTTTTTTTTTTAGCTGATGTCGTGAGCTATTTGTAAGTTTTTCTCATTGGGTTTTTGAACTTTGCCACCAAAAAAATCCTTATTATATTCGTAACCGCCATAATCATTCTTCATGTTGTGTTTGGATGCATCATAAATCTCTGCATGTTAGGCTGCGATGATCAATAACAGTATTTACCATGGGTGTTGAGCGACTCATGAATTTAACATAGATAAAAAAAAAAAAAAAACCATGAATGGGGAAAGTGGAGAAAGCAAAATGAATCGTTACCATGGTGAACTGTGGGCCCACGTTGGATGATATATTGACAGATATCCATTCCAGGCCAGAGACAGATATGTATTTGAAAATCATGCCTGCCAGTTATTGGTGAAATAATGCAGTCTGCAGACGTTGGCTATCAGTGCCGAGACACAAGGCAAACAAATGTGTCTGACTCGGCAGCGCTGGGTACTGCAACACACGGCCAATACCTTTTCCTGTGTGTTTGTAGCTGAACATAATTATGACACCCACGCAGTGACATTATTGCTACCCAGCTCTCTATTCTGCCCAAACATTGTGAGGCTCAGCATAATAAATAATAAACAAAACTGGGAGAAAAAGAAGATACATAGAAAAGCCAAACCATATTTGCACTGGAAATGATGAATAATTGGATCTGGGAGGCATACACACAGATGCAGACACAGACGTGCTCGCATGCATTCACATTCACATGCATATCTGCTACACGAACACACACACTCACACACTCACACACACATACACACACACACACACAGGGGGGAAAAGTCTACTGGGTCTCCAGTGCCATCTAGAGTTGGTTTTCAGAAATGTGCATAAAAAAATGCTAATATTAGGATTATGATTTTAGGGAGGTTTTTTTTTTTTTTTTTTTTTTTTTTTTAAAGGTTGTTTCAAAGCAATAAAAAATAAATTTTCAGTTTTTCAGTTTCTGCCGGGTGTCATTTATTTAAAGTCACCAACATTATTAATATAAGAAGATGTCAGTTATTTCTGTGTCTCCCACTCATTGGGTAAGCAGACCTTCATGACCCTGAAAGATAGAGCCAGGAAAGGAAACATAATGGACACAATATCTCTTTTCTTTTCAGCTTGATGTGACTAAATGTTGACAAATCAGACTTATATGTTCCACCCACTGAAACACTGAGCGCTCGAGCTTTTTCGCTCACTCTCAGCTGTGGCAGAGCAAACAGCAGAGGGCTTGCCGTGGGCCACCATGCACCGGCTCCTGCGTCTGGCAGCTGTGTGGTCTCCCATATGCTCTCCATAATAATGAGAAGATGGGTCATTCTTCCGGCTGGTCGCTCCTGACAAAGCGAGAATCCATGCATGAAGTTTTATCAGCTTGTCAATACCAGCAGAGTGATTATCTCTAAATGTGTCCGAGTTGTTACATGACTTGACTTTTTCTTTGTAATTTTTGAAGGCGGTTAGAGCTTCCACTGCCCGCAGGTGACGCTGGGGTTTTTACAGACTCTGTTGCTTTAACTTCCCTATGCAAAAAATATAAATATAAATATATATATATAAATCTTTTTAGAAGGTATTTGTAGGTAAATATTGTTAATTTAAAACCCTGGTTCCTGTTTTGGAGCCTAGTCTCTGAGGACAGTTCCTGCAGTGGAAATGCAGCTTTTCTTATTGCTTGAGAAAAAGAATCACAATAGTTGCTTAAATGCAATCAATTCATAAAAGAAGATGCATATAAACTATGTAATTAGCTCAAAGTCAAATTAAACAGGGAAATTTGCCTGCACCCAGCAATGTTTTTATAGTAAATGTTAAATGATGTAATAATAGTAATAATAATAATAAAACTTAAAGGCACTGTTCTGCATAATGGCCACTTTAACTTAATACTCAACTATATTTTGCAAATATTATGCTCACTTGCAAATACATGTTTTGAATGCAGAACATTTGTTTTTAATTGAGTTTTTTCTTTGTTTTTTACAGTAGATTTTTGTACCTTCCAACCACTGCAGTTAAGACTGTTTCTGTTGCTTTTTTCATGCAACCAGCATGAAAAAGGTACACTCAAGAGCTAATACATCCAAAACATTCCTAAAACTTTTAGAAACACACACACACAATATCTGACAACCT
>JAQMCX010000048.1:1838606-1871684 GCA_029814765.1 Acanthurus leucopareius
TTTTCCTGCTTTTTCATTTTTTGTCAGTTCCTGCACTGTGGGGTCGGGGTCTGGGTCACCCCCCCCCCCCCCCCACCCCCCCCCCTCACAGGAGACTGACCACGCTGGGTAAGAGTAAAACAAAAAAGTACAGTGAGTCATTTTGAGTTAGTTAAAACCAAAAAAATAAATCACTGATTCCGTGCTTTGGACGTCCTCCTCTATCTTTTGATCCTTTTTTTTTTTCTTGCACAGGAGAGTTGAAATTGGAAAAAAAAACCAGCCAATACTGAGATTCAAAGAGGTGGACGGGAAACTTTTAATTGGCTACACCGAGCACAGCTGTGGTTTGTTGTTCCCTCCCAAATTTTGTTTGCCAGAAGAGCAGAGCACTGTAATGGGGAGGTAGCACCTGAAACTAATACTTACTGTAAACACCGGTGACAGGATTTATTGAGGGCCAGTCACCTTCCAGAGTCATCCAACTCAGTTTTTGTGTGTGCCAACTAACCAATACAATAGTAGAGCAGTTATTCAAATTTTTGAGCTATCATATTTGGGAAAATGACAGGGGACATGTAAGTACTAAATTTTTGAAGGATGCTGCGTCTGACCCAAAATATCTGCACAATGTTACATTTACTTTGATATGTTTTATTCATTCTCCTTGACTCCAGAGAGGGGAGGAGGGGAGGCGATGTTGGGAATCAGACTGTGTTTCCAGTCTGCGACAGCGTTGCCTCATTTCGCTAATCATTATTCAAATGCTTTCCCACCCCTGCACCTAGTTTCAGTGTAAAACGGTTAACATCGGAGTCGTCTGCACCTCCAGGAGGGATTTGTATCATAACCTCACCCCCACCCCCACCCGTTGAATTGTTGAATGGTTCCCAAGTTCTTGACAATAAGCATTTGAATACTGCAATAGTATTTGTTTCGTTTTTTTTGTATTTTTTTTTTATCCTTGCCCTTATTCTATTCACTGTCATGAAAAAAAAAATGAAATGCACTTGAAAAAGAGGCCTTTTGGATCATTTGCATGAGAGCTCCGCCTGGTAATGGAATGAAATATGACACACCAATTTAATTACGGCTTCAGAATTGTCTCGCCTCACAGTATAAATATTGATTCAGGCATCTCCCTCCTTGGATTCCCTTCCACATGTCCTTTCACTGCATCCTCCGCTGCTGCTTCAACCTTTCTAATGTGGTGTTCCAATCGCTTTCCTTTCTAAAACACTCCCTCTCTCTCTGTGATACACACTCAGTGCTGCCCCCTCCTCCTCCTCCTCCGCCTCCTCCTCCTCCCTCTCAGTCCACCCACCTCTCATCTCCCATCCCTGACTGCCCGCTCTGCAGTCTGTCCACTCCTTATTCCCCCAGCATCAGGTGATGCATGTCATGTTGTAGGGGCAAAGACTGGCAAAGGAGCAACGAGTATAAGATAGTGCCCTGGGCTCTCTCCTGCTCCAGTGTGACGATGGTAGCGCTCTATATGCACGTCTGCACTCTCACCGTTAACAGGCCCTGAAATTACACACAATTTCCATAGCAATAGGCTTTATAGAAGGCAAATGGGTCCCTGAGGGAGGGCCAGCCACGCCTTTATATTGCAGGCCATAGCTGGGAAAAGAGAAGATGGGCTTAGTGTACAAAAGCACAGAGGAGGAGTAGGAGGGGTAATTTTCCTGCAGGCGTCTCCCGTGTGGACTTCTATAAACTCTTTGGC
Source organism: Acanthurus leucopareius (assembly GCA_029814765.1). Taxonomy (NCBI): domain Eukaryota; kingdom Metazoa; phylum Chordata; class Actinopteri; order Acanthuriformes; family Acanthuridae; genus Acanthurus; species Acanthurus leucopareius. Next base: position 1,840,315 of record JAQMCX010000048.1, read on the forward strand.
CCCGCTGCTTCTCCCCGAGTGTGAGATGGGTCAGCCTCGTGGCAGACCTCAGCTCTTAGGAGGGATACCAGCCCAGAGACGTGGCCCTGACTGTGAATTCGTCGGCTGTGTTGTGGCCATCTTAACCCAGCCAGGCACGGCCAGGAGGCGAGAGAGAAAGGGAGGAGGGAGAGAGAGAGAGAGAGAGAGAAGGAGAGGATACTAGTAAAGTCAAACATAAAGGGAGGCTGTAATGAATTAAACACAAAGAAGATGCCCTTTTAAGCATTTAAATGGAGAAGATCAGAGAGCAGTGCTTTTAGCTCCTCGGACCTTTTTTTCTCCCCCAAAGCTTTTCCGAGTCAAAAGGAAGAAAAACACGCAGCTTCTCTAAAAGCCAAGGCGTTTTGTAAACAACAGATCCTTCCTCTCAAGAACTAAGTGTTCCTCATGTTTTTACAGAGCTCTTAACAGGCTGCATGCCTAAGAGGTGTCCAAACAAGAGATGGAGAGCTGAAACCTTGTCAGAAGGTTTAGCCATTAAAAGTAAAGCATCAACATCCCTTTAACAGCTCTTGTTGTCTTATTTATATTACACAGATTACACTTCATAAGTTACATCAAAACAAGACCTTTTTTAATTAATTTTAATGAAGCCAAAAAACAGTTTAGAGGAAGGATCTGCAAAAGTGTTTGTGTACAATATCTGCCTCACGCGCATGAAGAAGGAACACGGGCTGTTAAGGCTCCTGTCTTCCAGAAAGCCTGCACTTTTAACCCACTTGCTCTCCACCTCACAGGGTCATGAAAACATCCATTTCCTAATGGTTCACTCGTGTGAATCATCGCAAGAGAAACAGCGACAGCGCTGCCCCAGCTGACGCATCATTAACACAGTGTAGCCAGAGAGAAAAAGAGAAGGCAGAGACATGACCTGCCGGCAGATCAATCCACCAAACACTGAAGTTAAGGTCAGTGTCCACAGCCACGGACACCAGCGCAGTACAGCCTTAATAACGGATGCTGAGAGGCGGACAAAGTTAATGCGGCCAAACTTTCTGGCTATGTGAAAAAAGAAAAGCAGGAATATAAGAGGTGTAGAAATGGAGAGAAAAACAAGGAGGGAAAAAAAAGGATGTTTTGTGTCTGAGATTGAACATCTCAGTCTGCTGGGATCTTACCAGCAGCGATTATGCGACAAACGCAGCCTCTGATTTTTGTCTTCATGTCAGCTTACAGGCTTTCATGCTGAAATACTGCGTTTGATCCCTCAATTAGCTTTTGCAGATCTATTTGTGTGATTTCTGCATGAAATGAAAGGAAGGATCATTTTGGGGAGAGATTGGAATTTTAGGGAGGAAAATCTGATCAATCATAAAAGTCCGTGCAGTCTCATTAGAAAACACTTTTTTATCAGTTAATGCTGGAAGTTGCAGCATTTATTAGCAGCCCTAGTTTAACTCAATTGAAAAAAAAAACATGTGTGCCATATCTCAGCCAGTGACAATGAAATTTTTGGATCGACAAAAATAAGAAAAAGACTTCCAGCTCACGATAAAACATACAAACTCATTAGAGGCCCCAACTATCCCTTTAAGGGGGCTATAAGTATAGTCTTTACTGCCCCATAGCACAAAACGACCACAGTATATCTGCAGAGGGTTGATGGGGTTATGCTTTAAAAACTCATTTTCTGCCTCATACTCTGTTTTAAAGCAAAACTTTAAATTCACGACACAAGTCCACTGGCATTTCAAGACTCCTGAATCCTGAAATTTATTCCTAAAGGCAAAACTTTTAATGACAAAACACTATTAATGCAGCTATCATTGTGAAAATTATCCCAGTTTCATGTGATGTTTCAATACGATCACTGCTTTAATTTCCTAGCTCATGTTTTTATAATGGGAAAATGAGATTTAATTGTTTGTCTGTTGATAATTCTGAGATCACTTCTGCATGCAGAGATGAGTCAATTAGCTGGGTTATGGTGAACAGTTGCAATTTTGCTACAAATAGCTCCAACAGGCTTACAAAGACATTGATTGGACTAGTATGCAAGACCTGGGGAAAAATTGATTTATTGATGGAAGTATATCTGACTCCTATACAGCAGGTGGCCTTAATGCCCCATCACAGCTGTTTGCAAACAGATTTTCCTTCTTTTGACCATTTGCTTCACACAAAAAATGAGTCAGCACATAGGATTTGATCTTTTTTTTTTTTTTAATTTTTACTCCCTTAAACTGAGACAGAATAAAATTAGTCTCCTTGTACATTTAGAAACGTGTAGTTTTGGCCCTTTCACCCACCATGATGATACCTCACCATCCATCGTCAAGTACTAGATGCACCTTTAAGTTCTTAAGCAGCTTTTGGGATGTGATAAAATGTATGAATAGGACACAGAGGGAAGCAAACCAAAGTTCTATAAACCTGCAACTGTGTCAGTAGCGCTAGTTTTGCTTGCGCAAGCACAGATGGTAGACTGTGTTACAGATGCTGCCTGGTATCAGAGATTTTAATCTGTGTATGTGAGGAAATGTTAAAGTTTAATAGCACCAGTGCATTGTGTATCTAACCTCCTGCGACTCCACTCTTAAAAAACAATCGCATGAACAGGAGGCTTGTGAATCTACTGGCCGGCCGTTAGTCATGCCATTAGAAGTGTTTTGGTCCCTGTGCATCTACTGCACTCTATCATGTTAGTTGTTACGGAGTGTAACACTAAATGAAAGCAATTATGTGGTTTAAGTGAACTTGTGTTATCTGCAATAAAACTGAGGATCTCAATTGCTGTGAGGGAACATTTTTTAGTGAAAAAAATGCTAATTTATATGCTTTCCACACATGTACAAGTCCATTGGGATGAAATTAATAAAGATATGTTTGATCATTTAAATTTTTAATAGAGCGTAGGTGGGGAGCTGGCGTCATTTTGTTCACAATCCCAAAAGAGCTGAAAGAGCAGAGAGCAAAAACATTCGGAGTCCGTGGAGTGGAGCAAGTTTAATTCTTTTGCATTCTTACATTGAGACATAGGGCCTTTTAACCTCGATGAATATTAATTTTTTTTCTATTCAGTCATATTGGAACATGTGGTGAACTACAACTTTCTCTTGTATGGTCCCAAAATATAGAAATCTCTAGATGTGTTATGGGTTATAAAAAAGAGAAAGGAGCAATTAAGGAAGAATGATCAGCTTCTTTATATGCATATTTCCACCTGGACGGTTTACGGCTGGAATGAATAACTTGCTGAGGTGTTAGTAGTAATTTTGTGTGCATAGGAAAAAATCTCGCAGTATATGGAGTGTCAGGTCATTTTATTCCTTATCATAAGACCTGCTCTGTGTATTTTACAGAGCTCGGTCTCTTGCTGCTGAAATGAATAAAGACAAACCGGCTGATCTACTTGGACAGCAAAACCTCAATCTGATAGACAGTATATGTCAAGTCGTACCCTTAACATAAAGTACACCCCTGAGACCTGCCAGCAAGTATTAAATAGTTGATTAAATGTCACCGTGTTGAATTTGCAGCATATTTCTCACTTGGGTAAGATGTTGTATGTATTATTAATTTCCAGATTTTGACAAGGCATCCCAGCATCCCTAGTTTCGCATTGGAGGAAAAGTTTTCCTCCGATTTCAAGTTAACAGAGCTTTGATTTATTGGATTTCCTTGTAGGTGCTGCTAAATTGACAGCTGGTTTTCCCAAAGCTAACCCAGGTAGCCGAATGTTGCAGGTCCAGCAAGTTTTCACACCTGGACAAACCGCCCCTCTATCTCCATCCCTTAAAATATGCGTGAGCAGTGGGCAGAAAATATACTTTGGCTAGCAAGTCAGAAAGCTTGTCTGGGACATTATGAAGCAGGCAACATCCTTAAGCCTCCCAGTTACCAGTGCAGAGCATTTCTCTCTCCTATCTGAGCAGCATGTTGTCCCACGCAGGCTAATGTCAACTCAGCTGTTACATCTGCCCAGGCTCTCCAAATCTCCTCCTTAATTCCACCAGCAGGCAGCTGGAATCAGTGGAGGGGACATGCCAGGGATGGAGAGGCAGGTGGCAGCCTTGCAGCCATTCAGAACTTTTTCTATATTTTGCAAAGACACCAGTGTGAAAATAAAACCTTTTGTGCAATTCCCTTTTTTTTTTTTTTTTTTATAAAGTGTTCTCTGTTAAGAGCAGTAAAGTATAACAGGTCACTATTAGAGAATTTAATAGCTATCGCGTATCCATTTAAGAATATGAGAATGATATGCTTGCTAGAGCTCTTGCATTTGCTCTGCCAGGGGACTAACCAGTGTTAAAAAGTACATCAGTGAGTGGAACATTTAAGAGATTTCTGGGAGGGCTGTGAAGATAAGTGTAATGGCTGTAATAGTATACTAATCCAATTACAGCTATTCCATTACATTAAATTAAAAAATTTCACTTTAATAAGGTATTACCATGGGAGGGGTCACAGTGCGGCTAGGTTTCCATGGCTACAGCCAGAAACCCACAGTTAAATGAAATATAGAGTGGAATGTAACACCCACGCGCACTACACGGCTTCAAGACTTCAAAATATTTCCCCTGTCAACTGGCAAGTATTTGTCAGGGAGGGAAAACAGATGGAGTCACACTAGTCAAACCCACAGTGTGAGATGATATAATAGATGAATAGATGGTAGAGGATGATAAACAGGCAAGCAGTAAATAAACTGGTAAGTAAAAGACACGGTGCAGCAAGGGAGGAGCTGCACAAAGAAAATAAAAAAAGAGACTCGCACTAGATTTTGAATTTCAAATGTTTCTACTACATTTGATACAACACAGAGCTGCAGGGACAGTGTGCGAAATGTGCAAAAGTGCAAATGTGTCAGTCCATGTTGGAGTTTCTTTGATGCAAAATGAAGCATGCATGATGAGTCACTCTATATCGTGAGTGACTCTATGGGTGCACAGAGCCTTCCTCAGTGTACAAACTAAGGTTTCGAGGTAAATAAACTGAAAGTCAGTATGTGGAAGTTTTAAACAATCATCCATACTGAGATGGGAAACTCTAATCAGCCAGGTCAGACCATCTGATGGGAAAATAGCTCCATGAACTGCACTGTCAAAAACACTGCTATAGGACCCGGTGGGAACATGCTGACAAACAAGTCAGATATAGCTGACTACATTATTTTTAACGATCAGCTTTATTTTCCTTCTTTTTTTTTTTTTGCAACATGATTTCCTTCAACAGTATGTGGGTGTCCATTTTCAAACCAACCCTATCATATTTCTCTTTGAGACCAATTATATAAGACAGTTTGCAAACATTGAGGTTATTATATTATTAATTCTGACAAGTGGCCTATAGAGGATTTATTTTTTTTTATTATCACTATATTTTTTATGTATATATATATATTTTGGAAGGAAATTGTGAATCAGGCAGACTTGTTAGCCAAGAACTTATTTTTAAATCCAGGACAGCAATTAAATATAGTAATGATGGCAATTTTTCATCTTGACATATTGTTGAATCAAAATAATAACACTAGTTATTCTCAAATTAAGATTCCAGTGTTTCTCACTAATAGATTCAATTGTGTGAAAGATAACAGTCATTAATTTCCATTTAGTTTGGTGAATAGGTGTTCCGCGGAAATCTGTTGAAAAGACAAAACCCAAGCAAGACTGCAGTCTGGGTTGTCAAATGAAAAAGAATAAGATATCCTAGGTGTGTTGTTTATCTCACAGGCGAGCCTCCCGAGAGGCCTTGAAGTCAAACATCAAGTTTGTCCAAAAACCCCAAATCAAGGGGAGGAGGCAATATGTGGGATGGCGCCTGCTGAATGAGCTTTTTCTGCTGCAGGTCTGACAAAATATTAAGTCTTCTCCTCCGGGCTGAAAGTATTTGGATGCATGAACTTTGTTAGCTTGAGATGTGTCGACAGATTTGCTTAAGCAGCACGACTGAAGCTCATGTGAGGACGCGGTGAGCTAGGCGCGGGTAAACAATCCTCAGTGATGCTCCGTAACTAACTTGAAATCAGCTGCAACTTCCTGGCAACACAGTGGATACAGTGAAACAAAAAAATCACTCAATGCTGACAACACACCTAAGAGGATGGGACTGCACTCAAACACTGATTCATACATATACCATCACATTTAGCGGTGCGACATTATCTGTTTTGTCTTTTCTTACATGAGCCTAATTACTGTAAAGAGTGAGGGCCACAGAATTACAGCTTACAAGCTTCATCAATCTGTCACTGTCTCTGAACTCCTGCTCTCTTGGCAGAGATTCAGGCAGTGAATTAATCAAAGGAACCGTTATTGCCAAATTACTGACATGGGTTCAAAGATAAATGTCTCCTAGCTGACGCCAACTGACAGCCCAGAGAGTGATTAATCTCACTCCACTCTTGTGATTGGCAAGAGACTCAAACTGAGGCTGGTGCATCATCGTCATCGTGTCACGCATCATCACATGTTGCTTTTTTTTTTTTTTTTTCCAGAAATCTGGATTAGGGCGGCAATCCTATTATTTCGCAAGCCGGGGCAGTGTGGTTAGGTGGACAACATATTCTTGGGAGTTTTATAGCAGAAGACAGCTGAGCGAAGCCTGGAGTCAATGGCACCATGCTTTTTCAAAGGCCTCTGTTTGAGCTGGTGACAGGATTGAGTTATGTGGTCACTCTCCTGTCAGATGCAATAAGGAAAGCAAGGCAGAGAAAAAGCCAAGTGTTTTCTTCTTTGTGACCAGAGCTTCATACAATCAACAGATCCGACGCCTGCTGTAGGCAGTGATGCAGTTGTTTTCAAATGATGGAAAAAACGGGTCTGCATCTTTTCCCTGGAGAGAACTGAACATGCAACGAACCTCCCTGCAAACGGTCTGTGTTCTAATGCGCATTCAGTACAACATCTTAGGAAATATAGTCATAATTCTGATGCGCTGAAATATCCAACTGCAGCAAATTTGTAAGTAGAGCAAAAAACATTATCACCTTTTGATCTTTGCCTGTTAGTCTAAACACTACTATCACTCTTGATACCAGTCCCGTGGAGAGAAGCAAGATCAATCACATTTTCTGGCTTTTGTGTTTATCGCGCTTTAAAGTTGCAGCAGGGGCTCGCGTTGTCATAGAAACAGCTGCAGTAGAAAAAGGTTAGATTGTTGCTGAACTTGGTAGGATGCATGGAGTAATGAGAGTCATCATTATGTGAGATATCAACAGCACAAGCAAGAGAGAGGACTGTTGCTTCTTTTGTTTGCTTGAAAGACAAGACCTCACAAATTAATGCGCGCTGGAGACTGCACATTCTCTCCCCCCCCCCGTATGAGAATGCAGGAGAACACGGTTGAGGCTCACGGATAAAACCGAGTCAGGGCAATATACTTTTCACCGGGGCAGGGATTTGGCTGAATTCCTGCATGGTAATAAAACTCAATGATAGAAATTTGTTTTGAGAGCTCACAATTGGTTTGTGTTGGCACCACAATGCAATCATCTTGCCTTCCTTCAGAAATGAATCCTGTCTGGCTGACCCGCAGTAAAGCTGAAGCACGGTGTGATGTCTCTTTACTCGAAGATTGCACATTAGCATTCACACCAACTCGTGAGCTCGCCGAGCGTCCCCAGTACTGCTTACAATCTCCAAGATGTTCGACTGTTTGGAACATGTGTTTGCACTTCAATTCAAATTGACAGAGATGTGTCAGTAAGAGATCCGCAATGTGAAGGTTTATTATCACACGGAGAACCAGAGTTGAGCTGAATATATGCCTGAAGCTAGTACCCGATAAAGGTGATGTACTTTTTATGAGTACAACTATCATCTGAGTAACTGTGTAGTAGCTGTGTCCACATCGATTCATGATAAACACCCACGCACATGATTAATTAACACTGCGCTTAACTTAGTGTAGAAATTAGTGTAGAAATTAGTGTAGAAACACACACACCCCCCCCAGAAAAAAAACAAAAAAAAACAAAATTAAGATAACACATTAGGTTGTGAAAAACGGTCCTGTGATTTCACACTGAAACTTCTGATTGTTTAAAATTTTAAAAGTAGAAAAAGATGCTCTCGTTTTTGTTATCAAAAAAATATCTCTGTAGCTCATTTCTGAGGCCCTTCTGTAAATTGCTTTTCTAATAAATAATGAAAATTTACAAAAACTGATTAACCTATAAGAGTTTCAGGCTTGAATAAAAAACTTCCAGGCAACCCTTCCATTCTTGAAAACAAAAACAAAAAAAGGAAAATGACAAAAAGTGTTTTCATTCACAGTAGAATTTTACATGTATAGGGGCTGAGCCCCCCCCCCCCAAAAAAAAGGTCTGGTATAGAGCAGATGCAGCAGAGGTAGATGGAAAGTAAATATTGGTCTCCATTTCCTCTTGATGTGCAAACAGGCACTTGTATCTACACTTATTTGTGATACAGTATTAATAATGTACAGTTATAATATGTCAAGGGGTTATTTACAGTGTTTAATGTTGTCCCCAGGGGGCCAAAAAAAACATCAATTTGTCATGTAAGGTTCAAGCAGCAGAGTGGCTCCATTAAGCCAGTTAGATCATCTATTTTAATGTATTAAACATAATGGCTATGAAACTCATCTGGTTGAGTAAAAATGCAAGAAAACTTGTGAGGTGCAGTCAAGAACACGTCCAACTAACAATCAGCAATGTAACACTTACCCTAAAGTCCCATTGGACCTAAAACAAAAAGCTGCAACCTATAGGCTGCCTGCAAATAGAGGTCTGAATAAGTATTGGATGATGTATCTGTCTGTGTAAAAAGTCTTGTCATGAGAGTAACACTAGCGCTATTGTGGCCACGTTCACCATTGTACAAAATTGTCTCATGTAAACTAAGGCACACATGTATCCGTACACATGACAACAATGTTAACAGCTGGTCCTTTTTATCTTCCTCCAACTGCATGAGTGTGTAGGCCAACATGTGGACCTACCTCTAATGATTCAGCATCTCAGTGCTCTGTGTTATTAACCTGCCTGCCTTTCTTGCTTGCCCACCTGTCTGCCTGCCAGCCATCTTTTACCTCCACGCTAACCTCTGCTGGCCCTGCTCCCCCCTTCACCATCTCTTACCCATCATGCCCTAATCATGTAATCACCCAAGTAACCATGAACAATAAAACTATTTTCTTACTATAACCACCTGTCCTTGTCCTGCATTTGGATCTTCCCTTTCATTCATCAATCTTTACATCTCAATCTTTAAAGGATCATTCATACCACATTCACACTAAAAAACCAGCAAAAGATATAAAACGCTCCACTTTAAGCACTACTGGATGAGAAAAAGTAGAAATTTGTTTGAGAAAATCACCGTAAGAGCTCAGTTCACAGTGTTAGCAACATTACACTTATACGAGCTTCTATAGAACCATAAAAAATGCAAATAGTTATACATAGGCACAGCATGCATGGCAAGTGGTACCTCTTGGTTACTGCTGGTGTATCACGGAGTACATGATGTTGATGGCTGCACATTATTACTCAGGCAGACAGGGAATGAACAAAGAAGTGCCAGGAGTTCAAATGTATTGCTTTAAACCATGTGAGAGCCTGGATGTCAGGGGGGAATCAGAGTAGAATTCAGCATTTCAGGGCAATGCAAGGTATTCAGATGAGACGAGAAACAAATAGGCCAGATCTGAACTGTGGACAATGTGATTGCTGTGAGATAGGCAGCCAAGAGTGAGAAGAGATAAGGTGAGCAGAGCAATCTCACCAGAGGTGAGTGGTTTGCACTCAACTCAGCTGAAAGTGAATGGCTGATCTGTGTTTCCACATGCATACACCTTGTTTAAAACCCCAGGTCCTTCGCCTTCAAAAGCTTTTCCAAAGTCATAAACCACAAAGGAGCCTTTTGAAGCAATATCTCCTGGTGTTTCAATGGGACAGCCGAGCGGCGGAAAAATTCCTCTAAACTTGAAGATCCACCCACTGCCTGCTGCTTCACAGATGTTTAATTAAAATTGGACCCTTCTTTTTCCTGAGGGATTATACTTCTCAGAACTGTTGTAAACATTTCAGATATTTGATATTTAGTTGGGTTTTTTTCCCTTATTTTGGAGCACTTGACTCAGATGCAAATAACATATCCATTTTTCTTTATGGGGTTCCTTTTTTTGCATAGCCATTATGATCCAGGTGAAAGACCATTAAGACTTTGCTTACTTTGAAATAAGTTTCCTGTACAAGCTCTGAATAAAAAGTTTGATGTCTTTGAACACCTTTCTTACTTAAAAAGTCCGTACAGGAAGTTGAGCTACATTAGTAACCCTACTATTGGTGATGCACAGTATTTCACGGAATAATATGCTGAAACCTACAAGTAATAAGGGCTTTTGTGTTGTTATGAACAAAGGCTGGATTTATGATTTTATTTTATTTTATTCTAACAGCATTTTGTACCTGTGCCACACTGTAAGAATGACTTATTTGAATTACATAAGGAAATAAAAAAGCCTGCCATCTTCTGTAAATCTTGTAATATCCAGTTACATGAACTGGGCTACGGGGCATGATTGCTACACAATAGCAAACGTAGTGTATTTGATTGTTGCAATGTACCAGATCAAATCCAATATCATTTCCAGGAATACATGTGACGAGAGGTTCATGGGAAGGCAATTGATAAGGGGATTACTCGACAACTGCTTTTTGGTGGGCCGATTACCCATACTGAGAAGTCAACGGGATTTGGAGATGCAGCAGCTCATGATTCTGGTGTGCACGAACAAATACAAGCATGTGTGCACAAACACACAAACATGCTGTGTGCAAACGCACAGGCCCTTTTGCCTTGTATTGTTGAGGAGAGAGATTTCCCTCTGAAATCTCTCAGCAGGGCCCATATCACAAGCTTAGAGGAGTGGCTCGCCCACTGCAGTGGGGCCCACACCTCAGGGGATTATTTCCTTGAACATGTAGCCTTAGGGAAAGCCGGTTATTGTCAAAGTGTGTTTTGATTTGATTCATAATCACATTCAATGAGGAAAAAAAAAACAAAGCAACCTGGAGTTCTTGAGATATCAAAACCGATAGTTTTATTGAACTGATTTCCCATTAAAGGTGACGCTAAGATGTTAAACACTCGCAGAAAATAGAAAAAAAACTTACAGAAAAGGGATAAATACTTACTAGCATATTTAAAGAGCAAATGGGAAAATATATTAGTAGCTCTTTTATGCTGCCAGCTATTCTCTGAAAGATGTTCATTGTATAATGTCACATTGAGATATGAGACATTTAGACTGTGTAAATTGCCGCTGTGGTTTTAACTTTTAACAGGAGGGGGATGTCTACAGAGTCACTGAGATGCATGAGTGGGTTCAAACTAAAAATCGTGCAAAAAAAAATCATCAAAACCAAGTAAAGAGAAGGCATGAGTCAAAACAATTTAGAGAGCACATTTGAAGAGTTCACAGGTTTTTAAGCGGGTTATAGTTCAGGAGCTTTATGGGGAGGTAAAGACACGGCTGGGTAAAGAGATGAGGCAAACAACATAAAAAAACATGGATCAAGGGGCGGGAAGAAATCCTAAAAGTGGTAGATTATAATGGCATTACTACCTGGTGAGACACACGACAGGCTTGAGGTGTTTGTGGGACGATGGGACTGACACTCAACGGCTGAGTCACAGCTGAGGCTGAGCAGAGGGTGAGGATCATAGTTGCGGTGAGTCATCTTAAACTGGTTTAGATTTGTCTGTCAGACCTTTCATTGGCTACTGTTTGCGTCCATAGTTGGATTGTGTTTGTACTACATCATTAGAGGTCAAATAGTACATAATTTTCCCATTAGGGTTTCTGTGAAGAGTACTGCAATTATGCTGCAATGGTCCCACAACATCTAAGTGTGATTAAGAGAACATTATGATTAAGACATGGATCATAACAACACATTAATCTCATTATGATATTTATGCTAAGGCCATTTGGATATGATTTACACTGCATTTATGACACACACTGTTACCGAGGCTTATTTAGATTCCTTAATCCAGGTAAAATTGTTCTCAAGTGATTGTTCAAGTAGCAAAATTTGCCCCAGTATATCTGGAATAACTTGATTTTTTCAGATTTCAATTTGGGTTGCTACATTTATACTACAAAGGGAGAATTTTTGATGGTATGTAAACTGAAATACAAAATAAGGTCATCCAATACACAAGAGATGGAGCTAATTAACTGTCTTGCAAAGAGTTAGGTAATAAGATCAATACTACTTTCATCTAAATGTGAAGCTACAGCCAGCAGCTGGTTAGCTTAACTTGGTGTATAGACTGAAAACAAGGGCATACAGCTAGCTTGGTTCTCCTTTGAGGTAACACAAGTCACTGTGCAGTCACTGCGCCAAGTCCAGCTAAGTCCAAGTCCAGAAGCTAATTTTGAGCTAATTTTGTTAGCGTGGAGCAGAGCCAGGTTGTTTGTTTCCTCATTTTCAATGTTTATGCTAAGCTACGCTAACCTGCTGCTGCTCATGTGAGCACTTCAAATGTCCTCGTATAACTTTCAACAATAAACCAAATAAGCTTATTTTCCGACAGTGTCAAACTGCTGCAGTAACAAGCATAACTAAGAGGAAATCCATTTACTGGGTCATGTAGACTTGTTCAGAATATTTGAATTAACCCAGTGGACCATGACAAGTAAATCCGAGTAAACACTCAAACAGCAGCAGTAAATTGTGTAGTGTGCCTGATGCTGACCTAACTCATTGCGGAGGCTGGATGGTGGTCCCATGTACCTAGTTCATCTTGCCAAGCTTTCCCATCCAAGTCAATTTCACAGGCCGGCTGTGGTGAGTTTTTCTCCTTTCGTCTCTTTCAAACTCAATTTCAAAGAGTTCTGGGAGACAGCAGTGGCCTCAGTGTTGGTCGATCACATTTTCTCATTAATTTAAAGGCGCTGTAGATGCCTTCCGATTACGACATGAATAATAAATAGGCCTGTTAGTCTCCTTGTGGTGAGAGAAGCCCTGTTTAATTCACTGTCTATCCATGTGTATTAAGGAAAGTGCTTCTCCATTGCAAAAAAACACAAAACAGCTTCGGACACATGACATTGTTGTTCTAGACTTAATAAACAACCAGTCAGGATGTGTTACAGTGGAATGTTCCAGCGGGCTGTGGGACACACAGCAACTGTGTCAGAGTGAAACCAGGAATGCACACAAAACGGTTTAAGCTGCGATGCTGGTGTGGCTCAAATAATAAGTTTCATATGATATGTGATACGATGGTTCACTCTCTGCTATTAGATTAAGCAATATCCATTATTTTTCAATGCGATTACACCTGTATTAGATTATCAGATCAAACACCTCCGTGCGACTGGAGCTGCAATTTGCAAAATAATTACAGATGATGAAAAATTTTCTGTGATGTTGAAAAAAAATAATTGAAAAATGAAACAAGGGAAATGGATAAATTTACATCCTGATGCGACTGTTAGTGATGCGACAAGCGTAGATATACAGTGTCAATGTACATCAGTTTATGAGCTAGAAATTACACAGATCACAGATCTTTTGGCTCATCCGAGTAATCATCATTCAGCAGGGCCTTCCTGATTATCATAGCATTAATGCTACATATGAAGCCACTATAAATAATTCAATAGGCTGTCTACCTCAATAAAGGACCTCCTCTGGTCTCTTATCCAGTTTGTACAGCATGTACTGCTCCTCTGCATGATGATTGTTAAGGTGTTATGTCTCCACCTAAAGGTAACCAGAAGAACTGAATGTCAGTCCTGTGTCTGTGTTTGAGTCCCACATGACAAATGCTGAACTGATAGGCAGGATAATCATATAAACACTCGGAGCAGCATTTTAATCAGAGCCTATTATAGATCTCTGTCATATTTAATGATGCATCAGGTACAAGAGGATATGATTATGCTTGTGAAATTAGTAGAATTCAGGGGGGATGCAGTATGAATCCAATTACACCCTCATATCTTTAAAGCTTTTAATCAAAAAATAGCAGATTAATTACAAATCACCATTAACTCAGTTGTGTATTACGCATTACAAGTTTTATTATTCAACTTAAGCAATAAATTTACATAATCCCAAGACAAATGTACAATAATTTGAGTGTGTCTGTGCAAAACTTTTTAAAAGTAGCCATGAATATCAAACAAAGTGATACTGAATAGTGGAAAAAAAAATTACATGAATTCACTAAGTTTTTCCTTGACTTTGTCCTCAATGTTTGCATAGTATTTCATTTGGGCAAGTAGTGCTTTTGCAGCTTGAAGCTCTCCTGATAATAAAAAAAAACAAACAAAACACACACACACACACACACACACACACACACACACACACACACACACACACATACACACAAAAAAACCAAAACAATACAAAACAAAACAGAGAGTACAAAAGTAAGTTCAATCAATGACTCACTGAACAACTTAAAGGAAGTGTTTCAGCATGGATCACAAAACAAACAAAGCAACGAGTGGGAGGAAGAGAAAATATTTCAATGCAACTTCTGAATATAATACCTTTAAGCAGGGCTCTGTCTATCGCCTTTGTCAAGTCTGCCAGCTTCTCTGCAATTGAGGAGGAGACAGGTTCCAGTTCAACAAACCACATTAGACAAACCAAAGAGACATGTTGTGTTTTTGTGTGATGTGTGCATCATTTAGCACAAGGATAAAAATAAATGTCGGTTTACAAAGTGGGACAAAAATGAAACAGGCCATTTACACGGAGATAAAATGTGGGGATGGACAATAATGACTGGTGCTGAAAAATTATCAGTCAATATGGGAAATTTATTTAATCTGCTGTTGTGTATTATAAGTTATAAATAGAGCCAATAACATATAAAGCTGTATTGCTTTTATTGACTTAACAACTGCAGCATCTACACATTCCAGTACAGTAGGTGGCGATTTGCTATCCACAAATAAACACAGAGAAAAAGTAAGAGGAGAAGAGGAACAAGAAGCGCACGCTGTTTTCTTGCTTGTTGCATGCCATAAGGGGCAGGTAGCTATCAGTTATTAGTATCAAGGAAAAAATCCCCATCAAGCATCCCTGAGGAAAATGTCATGCATGCTTGATTCATTGGTGTGAATTCTCCAGTCTTTGCTGTGCACTGCATATCAACAGATGGAAATTATTTGTAAGAACGTAGTCTCAGTCTTGAAGATTTTTTTATATCAAATCCCATTTTGATTCCATTTCTAGCCATTCATTCACTTATCACTATTCACGGGTCTGCCTTTCAAAATGTCTTCAAATGCTGATTTTTTCTCATGTAAACTGATACACCAGTTGCACCTCAGTTGTATTTCTGACAAAGTACCTGCTCAAGGATTGTTTGCTGTAGTATTCAACTGCACTTCCTGTTACCATGGTAACCACAGGTGCCGACAACATCAACCAGAACTGAATTCTCTGGGAGGCTCTGCAGGATTTACCCATAAAAAACAATGTATAGACTCATTACACAAATAATCCCTCTCAATCATCATTTATGAGCCACTGAGAGTGTGTAGTGGCACCTGTGTCTGCAGAGACTCTGCCTTCTGCCTGTCCTTTCTTATGTTGCCATGATAGGGATGTTTTTTAGGTGTTAACCTTTGGCCAGTGTGTGCGAAGCCCCCAGTCAATAACGGTGAGCAGGTTGTGAGGTCAGGTCTCTATAAAGACATGGCGGCTAGGTTTTATCCCTGTCTCCATCCACTTCTTTGCTCAATGTCTGTGTCATTAATACATAAAGACCTACAGAGGTGTGTGTGTCTCTTTGTCTGAGGGAAGGGCAGGGCTGACTACTCACACACCGACACACACATAAATGTGCACACACAAAAAAACAAACAGTGCAAAAAAAATAAAAATACAAACAAAACAAACATAGTTTGCCTTTCAGGATTACGATTAAAACAATTAATACAAAAAACATGTCCTGGCCAGCGAGCAGTTCAGCAAAAAAATTATGTTTCTTTCTTCCATATTTGTTTATTTTGAATGTTTTTTAGACTTGGAGGGATCCAAATACTGTAAGAGCTACATTTCTGATGCCTCAGCACCAGTAATGCAGGTACACACACTCAGTCTCCTGTGCTAATTTCTGATCAGTAATCAGCCCGAATCACTCACTCAGACTTTCACTCTATAAATGGAACAGTCATATCTGTTTACCTTTTGTGTCTTGTCCAATCTTATTGGCTTCTTCTGGAGTCTGGGCTTCATCAAGGGCTTCATTGATCTCCATCAGCTCCATTAGAAACTCTGAATCAGCCCCAGAGTCTGTGCCTTCCTCTATGCTCATTCCCTTCAGTTCCAGCTGAAACATAGAATGGGGAATCATTAAATTGAAATTCAAATGCATGTCATCTCTACTTTTGACTGTCAAATGGTGAAGATGTTTGTCTGGTAAAAAATGATCAGACAGAATATGATTGGCAGTTACAAAAAGTAAAGTTTTCATTTATATTTAAGTCAGGGATTTGAAACTCACCATATAAAGACCACGATTCAAAGGCTTAAGCAGAGTCTTGTATGCTTTGTTCACGAGAGCCGACTGGATTTCTGAATACTCCTGTTCTTTCTACAAAAGAGGGTTCTGTTAAGTTTGCTTCTAATTATGGAAAGCTCATTCAATATGCATGCATATAAGGAGGGAGAGAACATCTGAATTGTTTTGATTTTTTTTAACTGAACATCCTGTGCATCTGGAACAACAAAATATTCAGAGTTACACATCAAACTGTCACAAAAGGGAATAACTTCTGAGCTTTTTTTTTTTGCACCATGCCATCCCAATCTATACCACTGTCGCTTTTTTAAACACCAACTCCTTGGTGATACTGACAATTAGGCTTATGACGTACAGCTCCTCTTTTGTTGTCAAGTAGTTTGAGACCCTTCGAGGGATGCAGATGTGTGGAAACAAGCCAGGGAGGAAAATATCTTGGAAATGGTTGGCAGATCCGAGTACATTTTGCTGCTATCAGGTCTGTCAGCTCTTGTGAAAATCAATAGTCTCAAGCTCTGGCCCATGGGCCCATCGTGTGGAGCTGTTTCTGTAATAACAACCAATGCAGTAGGTGGCTGCCTTGTAGCCTTGTATAAGTAATGAGTTTTCTATATATGATAAGCCACCCGAGGCTGGAAGATGTCTAATTAAAAAAAATGGCCAGAGGTGCTGATAAATAAAACAGAGTCTGTACAATATTTAAATACTGGACAGGCTGTGCGTGAAGAAACCATTTTGGTTGCCCCTCCTCTCTCACAGTCAGCTGAATATGAGTTCAGCTTTCATATCATATCATGACAACATCCTGCTTTGTGCTTTTCCACCTGAATGTACAGAATAAATTACGTGCAAGCAACGTATCGCCGTGCTTCCTTGTACTCATAATGCTTATTCCACTAAACTGCCGAGCATTTTTTTTAGTGATCCTTGAGGAAGAAACTGGATAATGTGAAAATTTTGTTAATTGTTTATTGCTATGCGAAATCACCTATGAACACACTCTACTTTAAGTTGCTCACATCCATTGGGGGAAAGTCTTATTTCTGTCTGTGACGTTTTTAAAGCTGCACCAGTCGAGGGTTTTATGTAAAATATAGGCCCACCTGTCTCATCAGCCTAACTGTGCATAGGGCAGAATGTGATTTACCAGGTACATCAAACCAATTTTTCCACACTACAATTCTGAAGGTAGAAAGGTGCACTTGTCTGCCTGTAAGAGGTGACAAATCAAAAGTGAAGAGGAAGAGCAGAACCAATTTATTTCTTTAACAGCAGTGACTGAGGGCTCTATCCAAAGACAAGCGGACAAACCAAATTTAGATCTCTTCCCTGTCTTTTCCCTTCAGCATCTTTCAGTAGAAACTATCACCATAACTTTGCTGCGTGTATATTATAAATGACATTTTATCTAATTTTTTACAGGTGCTTAAAGCAGCAGAGCCAAAGATGTCTTTTTGTCTCTAGTACGGGTCAAAATCATAGACTTTAAAAAAAAATGGGTATCGCACCATGATACCTCAAATTGGTTAGTGGACTGCCATCGCCACCTTGGGCCCTACAGGGAGCTATTACCTCCAACAACACCGCTCCCAGGACTGTAGGAACACACAAACCTCTCCACCACAATGAGGTGGCAATTCTTTGAAGGTTAAATATGAAGAAGTTGACCACATTATGATCACTACAATTTTGCGGCTGTTGAAATGCCCCAACGTGCAAATTTAAAAAATGCAACACAGAATGATTCTGTAGTGTTTACTAGACTATTCTATGCTTTGCATATGTTTTATGTGTATATCATGAGGGAACAGAAACTTTCAAATCATTACGCAACCATTTGTTGTACAAGAACAAATAAATTACCTTAATTCCTTCATGTCTTTCAACTCCAATGCTCATTTTGTGACATGGCTTTCTGTTATTAATTTGTTTTGTAGTCTAACCGGAAAAAACCCTGAAAACATCAATATGTCATGACTGTGGTTATTTTGTTTGACTTGACAAAAGTTTCTCCAGAGATTTGGAAAACATTATACAAGGGTTTTCATTTCACCTCGGACAACTTGTAACCGATCTTTTATGTGTAAAATCAATAAAATGTACTTTAAAAGTATAACTCAGTTAAAGATTTGCCCTTTTTTGTCAGCTGGAGTCACTGTCACGTTATTTCATCCAATTTAGTTTTCTTTTGACATTAACTTTCTCCTTTTTAACATTTATTTAACTTTAAATGACTTTCACACATATGTTGAACATTCCATGTAATTCATTTAGAAAATTATATTTGTACCACACTTTTAGCTTTTTCATGCTTGTAGTTTGGTACTACTTATATCTTCACTTACACTGTAAAATCACACTGTATAATATAGTATCTTTACAGTGGACACCTTTCACTGCACTATACTTCAAATATTTGCAGGTTTTACACTTGTCTTTCCTCTCCTTCTGTCTTCCCTAAACTGGTGCTCTATTATCTTCTAAGTTGGTGCCCTTTTGATTTATTAAACATGCTCTGCTGACCTTGGTTGCTCGATAGATTGATATATGTAAAGCTGCCTCATGAGGGCCTAAATTTGTCAATATCTTCCCATTTTTCAACTCTGCTGAGTTATTCCTTGCGTCCAAATTACAATGAATCATACCAACAAATCAAGTGTTGCAATATGTAAACATGGTCAAAACATGTTTCCTGTGTCACCCTTCGGCTGATACGACAGCCTCAGCTGAGTCAACAACAGTGTCACTCAGTTGATCACCCTTCAGATCCCTCTCAACCCTCCTACCACAGATTTCTGGCTGAAGTTGTCTGGATGTAGAGACCGCTGGAGCTGTAAGTATCTTTTCTGCAGCTTTTTTGCGTCCAGAGTGAATGTGTAGTCACTAAAAAGAGGCAACACATAGCAACATGAACTGCTTTACTCACAGACTGACTTAATATGTAGGATGTTCCTAAGTAAGACAGTATATAATGATAGATAAAATACTTACCAATCCATTATTTTAAAGTAGGATGTCCCTTCTTCCGGTGGCTGGACTACTTGACATGACAAGCAGAAGAATGCAGGTGTTGTGTCAAGGGGCTGTTTGCAATTCCAGCAGTTCAGTTTGACTTGACCTCTACAGTAATTCCTGGATATACTGACTGGATTAGTGAAGTTAGGTGCCTTTCTTTCCTTTCTCAGTGCTTTGAAGTTAGTGTTGCTGTACCATGAATCCTTACTGGGGAAGCTGAAACCGTTAACACTACACGTACAATGTGATGAACATGTAACAGCTTTATAAACGCACTGTCGGTGCGTCATAAGCCAGTTTGGATGCAGTAAAGCCCGAGACATGCCGACAATCCGCCAACAGTTCGTAGACAACATTTTCGATATTAAAACACACTATTAGATGCTATTCTGTAATCAATCGAAACATGTAATCTTTCTCTTACAGTCAAAACATAAGCATCTCCTTTCCAGAAAGGGAGAGGAAGAGCATTCTTCTTCTGCGGTCAGTAAAGACACCACACTGCCATCTGTCGTTGGCGGTCGAGAGGAGAACTGTTTCGAAGGAGCTGGAAAAAACAACTGCTAGCAAGCTGAGCTGACAGCAACAATGAACGTAATTTATTGGAAAGTACTGATGTTAAAGTAGAGTTGGATTTGGTCGCAGCGCACCAAACATTGTAAGTGTAACATCGTAGTAGTTTCAGTACATGCTCTCAATGTATCACTGTCATTAACTTCAGCGTTTGATTGGATGTAAACTTCTAATAGCAGTGAGAGACGTTGGTCAATACCTATGTAGTTAGCTAGGCTAGCACACTAGCTAGCAGCAGCCTAGCTTAGTTTGTCAACGTGTTTTATGAACAGAAATTTGGCTTTTTTGGTCTATGCTGTTAGGTGGCTTGCTGTCTAATATCCACGTACTTTCTTAAACGTATTGTGTCACATTATTAAATGATATATCGAAGGAAACCCGCCCGGCTTTAACTTTCCTTAGAGAAATGCTTGCTCAGCTACCTAGCCAGATGACAAAGACATCCCATGCTAACATTGGGAGTGATGACTGATGAATAGTTGGGACATTCATCCAAATTAACACCTGTATTTATAAACGCTAATCACATCTGACATAATATGACACACGCCCTAATGAGAGCGCGTACAATCAATTATCTTTTATTACAAAATTGCCACAGTAGTAGTACAGTGATATGTGTTAAAGTAACTTTGTTGACGATTTTGAAAAAGTATGTTAATCCAGAATACGCTATTCAAAATCTTAAACTACATATCCATCTTTCAATTTCTTGACAGGTTTTCAGTCAATCCCATGGCAATAATAGAAGCAATGATTCATGAAGAGTTTTGGATACAAAGAGAGTGGCTTGTCCACCAGGCACATCACCAGGCACTGGAGCACAGATAACAAATCCAAAGTGGTTAGTATTTTATTTACTATTCATTTTTGTTGCTGCTACACAATCTACCCAATTCAGGCTATCACACTGGAATGGTTGTCATGTGTGCCGAAGTTTCTCTGAACTTGGGCCAGTCTAAACATGCTTATTTGGCCAAAGATCAAACTAGGCGTCTTGACTCCTCGCCTTTACAGTTTCCTAACAAAGTACAAGCTCTGATAAATGCCAACTCCCAACTCCAGACTCTTGTTGTGTATGTGTAGGTGTGTGTTTTAGGGGGTGTGGGGGTGCAAAAGGTGACGGTAGAATATTCCAGAGAGACACTGGTTGGAGACAGCAGCCTCTGTAAGGTAAACAGGATCTCCTCCTGAAGGTCAAGGGAGGTGCTTCTCAAGGCCCCCACAGACAATACTCTGGGTATTATTAACGGAAATGGCTAAGAATAGAGAGCAGCAGAGCAAGGTGGCTCCTCTGGCGATCGTGTTGTTTGGGTTAAACAAGCCAAAACGGAACATCATCTTTAGAAGAGTGACTTCTCTAGCTCCCATGCTGGGTGTGTCACACTCACAAAAGGCTATAGTTGATTGGAATGGCTTTATCTGGCTCTAATATACGGCAGAAGCAAACAAGTAGTTGTGGATTACTCTTGACTGTTTATGTATGGAGTTATTGTTCTTTTTAAGTTTGGATCTGTAAGTAAAACCATTTTGTCATATGCGCATTTTTAACCACACACATTGAGTTGTTCGTAGGTGTTTTTTATTTTTTTAGTTTAGTTTTAATTCATAAAGTCAGCTAGGAGTAATTCCTGAGCTGGGTCGTGCTGCCTATGTGTCAGATGAATGTAAGCGCACAGATATGTAATTAGGGTTGGATAACACTGATCCAATGCTCTATCATGGTATGTGTAATTTTATATCACAATTGTAATATGATATCATATATTCGCTGCAACAAAAATATGAATAAATATAATAAACAGTCCCACAGGAATGTGTGTTGTGGGGTAATCAAGCAAATCTAGTATCTGTCAAGATTCTTCATAACATTCATGCAGAAATAATATAAATATCCCATTTTGTAATGAAGCATTCTTGCTTATTAAATTGCGCTCGTACTCATCTTTTCCCAATATGCCAAGAGTATAGTATAAGAATATAATGGTTTACAGTAAGCGTGTTTATTGCCATCCTCTATCTGAAGTTCATGGTGATGCATCTTTACAATAAAGTGAATCAGTATCAACACACACAGAATATTTGCCAGTAATGATTTATCTATTTTACTGGTTCTTTATCTCTGTTGATATTGTGCAACAATATAATTTTACAGATTTTCTTAACTTTTCTTTTTTAATGAATACTTCTAAAAGTATTATGGTACTTTATACAGTTTGTATTACTCAGTTTAGGTATCATAATCAGCATCAAAAGAGAAAAAACCGGATCAGTGTATTCCTGTTAATCACAGGGCCCTCCGCAGGAAAATCAGGCACCAGGTTTTTCTTGATTAAGCCAATCTGAAATGATTGCTCTGTTAATTTACGCATTCATTATGCTTATAGTCTGCGTACACATGCAAGGCAGATGTTTCGTTGTCTGTGTGATATTTCTAAATTTTTTCCTTTTCTTCAACATCTTATTAATTCTAAACCTAAGTCTTGATGGGACTAATAAAAATTCAGATATATTTATTTAATATTATATTGATTAGTGGTTTGGCATTTGACTCAAATATTCTAAATGAAATGTCGAGTATTAAACCTCTTTGAAAGAAAGAATAATTATGTCCGTTTGACTATAATCAAATCAATAACATGGTAACCCACTCAGTGAAGTCAATAAGGTAATTCTCTCTTCACAAGAAGTGTAAGTCTCTATTTCATTAGTGCAGGCAGCCTTCAAATGAACCGTCTGCAAAGTTCTGATGTATGACCTTGTTAGTTAGCAATCCAGTATTGATTTGTTGTTAGTAGGCTGTTCAAGCATTGTGGAAGGGGGGGCTTTTTCCTTTTGATTTTGTACAAAGCCTTATCTGTAGCATTTTAGTGTTTAACAAGGCTAAATAACTCAACAAATCACTGTACCTATCTATGATTATGTCCTCAACCTTTTCTTTTTTCCACAGATAAACCATGATACCCATCACTGAGCTGCGGTACTTTGTGGACACACAGCCCGCGTACCGCATCCTGAAACCATGGTGGGATGTGTTCACCGACTACATCTCCATTGTTATGCTTATGATTTCTGTGTTTGGGGGGACACTGCAGGTCACCCAGGACAAGATGATCTGCCTGCCCTGCAAATGGGTGGTCAATCAGACCTGCAAGAAGAACTTTAATTCCACCTTGTCCACATCGTTGTTTTTCGAGCCCAAAGGGATTCAGTATGATCTGGATCGTCACCAGTACAACTATGTGGATGCCGTGTGCTATGAAAATAGATTGCACTGGTTTGCCAAGTATTTTCCTTACCTAGTATTACTTCACACCCTTATTTTCCTAGCTTGCAGCAACTTTTGGTTTAAATTCCCACGGACTAGTTCCAAACTTGAGCACTTTGTGTCCATTTTGCTGAAATGCTTCGACTCCCCATGGACAACTAGGGCACTGTCAGAGACGGTGGTTGAAGAGAGTGACCCAAAACCAATGAAAATGAATGGCTCAATGGACCATAAGGAGTCTGTTATTAGTGAGGATGTGGAAGCAAGTGTTCCTATGCTCCAAAGGACAAAGACACGCCTGGAGCAGGGCATTGTAGACAGGACAGAAACTGGGGTTTTGGACAAGAAAGAGGGCGAACAGGCAAAAGCCCTTTTTGAAAAAGTGAAGAAGTTTCGTATACATGTTGAAGAAGGAGACATTGTGTACAGACTGTACATCCGTCAGACTATCATCAAAGTCATCAAGTTTATTCTGATAATCTGCTATACAGGGTATTATGTGCATGATATTAAATTCAGTGTTGACTGTTCTGTAAATATAGAGAGTCTGACAGGTTACAGCGTGTACCGTTGTGCTCACCCGCTAGCTACACTTTTTAAAATCTTAGCTTGTTTCTACATTAGCTTAGTTGTGGTGTATGGTTTGATCTGCATGTATACACTTTGCTGGATGCTTCGGCGCTCTCTAAAGAAGTACTCCTTTGAGTCAATACGAGAAGAGAGCAGCTATAGTGACATTCCTGATGTAAAGAATGACTTTGCATTCATGATGCACATGATAGATCAGTATGACCCTCTGTACTCGAAGCGCTTTGCCGTATTCCTGTCAGAAGTAAGCGAAAATAAGCTAAGGCAGCTCAACCTCAACAACGAGTGGACACTGGACAAGCTTAGGCAGAGAATTACTAAGAACTCACAGGAGAAGTTGGAGTTGCACCTTTTCATGCTCAGTGGCATTCCGGACACAGTATTTGACCTGATGGAACTGGAGGTTCTTAAACTGGAGCTAATCCCCGATGTCACCATCCCACCTATCATCGCCCAGCTGGTCAACCTGCGAGAGATGTGGCTCTATCACACACCGGCAAAAATCGAAGCTCCAGCTCTGGCTTTTTTGCGTGAGAACTTGAAGTCTCTGCACATCAAGTTCACTGACATCAAAGAGATTCCCTTATGGATCTACAGTTTGAAGAATCTGAGCGAGCTTCACCTGACAGGGAATCTCAGCGCAGAAAACAACCGTTACATCGTCATCGATGGGCTCCGGGAGCTCAAGAGGCTCAAAGTTCTTCGTCTGAAGAGCAATCTCACCAAGCTACCTCAGGTGGTGACTGATGTGGGCATGCACCTCCAGAAGCTCTCCATCAACAACGAAGGCACCAAGCTGATGGTGCTCAACAGCCTGAAGAAGATGGTTAACCTGACAGAACTGGAGCTCATCCGCTGTGATCTAGAGCGCATACCACACTCCATATTCAGCTTACACAACTTGCAGGAGATTGATCTGAAAGACAACAACCTGAAGACCATAGAAGAGATCATCAGCTTCCAGCACTTACATCGGCTGGTCTGCCTTAAGCTCTGGTACAACCAGATCGCCTATATTCCTATCCAGATTGGCACCCTGACCAACCTGGAAAAACTATACCTGAACAGAAATAAGATTGAGAAGATCCCCAGTCAGTTGTTTTATTGCCGCAAACTGCGCTTCCTGGACCTGAGCCATAACAACCTAACCAATATACCTACAGATATTGGCTTTCTCCAAAATCTTCAGTACCTGGCAGTGACAGCCAACAGGGTGAGTACTTGAATAATTGTTTTTCAGTCTTTTTAATGTTCGTTGATTGTACATTACTTTGTGTACTGAAAGAAGTTTCAAGTCACAAATTATACATTGTGTCCTTTTCTCTGCCATCACATTTCCTTCCCCCTTCTTGACATAAAGATCGAGAGCCTGCCTAATGAGCTGTTTCAGTGCAAGAAGCTTCGTACTTTGAATCTGGGAAACAATTGCCTGCAGTCTTTGCCATCCCGATTTGGAGAGCTCACTGGACTGACACAGCTAGAGCTGAGAGGAAACCGTTTGGAATGTCTGCCTGTGGAGCTGGGTGAGTGCCGACAGCTAAAGAGAACTGGTCTCGTGGTGGAGGAGGACCTCTTCAACACTCTGCCCACGGAGGTCAAAGAACAGCTATGGAAAGTTGATAAAGAACAGGCTTAAAAAGGTCTCTGGCTGTAGGTGAAAACAAATACTTGGCACCTGGTCCCTGACTCTGGTGGGACCACCGATGCTGTCTGAGGGGGCTTGTTGGAGATAACAGCAGTCCTTCTGCAGTGTACTGTCAATAAGGTTGGGTATTGAGAACCAGTGCCTGTTTGGCAGAACCAAAGTACTGATGGCTTCAGGTTGTTCTTACAAGTCTTAGCTGTGATTTTGATTTTTCCTTCTTTTACACACAACTCAGTCCTGTCCATTATAACCCAGTGGTGATGTTTTCAGCAATAATGTGGCAGTGCTGTTGGGTTCTACAGCATGTGTTTACATTTTATGCTTTTTGGCTGTGGTGGTGGTGAAGTCCAAGTATGCAAACCTGTCGGTCAAAACAAAGTTTCCACAGTAAAAAATTGCAATAACATCTGATCTTATCAAGAAACATTATTTAAATAATCTGTCCAATACTGTTAGCTTTACAAATGAGATAACAAAATTATCTCTAAGAATCTCCCTTTTTAGTTTATCTGTATAAATTTGTCAAACTACAATTACTTGTTCTCCTTTTCTTAGTTGTATTACACGCCCAGTTCCACCGTTACATTAATCTTAAAATCATGACAGAAAAAGACTGTAGCTGCCATTTTTTATTTTTCTTTTAGGAAAAATTCTGCTACTGTTTCTGTACAATATTTGAAAAGTTATCTGATCACAATACCAATCACAAGTCTTGTCATATTAGTATCTTATCATTTTGAGTGAGCATAGTGGTTGTTTCGTGGCTTTTAACTCTATGTCTGTCGTCCAGCACTGACCTGACATAAATTGTTACTCTGATGGTATTTTTTTTTCTGCTGTAGTGGAGTGATTTTGGTGGAAATGCAACCCTGATTCCAAAACAAAATTCTTGAGTTTTCTGAGCATTTCACAGCTAACTATTTTTTTTTGTTCTTTTTTGCCTCTATCACAACTTGTTTGAAACACATTGTTGGCATCAAATTTAGAATAAGCATAAAAAGTTGATTGGGTTACAAAAAAGAAACGTGTGTAGTGCCTTGTACTGTTTTCAATTCATAAAAAACCGAAACAATTAGCTAATTATTATATTCTGTGTTGTGTTTTGCGCACTGTTCTAACATTTTTGGAGTTGGGGTTGTAACTTTATGTGTGTTAAGTGAAAAATTGTTTTGGAACTCATGAAATTATGGCATGAAGCACATATTAATCATAACCAGTGATTAGGCATGTCAAGAAAAATTAGGAATTCTGATATCCTTGTGTCTGAGTTGGTCATCGATAAGACTAAGTAGTGCAAGTGCTCTGGGGGAAGGCTTATTGGTGGGTCTGAGATTTTGTAGCAGTACAACACCATCATTAGACCTGAGAGTATGATCCTTATCTGGAACCAGTACGACGCAGTACAGTGTTTTATGTCCCTTTTTGTGGAAAGGTATATAGTGTGTTTGCCCTACAGTGATGCTTTAGGAACATTTCTCGACTGAATGATACGATGCTGCTCAGTGGACCAGTATTATGAGACCCCCATCTTATCAGCATGCAGATACCCAACCCTTACTGCCAGTATGCTATTCGTTGGGATTTTAATCTACTTCATAGTCATGCTGCATCCACATGTGAATTGCACAAAAAAACCCCAGCAAACTTTGAGAAAATTTTCTTAAGAGATGAGTCATGTTGGGGTAAAAAGCATCAAAGGTTACACATGATAACACATTTAAATGGAGCCTTGACATTTCTCAAGCAGACATAAATACCTGAAGCATTAGATGGGTTTATTACTCTATCTATTGTGCATATGAAGTAAGCATATGTTTACTTGTATGTCCCGATGGTTGAGTGCTATTGGCTGCAAAAAAACAAAGTAAAAGAACAAGACATGTCCTTTAATATATTTTCTAAGCATCTGACATTGTGTTAATTTCTCTTAGTTATAATATGTTTCTACCTTCATAGGTTAGAATGAGATTACAGCCATCTTAATCTAAAAAAATCTAAATGCTGTATTATATTTAATGAATATGGAACTCAGCGTGAGGTTTTTATGGGAAAGAACAATGCAATAAGTTCAAGATTATAATGTAACTTCAGTGTAGTTTAATTTGAAATTTTAGCTTTTAGTTCCAAAAGTGTAACTATTTTTTTTTCTTCAAAGCAAAAAATTTGGAATACCCACATATGCATATGTTAGTGGCAAAATGGATGATGAGGCTATGAGGGATGTTTCGAAAGAGCCATTCCAGTCAGTTGCCTTTATTTTAGTGTCATCTCATTGTTTTTTTAATTTTATGTAATGCATTCCATTCAAACAAACGATCTTCCATGATCCATATGATGCTAAAAAAAATGCATTGAAAGCTGATTAAACTACATTGCCCCAGATTTATGTTCTGCTCCAATATTCAAGTCATAACTTCATGTGGACTTTTCACAAGTGATCAATTGTGACACTAGTAACCAACTTGCACAAATAAAACAAGATGTAGCGTCTCAAATGTCATTGAGACACCCTTTTCTGTTGAACCCAGACTTTGTGACGTACTTTTTTTTAAAGTTTAGAGTAGCTTTAACCCTCGTAACCAGTGTCACTGTGCACTGCTGACAACTGCTATTACTTGTTAAAGTCTGAGGAACATTAACATTTAAATCATTACAGTTTGTTTCAGTCTAATATGTAAAAGTGATAAAGAAATGTAGCAGTTGGGTTGGGTTTTAATTTTAATTAATGGAGTGACAAAAGCTTATCATGGAAATGAAAGCATTTTTTCATTTATTATTTATTTATTTTTCAGTTGTGTGATGGATTTTTTTTGTTTGCCTGGGGAGTTTTGTGCCAGATAGACTCTTTTTGGATGAAACCTTTTCTTGCCAAGGGAATAAAAAAGATAAAAACCTAGAAGTTGCTTTAAAAATTCTCAGAAAAAAAATGATAAAGAAATATCTTCTTTAAGCCTACAAGATTGGATCTGTGAGAAAGTTAAACTTCACAGCTAGCAGGTCCTGGCTTCGCACCTGCGAGGTAATAAAAGATTTGTCTTATTTTCTCTTAATTTTTCTTAATGTTGTGAGAGATATTTTTTGTTAATAGGCCTCCACACGTTTCAGGTCCAGTCATCCCTTTGTTGTCATTTATTTTCTGGTTTCGAAGTATGTTTTATCATGGAGAAATGTTCAATACTTTGGCCTGAGAGTGACTCTCCTGCATTTGTGTTTGCGACACAAATGCAGGCTTGTAAGCAACGCAATCTTAAAGAGATCCATACACAACTTTGACGTAATGCAACACACAATAGGGTTCATGTTTGCCCTAAGGAAAAAAGAAATCGATTTACTTGTAGGTTTAAATAAAACCGAACTGCAAAAAAACCTTTGCAATTTGCAGTACAGTAACTAGGTTTAAAAGGATCAAATAGTTTAAGCTATGTACATTTATTTCAGTAACATGTTTAACTATGCTATATTGTGCAATATTGCATTTATTTAAACTACATAAAAGTTTATAGTGATGTAATTTTCTAATGTGCATGGGCATTTTTATTGTCATAAATTTTTTTTACTCAAATGATTGGGAGAATTTTGAGTTTTGAGAATAGAAATAATGTTGGTCCTAGAGAATGCTTTTGCACTACAGCACCTCTCCCACAAGCTGGATCAGTTAAGTGCAAAGAGTGGTTTGAAAGAAAATGTATACAACATGTTTTCTGGTATGGGAAGCTTCAATTTATTGCTGCCAGCCACGAGATTAAGATTGCATTAGATTAGTATTCCACTTTTCTTTTAGAACTACTGATAGATAAATATTAATTTTGGTCCTTACCTTTAAGTCCTAACTGGATTATTTTAAATGACATCCAGTTCACCTCAGCAATACACCACTGATTAGACAATCAACTATTGTACTTAAGAATGACATCAGTTTTTTTTCACAAATGAAAGCGTTGCAGTGAACACTGCAGCTAAAATGGTCAGTATACTCTAACATAAATTGTAGGTTTCTAGTAAAAGCGTAAAGAATTATTTTATCTTTTTTTTCGACATATTTTCCCTCCTTTTTTAAATTATTTTGAGTGTGGTTTTTTTTCTTTCATTTTGACAGCTATTAGTACTATTACAATATAACTCAATTTCTCAGGAAGCCAGCAAGTAATCACTTATTTTTTGAGTTAATTGCCTATTTTTTATTACACCTGGTATTTTTTTTTATTTAAACAGTTGTTTTATACAGTTACAGTTTTATATGCATTTCTATACATTCTTTTCTAGTTTGATGTATTTAATCCTGACTGCTGGTTTAAAACAATGTGTTTGTGTTTTTAAAGAAACCTCTTGGTTTAACCATGATTTTGCGTGTTTTGTCACTGACTATGTATAAATTGAGCTGTGTTGTTTCAGAATTGTCGTTTTCATTGTGATTAGCAAAGATGAAATGTGTGTGTGAGTGTTATCCCTGTTTGTGTATGTTGGCATAATGAGACTTCCTCACTCACCCCTTGATATTCATCCTTGTTCTTGCTTCTCTCAAAATTATGTTTGGGTACAAAGTGTTTTTTTTGTTTTGTTTTGTTTTGTTTTTCCCCCAATGTCTCCAATTCCAGTCCATTCATAGGTGATGTACAAATTTGTCTTCATGCAGTGTTTGGTTGCCAAAAGTTTTTCATTGATAAGGAATTCATCGTTGTATCAGTATTGAATGATTGAATGATGAGATGGTGAGTATTCTTTTTGAACTAGTGTTCCACCCATTCCTGCACAACATCCACTAGAAGTAAAATAAAGTAAAATAAAATTGGTCGACCAAATTTGTCTTGGTTTCTGTTTTTTAATTGTTGTATTTCTGTGTTTGGAAGAGAACCTCCACAGTTGATAGTTATAATAGTCAGTTGATAATCTTAATCTGTTGTAGAATTCTTATTGGCTGTTTATTTTATTATCTCTCTGTCTTTTTCTTGTTTTGTTTCTATTGAATTTCTGCTTTGCTGCCTAATGTAATCTTGGCATCATTGAAAATGAGGGCCACCCCTCAATATATTCTCGACAAATATAGAAAGGTTGAATGAATTAAAAAATAATAATGATAGTCATAATGTTATTTAGAAGTCAGATGTAACAGGAGAACATCTGCAAAGCATATAACATTTGAAAAGCCAAACAAGGGGTTGTTTGGTAATAAAATAATGATTCAACACTGGCCCCATGGTAGTTAACAACAGTTGCCGTTTTAACACTTTTATTCTGATTAAGCACCACTACAGCACAACATTGACTAGCATGACAAGAGCTTTATGTTACATCCTGCTTAATCCCTCATTTTTAGGTCCCATCTTCACCCTCTCTGTTTTTGTGCCAATATGTAGTCTGTCACTGCATTAATGCATTTAATGAAATGACCTAATATCAAATCTTGTATTATACAGTACCATTTACATTTTTTAAATTAATTAATTTTTTTATTATTTTTTTTTGCACAGAGAATGAAAAATGGAACAGGTGAAAAGGGCCCAAATTTATTGGCTAAGGGCCCGTAGAAGTTTAATCCATTAATCCAGTGTTAATAGGGCAGTACATTTTTTGAATAGACATATTTGAGTTCTTATTGCTAGAATTAAAGGATTTCTTACTAAACAAGATTCAGAAAAACTTATTCGTGCATTTGTTTTTAGTAGGCTGGATTATTGTAACGGTGTGTTCAAAGGTCTTAGACAAAAATCAGTGAGACAATTGCAGCTCATCCAGAACGCTGCAGCGAGAGTCCTCACCAACACAAAGA
>JAQMCX010000048.1:1871784-1889216 GCA_029814765.1 Acanthurus leucopareius
CTATTTTATCTGCTTTGTTTTCTGTTTTATTTGATTTGTTTTTAGTGTAATTCTTTTCTTATGCCCTGTGAAGCACTATGAATTGCCTTGTGTCTGAACAGTGCTATATAAATAAAATTGCCTTGCCTTGCCTTGCCTATTGTTCCCATTAAGCTTTAACGATTCTGTTCTGGATTCCCATTCAAAATATTTGCAAAAATTAATGATGTTAAATGAGGACAAATATGCATTCCGAAGTACAAATTTACCATGTTTCCGTGCTAATGACCCTCCCTGCGGAACTATTCCTCACTTGGAGCACTGAAGGAGACGGACATGTTTCACCGACACACTTGTTAAACAGACGCGACGTTTGAAATGGTAAATTCGAGTTTAAAAATATCAAGAGATTACTGTCAACACGGAAACAGGAAAACAATTATTTAAAGGCAATTCTTAAGATAGTTTGATACAAAATCTCTTGTTCGGAGAATACTCTAAAACATTGCTTTAGTGAAGACGAATAACTAATATTTTAGTAGTCAGGGTAGCAGGTTAAGCTAGGTAATTTAGCACTAGTGTAGCTAATGTATAATCGTTCATGTTCTCTATGAATGTCACGTCTTGATGATTTTCTTTCTTCTGTGAATTTTACAGGCTGTTACCCTTCACTCAGATCTAGGAGATATTAAAATCGAACTGTTTTGTGAGCGTACACCGAAAGCATGTGAGGTGAGTCCACTAAGTTACAGTAACTTCGCTGATCACTTGCTGCTAACGTTAGCTTCCCTTCATTTCTCACCAGGCGTGAAATCGGTTTCTTAACACTAAAGACCTGCTAAAGATAACTTTGTTCATTGAAACTGTACATGACAGTCGCAGTATAAATTTCATAGTGGTAACGTTAAGACTGCTTCACAGTTTTCATTCATATCTGTAATACGTTTTGATAACAGAGAACTTATTACTGACTCTCTTAACGAGAATAATGGTACTGTAATTAAAAAGGCCTGAACACAGATATACAAATTATTATTATTATCTTTTTTGCTTACTTTTTGCAGAACTTTCTTGCTCTGTGTGCCAGTGGGTTCTACAGTGGTTGCATCTTCCATAGAAACATTAAAGGTTTCATGGTTCAAACTGGAGATCCTACAGGTACAGAACTGTTGTTGCACGTGTCACATTCTTAATACTAAGATGTCAAAATATACATTCTTACCTCCTGGTCATTGCTTTCTGTACTTTATTAAACCATTCAGGCACAGGTAAAGGAGGCACAAGTATATGGGGCCGCAAATTTGAAGATGAGTTCAGCGAACACCTTAAAGTGAGTACCTGATCACTCTAGCTTTGTTGCCTGCATCAGGAAGACTTTTAATGTCCATCATCAATTTAATATTTGTCATCAGAGGTCAGGCTTTAACATTGTCACTTTTGCTTTTTTTCATTTTAGCATAATGTAAGAGGAGTGGTCTCAATGGCAAACAATGGCCCTAACACAAATGGCTCCCAGTTTTTCTTCACATATGCCAAACAGCCTCATCTGGACATGAAGTACACAGTGTTTGGAAAGTATGGAACCTTTATAGCTATAAACTGGTGTTGTGTGAAATGGAAATAATGTTAGGAATGTAAGAGAGAAAGAGAAAAAGGAACAGTACATTTTGTTTTGACACTATTAGACAGCTGGTTAGAGTGTGCTTCACCTTTACTGATTGATAGATATCTACTTTAGAATAGCAGCTGACCTCTTACTCTCTCCACCATATAGGATTATCGACGGCCTGGAAACACTGGATGAACTAGAGAAACTGCCCGTCAATGAAAAGACATTCCGACCAATGACTGAAACCCGGATAAAAGATGTGACCATCCATGCCAACCCTTTTGCTGGATAATAATCTTCTCTGATTGTACACAGAGATCTTTCACACTGAAGTGAATTTATATTAACAATAAACCAACTGATCTTACAAAACTCATTAGAACTTAAAAAATGAAGCGAGCCCCCAGATATCAATAATGAACAGGGCACTTACTCTGAAAGAGTGAAATTGTAAGTTTTCCAAGCAAGCATTTCTGATAGTTATGATGCAGATTTAAAACTGTCCATTGCATCTTAATCACTGTCTATGGAGACTCAAAGCAAGACTCAGGAGTAAGCGTTCTTCAATTTGCAGCTACAAATGACAGAAGAAAGAGATTTGATGTCACAAAGTCTTTAAAATGAAGAGAAGTGGTTATTCTTCCCCTATTCATTAGTGTACAAACAAAACATGCCACATTTTGTACAGCACTGCATACCAGATCCTGACCATTCATTGTCTATGTAAATAAATTACTGATGTTTTGTATTAAATAAAACTTTTACAAAAAATGTATTTTGTTTTTAGTATTTTTTTATCAACATCCTGGGCCAATACATGTATTTGTACTTATTGAAATGGATCAAATCCTAAAAACAAAATGATGAAGTTATTGGGGGGTTGGAAGAGGAAACAGGGTTTGAGTCTTTTATGAACTACAAATCAGAGCTTGATGTGTCATCACTAGGGGACGATGCACGCTGCTAGAAGGTAAGGTTGTCGAAAACCCGCGAGACTTGTACGTGTTAATTACTCACTGTGTACAATGAACATACAAATCATGTTTTTAAATTTTAAAACGCCGTGGTTAGGATCCAGTCAGGATAACAAACAAATGCACTTTGTTAGGGTTAGGAAAAGATAGTGGTGTATTTTAAAATATTTACTCTCGCGAGATCTTCCTTGGGTTTTGGGTTACCATCTGGACGCGACTTTAGCAAGTTCATGCTAAGTCCGAAATTATGGCTTCAGACGATGCGTGCAGAGTAAGTTCACCTCATTGCACAAAGACTAAGTTGCATCCTCAAATTTTGAGTTTCTCACTTGTCTAATATGAATGAAAAATTGCTGGTATTTCATTGATGGTTAGATACTGAGTGGACACCTAGTGGACTTTTGTTTGTGTGTGTGTGCGTGTGTGTGTGTGTGTGTGTGTTGTAGGTGTCCTCTCTGAAGGGGAAAGTGGCTCTGATAACCGGTGCCAGCTCGGGCATCGGGGCAGGCACGAGCGTCCTGTTCGCCAAACTCGGAGCGCTGCTGGCTCTGAACGGCCGCGACGTGGAAAACCTCAACAAAGTAGCCCAACAGTGCACTGACTGTGGAGCTGCAGAGGTAACTCTACAGCAGACATGTGCTAACTGTGGAAGAGCTTCTGTAGATGTGTTTCATTATGAACTAGGAGAGGTCTGAACACGGAGAAAAAGCTGTGAAAACTCTGTTTTTTAAATCTATGTTTTTTGTAACGCAGTTTGGCATGACAGCTTCAAGTTGCATAAACACACAAGCTTACAGTCGCCAAAGCCTGAAATATTAGGATGACAGGGAATAGAAATTAAAGCGTTGATAGGCCCACAACCAAGATAATAGATCTCTAATGCATTCTGGGATGAGAAAAGCATATTTTGAAAACATATTTTTTAACGGAAGCATATTTGGGAACATTATTTCTTAGGGGTAAAACATCCTAAATTAGTTTTATGTCACATGGGCATACGCCATATGGATGTAAATAGATGTAAGTACAATATGATGGTACAGAGTGACCTTTTTTTTGACACCCCCATGCATTCGAACATATGTGTTACATTGAAGACGGACAGACTTTATACTGTATACTGTATCAAACAACACTGCTTAAAACACAGTCATTTAGCCTGTCAGAACATAATGAAGCATGAACTGTGTGCAGCCTTTTCTTGTTCCTGGAGATCTCACTGATGAGGAGACAGTGAAGAAAACAGTGGAGCAAACTATAAGCAACTTCGGCCGGCTGGACATCCTGGTCAACAGTGCCGGCATCCTGGCCATGGGCAGCATCGAGACAACAGACCTGGCTCAGTATGACAAGGTCATGAACATAAACGTCAGGTAGGATTTCAGCTGACATGAAAACATCAGAGAGACACATCAGCTCGGAGTGTACAGTATAGTACAGAGTGTACAGCAGCTGTGATGTGCCAGATGGCTCTCAAGTACATTCCATTTGAAGTGATGTACAGATGGAAGATGTATCGGAAAGGACTCGAGAAAGAAAAATATTTTTTTTCTGTTTTACTTTCAGTACTTTAATAAAACTGAAAATGATGGCCATTTTTTAAATATTACATTAAAAAAAGAAGTGATAAGATAAATAAGACATTTTGGAAAAAAGAGCATTTACCAAAAAGGAGTAGTTATGCTTTTTTTTATGGATCCTCACTATACATAGTATGTGTATGCTAACATGCATATATGGCATCTGATATGAAAACTTCAATAGTGTATGGACACCATGTACATGTATGCATGAATGTGTCGGGGCCTGACTGCAAGCGGCCTTTTTTTTCAAAGACGTGGTGTCCGTTTGAAGATGAATTGAAGTTCATGTACTCTCATATAGGACAGACTACCACATTGATCATTACATTACCTTTGACTGGCTACATTTAGATGTGCTGCAAATAAATGTGAACATGAACACAGAATTCCAGTTCAGAAGTGAATTTCTAGTTGTTTTTTTTCATGTAGAGTTTCCATTACTTCTTTTGATATTCCAGATCTGTATATCACCTGACTCAACTCTGTGTGCCGCATCTGATCAAAACCAAAGGCTCCATCGTCAATGTATCCAGTGTCAATGGACAGAGATCTGTGGGTGTTATGCACATAGATACTTTCCAATACATCTTTGTTACTTTACTGTCTTTGAGAATTGTGACTTACAGTTCTTCCCTCTATAGTTCCCTGGTGTTCTGGCCTATTGCATGTCCAAGTCTGCAATCGATCAGTTCACACGCTGTACAGCACTTGGTGAGTTGGCCATTTCTCTCTTCATGATGTGTACATGATGTTCAGTATTAGTTCACATTAAGTTCACAATAAAAGCAACATGGCTCTTTTATTTCAGAACTGGCATGTAAGCAGGTCAGAGTGAACTCTGTCTGGTGAGTGTTTTAATACAACACTTATTTTTATCAGTTGACCTTGTTGATACTTTGGATACATAAAACCAGTCATTTCAGTCTCTATGAGTTTCTGTTCTGAAATGCCTTGTTGTCATTTATTTCTGACTGAAACACATTTGTGATTTACCATTATTTGTGTCACTGCTCCTGCTGCTTCTCCTCAGCCCTGGTGTAATCGTCACAGATGTCCACAAGAGAGCAGGACTAGATGAGGACCAGTATGCACAGGTAACCCGTCATTAAATATGTAACCACTGAAAATGATTTGGTGCTCAAAAGATTTTGATAGTAGTGTTTGACTTCATGTTTTATGTCAAACCCTGGCATCTAATTATTCAAAACAACACTTGGCAGTGCCTCAGAGAAACACTCTGAGCCGTGTGCTGTGTAGTAGCATCATATACAGAGTTATACAGTGGCATCTCAACCTTGCACTTGTGATCTTTTGTGTTCGGTTCTGGCCTTGCATGCATGCTGCAAGTCATCCCAAACATCCTGATTTTTAATGATCCTGTCTACCGTTAATAGAGGCAAACACATCCAAAAATTTTAAGCTCTTTGTGAATTTTTTTTTCCTCCACCAGTTTCTTGCAAAGTGCAAACAGACCCATGCCCTTGGTCGACCAGGCGAGGTGGAGGAAGTGGCCCAAAGCATCGCCTTTCTTGCATCCGATGCTGCCAGCTTCATCACTGGAGTCAACCTACCTATTGATGGGGGCCGCCATGCCATGTGTCCAAGATAGTATCATGTATGCTAAGATAAAACAGTCTGCTAATACAGGGATTTCAACACCCGAGTCTGCCCTTTTTTTTGTGTCAAATAAGGCTGCAGGTGAAAGAAAGCTGTTTCCACTAAAAACCGATCAGATTCAGGGAAGCTGTTAGGAGAAAAACAAACAAGTCATTACTTCAAGGACGGTTTCTCTCCATGTTTACAGTGATAGTAGCTGTCAGGAAGATTTGACAGTTGGAGGTGCAAATTTAATTGAAGGAAGGTAAAACTCACTGCCAAAAGCAGGAAGTTTAAATGCATTTTTATTTTCTCAGTTTGCCATGAAGTTTTCTTTAATGGAAAAAAAAATAAAAACTTAAAAAGCTGCTTATCAACAAAGGCTTCAGACATTTATTGTGTTACCTATTAAGTCATTAGACTTCATTCGCGCAGCATAAAACGTCTGTATAGACGAAACACTGAAAGCTCCTGCACCTCATGTAGTTTAATGCTGTGTATTGTAAGAAATCCTCTGAGTTTACAGATTGGTGGGAACCAACCATCAATGCTGCACCTTTGAGTGACAAATGCATTAACAGAACAAAACAAAACAAAACAAAACAATGGTAATGTCCTAAAATACAGTTGATTGTCTAGGTCAGTTTAATTAGAAAAACACATACACACTGTAGAACCTTTAAAGCTCCAAATGGCAAGAAAGTTGTGATAAAAAATAATGTTGATGCCTGTTTGAACAAGAAAGCTAGTCAGAATTTAAATAAAATTTAAATAGAATCCACCGTAGATAATAAAAGGATGCATAATTATAGACATTTACATTTAGAGAGATAAAAAAAAACTTAACTTATAGTGTCAGACTCAGTGTCAGATAGTACAAGAGTATTGAAAACATTAAAATACTACCTTGAAAATATAACTTAATTAAATTTGCCTGCGTGTAAATTTTACAATCTTCCCTTTTTATTATAAAGACGTAGCTTTGCTGAGAGCTGACAGGTTTATCGTACAAGTGTCGACCATTGCAGCACCAGGTGTCACCTCTGTGTCATCTCAGATTAAATCAGGTAACGTCTTGTTTGCTGTGAGATGAGAGGCGCAGTACGAGGTAGCATCTTGACACACTTTTCTCGGTTCACACTGTGGAAAGCCTCGATCCACTTTAACATGGAAAGTACCACACAGCAGTTGTGTTTGTGTGAAGACATCTGTATTAATGTGGGGTCTCTCAGCACTGGACTGTCATTGGAGGCTCAAAAAGACTTACCTGGAGACAGTACGCCTGTGTGTCTGAGGCACACCGTATACCTGAATGAGTGATATGATGATACTGTATATGCCTTAAGGCTGTGAAGAAATAACTATTGCACTTTATATTACATTATACAGTACGTGTATAAATAATACTTTAAAATAGGGAATTTTTGCATTTGCAGATGGAACTGTTCCATGTTTCTGTACAGGTCTCTAAAAAAAAAAAAATTTTTTTAAGTTTTTGCAAAATCGGATATCAGACCGTGAAGAAAATATGATACAACATGGTCTGAGAGATGACAGAATGAGACGTTCACAATGACATCCTTCCAAAAAGGGGCGTTCAGGTCTTGTGTCACACAAACAAGTCTCTGAAAAAGAAGCTTATTATTGTTTTCCATAGGCTGATTAGTGCTAGAAGTCTTATCTCTGCATTTTCAATGGGCGTTCTTTCTCTAGTGCCCCCTCCTGTTTCTGCAGTCCAAGCATATTTTGTGGAGAGAAAATTGGGGGGGAGGTCTGTTATTCTGGAAACCACAGAATCATCGTGTCTCCCTCTCTCCATCGACTCTCCTCCATGCAGTCGGTCATCTCAGGACTGTTCCTGGCCCCTCCACACGGCCTATAAGAAGCACACGGGTCCGACCTCGAGATGATAGCGTGCACCGGGCTGTGTGGTCGGTAGGTTGTACACATCAACGATGGGGAGCAAGTTTGGGTCCTGGGTCTGAAAGATGAAGTGGGTCTGATGCCAGCGGCCATCTTTGATCTGAAAGGAATGGTTGCATTATGTCAAATGATATGAGGATGCATCAGCCAAAATAAAATCGAAAGATCGGGGGTTGGAGGCAGATATGTGGCGTGTTACACAATCCTGCTACTTGTTTCACACTGAAGTCCAGGTGGTGGTTACTTGCTAAGTTACTAGCTACTTGCTGTGTTGCCATGTGCAAGCAAAAGCATAAAAGAAGACTAAAATCAAGTCTACAAGACTGTGAAAAATGCTGGATTTTAAAATTAAAAAAAAGGCTTTTAACCCTTTAACCTTTACGATTAAATAAAGCAGTGTGGTGAATAACACAAACTAAACAGCAGTATGTTTACAACTCTGCGAATTAAAGGTGGTCTGTTCTTTCACATGGACATTTGAGTAGTATTTATCTTGTCATCTAACTCTCTGCCAGAAAATAAATGAGTCTTATTCCCCAAAATGTTTAAAGCATTCCTTCAAACATGTACACTGTGTTGTAGGAAAGGGTCAAACTCTGCATAGACTTTCATTGAGTGGCTCTGCTCTGAATCCATACCCAGCAGTCGTCCCTGGGTATGAGCGGCTCCAGGAGGTCGCCTGCTTGAATCCTCTCCCCTGACCAGGCCTTGAAGCCCACAGACCTGGAGGAGGGTTGCAGGGAGGGTCCTGCCGCCCACACAGGTGTGTTGAGGCAGTGGATGGTAATGTGCTGCACAGCCTCAGTGCTCAAAAGGTGGATGAAGTTCATCTGGATGCGACCCACTCCGGTCTCCAGCTACAAAACAGATTTTAAGGTGGCTTACTGATTGGTGAATACATTTCAGTGGATGAAGAATTACTTCCTCAGTTATGATTCTTTTCATGACCCTGTTTGTTCGAGAACATTTCTATATGTAAGACAATCAGTTCAGGAATTGAAAAGACTCCAATTCTGCTATTAATTTGAATGAGTTACATCTGGATCATGATTTTTTTTCCCCTCCTGTTAAGTTTTCAGTTTATGCAGACATTGAGTTAGTGTGTTTGTGTGTGCTGTGATGTAGTTTTTCAGTATCTCACAGCTGAAGTACAACTCCAAAACAAAGGAACAGAAGGATGTTTTGAAACTTAAGAGGTTTGTTTGCCAACTTAGCGTGCCTTGGATGGTGCCAACAGGACTGAATGGGAGGCTTTAAGATTCATGCACACTGTGACAAAGAGCTATGGCTTATGGTTTTGAGCCACAAAACAAACAGCTGTGCACCTTAATTTATCATTCAAACATTTAACTCTAAGCTTGACTTCTTCTTGAGAAAGTCAATGGGGAACAGAACTTTTCCCGAATGCACACATGCAATCATGGATGTGATATTTTTTTATTTTTCATCCACCATCTGCATAACAAGCTCCCAAAGTGATCTCATTTGCATCCAAGTGTTTTGAGTTTACATTTCACTGGATGTTCTTTGCAGCTGAAGCAAATGACTAAATATGAAACTCAGCCAAACCTTGGATACTGTGATTGGTTTCAGGCAAGTCTGGCCTCCGCCGGTGAAGTTGCACATCACTTCGATAGTATCAGCAGCGCAGCCGAGGTTTGGGTCGATCCAGTAAGTGCCTGTCAGAGAGTAGCAGCAGAGGAAGAGACAGTTCACAACTGACAAGAAATGAATTAATTTGTGCACAGATATGACTGAGGAGTCTACGTTTGTTGTCTCACCATCGTACATCTTCTGTTCACAGTTGTAGAGATCTCGGCAGATCCGTGCAGGGTTGTCACGGTTACCCAGCGGGTTCTTCAGACTCTGGATCAGAGTGCTGAGATGTTGCAAGGTCTTTAAGATCTCTGTTCCCTGGTCTAACATGGGCAGGTCCATGCTCTGATAAGTGGATATAAATAATTGCATGATTTTTTTTTCAAATATCATTTATACACAATATTTATCTGCTGGGATCTTTTTTTTTTTTGATGGACTTAAATTGGATTTTTAGATTGTTCAAGTTTTCACAGACTCATTCAGATTGAACAATCAAAAGTAACAAACAGTTTCCCTCAAAACTAACCTCTGGCCTCCGTGCAGCGTGGGAATCAATGATGACTTGAAACGCAGCGCTAATAGCCTCATTTGTCTACCAAAGAAGACAGCAAGTTAATAAAGTAACCACAACAGTTTTCAGTTTTACTTTTTATTTGCACTGTGAGACGTCATTATGTCCCAGTACGCCGCATTAGTAACATAAAGAAATATACTTACGAGTGAGAGGGCAGAGCTGGAAAGACCCTGAAAACCAAAGACAGGAACTTGTGTTATACTGACATACAAGTTTTTTTCTCTTGTTGACACTTTTTTTGTGGCAACAACCACTCAGTAAATTTGTTTTGAGAAAGCACTTTTGTAAAACCTAATCACCGCTGTTGGTGGTGGGGTTTGCCCATAAAATATACAAAACATACATTAGTCTCTTTTGTGTGGTGTCACCCATAGGTCCTTAAAAAGCAATTATGAAGCTTCGTGTGGGGGCTCCGGTTGTCACCATCGTGGCAGGGCCTGACTGCCCAGTCCTATAAAGCTGCCAGACCTATAATCGTGCATAACCTAGAGCAAGTATGCTAAATTATAATTCAGCCCCTGTGCAGTTGTTATAAACAGGAAAATTAGCTTTAAAGACCTCAACCATTTTATATACGTGTTTATTTCTGCTGTAAATGTGGGTGTTTTCATATGGGGCTGTACGGGGAGTGACATCTGAAGCCAGTTTAAAGTGGTCATTCAAAGAAATGCAGTTTATGAATCTTAACTTGATGTCATGTTTTATTCCCAGAGGCTGTTGCTTGGATCTGCCAAACCACTCAGTATGCAGATATGTACAGAAACAATAATGAATGCACAGGAAATGGAGCACAAATGAAATGAGTCATATGTTTTGCTTGTCAAATGCAAAACAGAAAAGCTGCTGGCTAACAACCATTTCAATCAAATTACAGTGGAAAGCAAGCGCATCTAGTTGTATTAGAAGTAGTGAGGTTGCTCTCTAAATGACACATTTGATGTGCTCATAGTTTAGCAATGGTGTAGATGCACACGTAAGGGTTTTCCTATTAGAATAATTTTCCAGCAGACTATATGATGCACCTGTGTCAACCTTTTTTTGTACAACTTTAGGATTTTAGTAATGAAAACACAGTCTGACCCACTCAGGTGTCATCTAATCCACCAAGAGACTTTTTAAAGATTAATATTGACTAGAAAAAACTGCCATTGGTGTAATATAATCTAACTCGTGTTCAGAAGCACGAGAAGTTCCTTGATTAAGTCACAGTATCTCGATCCTAGTAATGTGATATGACTTGTTATTACAAACACTTACTTGTTTTACTAAGAATCTTAAAACGCAAAAAAGTGATTGGTAAACATGAAGTCAATTGTTAGGAAAACATTTAAACTCAAATGCTACTGAATCACTTTTTGCATCAGTAGATTCTCTAATAAAGACACAGTAGGGTTTAAACACCCAAATGTGTGACCATAAAACACTGCAAATGTGTTCCCCAATCTTTCCTTGATCTGAGATGCACCTAACACATCTTCACACTTCTGGAAAACACATTGAGAACGATTGATCAAGCTGAGTTTCCATTTTCTACTTGTTTTGACACTCAAGTGTACACATACATAAAATGTGTTTTTCATATGTAGGATGTATACATTGAAAAAAACTTACTGGTGGTCCAGGTGGTCC
This sequence comes from Acanthurus leucopareius, assembly GCA_029814765.1. Lineage (NCBI taxonomy): Eukaryota > Metazoa > Chordata > Actinopteri > Acanthuriformes > Acanthuridae > Acanthurus > Acanthurus leucopareius. The sequence continues at coordinate 1,883,251 of JAQMCX010000048.1, forward strand.
ACGAGGGCCAGGGGAGCCCTGAAAAATTGCATCGCTACATTAGCCTTCAAATTATTTTGAACTTAGACTTTACAGATGATGATAAAGTAGTCCATTCATTTCTCCTAGCGCCGCGCAGACCAGCAGCCTGTGCAAAGAATAATAATTAAGTTACAGAAGTGAATAATTACTTACCCTTGGTCCTTGCATCCCCTGGAGATGAAAGGAAAAAGAAATCAATATTCATAAGCAGACAATCCCACAATACGAGAATCAGTTTGAGAACAGAGCAGATATTATTTTTTCATGTGCAGTGTAACACCCTCGCCTTGTTATAAAATCAATAAAGTTTTTATCTGTTGTAAGTTGAATTGCCCTCTTGATTCTTTACAAGCAAAAAGGCCACAAACAAAAATCTTCTTTCCACATGGCAAACCTATACATGAACGTTAGCGTTTTAGGGTTGAATTGTAAATTATGCCTGTGTGTAAGTCCTCAGCAAACCTCTTAAAAAGCCTGAGATGAGCATGCAGCCAACATTTATCACCCTGACAGGAATTCCACAGCAGCTAAGTGTCACTGTGAGTGTAACAACAAACAGTGGAGCACAATAGGAAATGAAAAGTGCTGAGGGCAAAGGAGGCTGAGTGGTGTGCCGTCTCCATACTAAGTATCCTATTCTGTGCTCACAGTACAGACAGAAAAGGATTCATCAAAACAGCTCCACGCACCGTCTCCCCCCGACTTCCTTTGTCACCCTGGGGTCCCTGATGGAGAGAAAGAAGACAGAGGATCACTCCATCACTGCCAAAAAGCAGAGAGAAGCTACATAAAGCTTGGCAGATAGGATGAGATATGAGGTACATACAGGATGACCGCTGGGGCCAATGATGCCAACGGGGCCCAAAGCTCCCTCCATACCCTGGAAAGCGCAGACATGTTGGTGACTGAGGACATTTATGATAGAGCATCTGACGGAGCACTGCTTATTTTTCATTAGGAGTGTGCAGTTTGTGAGAGTTCAGCGCTCTAGCATCGGCTGAAACACTGCACTGAGTTACCAAACTGTCATTAATCTTCATCCTACCATCAAACCACGTGGTCCTTTTGGTCCTTGAATCCCTGCTGGGCCAAGGTCTCCAGGGGGTCCCTGGAGACAGACATAGACACAAATATTTGTTTACATATGGTACATAAGGTATGGTTAGTTAAAAGGTTTAACTGGTATTAGATAATCTGTGACCTTTGTTGACCCTTTGTTGGCAACAAGCAGGATTTGTTACATTGAAAAATTTCACTAATGACCATCATAATGGATGTTTAAACACTTGATATTTCCAAAGCAGCAGTACCTCTAATGGCCACTAGTTGGTGGCTCAAAGACAACTTTTTCCCACTTTAATTACAAACCTCTATTCTATAAGATAATCCTAGTTTTCCCAGTACACAATTTGCGTTTTAGGACAGCAGTGAACTTTAAAGCACACTCAAAAATCAGGTGCATTTAATATGCACGAAGTCTCAAAAGACTCAAAACTTGCTTATAGTAACACAGAGCATGTAACTGATACCCAGTAAGACTGTGTTCCAGCTTCTCTAAAAACACAGTGTTTTCTTTATTCTGGCCATTTTAATTTAATATTTGAAAATAAATTCCAGTCACAATTTGAATTGGCTGTTACCAAACTAACAGTTGAAATCCCCAAGTGTTTTCAATTTACAAATGATGCATACAGCTTCAAACAGCTTCTCTCCTCTTATTTAAAAAAAGATCGATATTGTTGTTGTGGTGTAATTACAACCATTCGGCTTCACTCCAGGACTCGACATGTCAAGACGTTTTGTGTCACAGCCTTTACTTCTGCAATTTTATTTGATGACCTTACTCTAATTGTCTCTACTCATTCAGTTAGAACAGTTATTATAAAGGATACTGAATTCTAGCAAAAAGCACATCTGCTTCACACCCCAGTTCAACTCCCAGAGAAGAAAAATATTCAACATCAATACCAGGGTTTTAAATTAAAGAGTGAGTCTCTAGAAGAGCCTGTTCTGTTTCTTCAGCTGGCAATAATCTATAGTGGAGCAGTGCTGCAAGTAAAGAAGACTTATGTTGTAGCAGATGTCATCCTGGGGCATGTTATAGTATTACCTAACAGCTTTCATACCAATTTTTACTCAAGACAATATAAGGTAATGCACCTCCAGTGACTTTTAGTCGTTTATACTCAACAAAAGTACTTCTAACCAAAAGATGAAAAAAGGGTAATTTTTCTGCCTTGGAGCTTCAACATAAGTCTCTTTTAAAAGAAAAAGAACTCTGTTTGGAAAGTAAAAAAAACTTATAGGTCAGATTTACATGAGGTCATGCTTTTGATTGTAAATGAGGCCTGATAGCATTGCATACCTTCGGTCCAAACAGACCAAACACCCCTGGATATCCTTGTTCACCGGTATCCCCCTAATAAACAGAGCAAAGGGAAAGTATGGTCACTGAAAAATAAATATGCTGAGGAAAGACATTTAAATTTTTGCTTATCGGTGCTTACTGGTTGCCCTTTAGGTCCGGGGTCTCCTTGTTTCCCAGGCATTCCCATCCCACCAAACAAGCCTCTTTTTCCTGATGCACCAGTCTGGCCCAGTAGACCCCTCTCACCCTGGTGAACACACATAAACACACGTAAACGTGAGAACATCCTGCTTACATTTTACCCGCTCACATCTGGACAGGGACAGAAGTGCCTGGTGCACTGACAAGCTCATGATCCCTCACAGGCATCCAACCAATGGACACTGCTAATTGCTCAACTGTGCTGGGCTGGTGCCATTTCCCCCACAACACTACAGTGAAAACATCGGTTTTGAATATTTCAATATCACCGGATAGGGTAGAATCACAGTTAATCTCATATCAAACTGTCAAGATTTACTCCTTGTTAGATTAAAAATATATAACCAAATCAGAATGCATCTTTATTCCTTAACAATGTGAGCGAGCTGAAAGTTGACTAAAAAGCACAGGTTCAACATACAGAGCCTCCTTGTATTTCCTTCAGTTGTCTGCATGTAGATTTTATGTAATGTTGGCAAGGCCACGCAAATCGAGACTCTGCCAACTCATAAATATCTGCAACCATAATTTCCAAAAAAGTATTGCAGTTAATATTTTTTTAAGATATGGTATAAAAAATTTGTGCAGAGTTTGGCCTTTTGAGATCTGAAATCACTCCAAATATAAAGGCCAAAAAACCCTGGCAAGTTGAAGAGCAGTCCGCCAGTGGCAATTTCCACCTTATACTGGCAATAAAATTGGCTACGTTGTGATCTATAAAGAAGCCTGTGTCATGACTTATCATGAAGGTCTTTGTAAAATAAACCACATCTTTGCACTCTTAGTTGAAATTGCTAAAAGGAAAAAAAGTCCATCCATCATGCTCACCTTTGGTCCAATGGAGCCCTGACTGCCAGGGAGCCCTGTCACACCAGGTTTACCCTGCTGCCCAGGTTTGCCAGGAAAGCCCACTTCTCCATCCTCTCCTTGCTCCCCCTAAACACATAGGACAGTCGTTGAACAATAATCAGAGCTAAGTTTATGTTTACATTCATTTGAAAGGTAAACCACAGTGTCCACACCTTGACTCCTTTCCCTCCGTGGTTACCAGGAAGTCCATCCATGCCATGTAGGCCCTCAATTCCCTCCCTGCCCACAACTCCCCTTGGGCCAGGAGGACCCTCTGGACCCTTAGAAAACACAATCCAAAATGTTTACGTCAAAGCTCACATTCTTTTAAATACTAATGAGTAGCTGGATTGTGATTGTGAGTAGTGAGTATGGGGTGAAAAAAAAATTCAACCAACTCACTGGTGGTCCTTTGGTCCCGGATGCGCCTCTTGCTCCTGATTTTCCTTTCTGACCCTTAAATTGCATATTAAGTACATGTTACACAATACTGCATGGAACAAGTGAGTTTTATCATCCAAAAAAATCATGCCACTATTATTCATGTCCTTACTTGATCACCTTTGGACCCTTTCAGACCCGGTTGTCCCTTTGGCCCAGGATCTCCCTGAAATAATCATTACTGTTTGATTTGAATTACACTGATTGCCCTTGAACAGTCTGAAACAGTGTCTTTACATCAGAGTTTTACAGTTTATATGGGATATAAATTAAATACTTACAGGAAGCCCTGGGGCACCAGCTGCACCTCTCTTTCCATCAACTCCCATTTGGCCCTGGAAAATATCATTTATTGCTTTTTAATGTACAGAACTTCACTTGAAGCAAATTGACATTACTCCAGAAGACAAGAGAAGACAATATGTCTGTTTCTTTTTTATTTCACTTACAATGTGTCCAGGGTCACCTGGCTCTCCTCTCTCTCCTCGGTGTCCAGGGGGACCCTGGAGTCATATGGAAATATTTAAATATAACAATCTAGATCAAAACTACCAAACAACTCAGGAACAACTGGTACATGTAAGAAACTCACTCTGTCACCTTGGGGACCTGTAGGACCCTGTGCCTTGCTGTCCTCTCCCTGTTCACCCTAAAGATGCAATATAGAAACAGGAAAATGCGCAAAATCAATGGAATTTCCTTCTAAACCCAACAGCCTGTGAAAAATCAATTCAAGTTTTGTTTGAAAGAGTATAACAATAGAAACACATTGGCCTGCTCTCTTAATATGAATGGCAATTCATTACATGAGCTATTACCCACAATGATCCCATTACACATAAATGGAGCCAATGTCTGTTCCTGTTCCTTTATTGGATGCCTTTAACAATAACTATGGGTGTGTATAATTTTTTTAGCCATATGTTGTGCATGTGTCAAATGTAATAATTTAACAAAGAGTCCTACAGAGATATAAAAGTAGGAGAATGATTAGTGATGGCCACTGGCCGAGCAAAGCAGTCATTTACAACATAAACTGCAACATATTATAGCTTTAGTGCTTTTAACACAACTGTAAAACAGATCTGTATTTAGCAGTTTCTGTGGCATGATTCAGTGCCAGAGTAACCTGGCTCTCTGAATTGTCTCTCATACATTTTGCTTTGACCCGTGTGATGGCTTGATACTTATTTAATTAAAGAGCAAGCTCAGCCATTATTTCGGGGATATTGGCAAAGAAAAAACAGCATATATTCATCCAGATGGCTCCTGCCCAGGGGCTAAAAAAATGCAAATTAGCATCTCACTAAACTCTGGTGCAGTGTGTTCTATTGTGTGCTGCTCTTGTCACAATAAACACAAATTACGGTGCTAATATCCCCAAAATCATGAGCAGAGGAGTCCAGGTGCTTGGCTAATTATATACATTTGATGGCATTGAGTTAATGGGATGTGTCCTGGTTCATATCGTTGATCAAATTAGGGCTGACTTTAGGGATATTGCAAGGACAACAAGACAGACAATGGAAGCACTAATTAGGGACAAAACTTCCAGTGCATCAAAAACTGACCGTGCACTCAAAGACAATGAGCTGCATGACAGTTTAACATTGTTAAGTAATGCGACCATTACAGGCCCCTAGAGCTCATTAAATGCAATCAAAGTGCAGACGGTGATTACAAACAGCAAATAAGTATGGCAATGTACCTTTTCACCTTTTGGCCCTGGAGGTCCCAGTGGCCCCAGCGGTCCCATGTAACCCTGTGACAAGGAAAAGAGTTTGTGGCTTGTTTTATGATTGTAACCTCAAAACCTTGCACATCAATACACTGTGTGAAACATTATGTTCTAAACGCAGGTATGAAGTAGAGACAGAGAGGAGTAAAACTTATGTAAACTGATAATGCAACAGTCTCATCAGTCATCACTTCACCTTTCATTACCATGGAGAATGCGCTTCAGTGACTCATCAGTCAAGTTGTTGTTATGTATGTCAACTGTTTGATATATTGTACCGTATTTTCCGCACTATAAGGCGCATCGGATTATAAGGCGCACCTTCAATGAATGGCCTATTTTAAAACT
>JAQMCX010000048.1:1889316-1912097 GCA_029814765.1 Acanthurus leucopareius
ATTATAAGGCGCACTGTCGTTTTTTGAGAAAATTAAAGGCTTTTAGGTGCGCCTTATAGTGCGGAAAATACGGTAGTCTTAAATCTGTGACAATCAATTTCTCAACTCACCTTTATCCCAAATCTATGATGTGCATGCACAAGTAGGGACTAGTAATGTTTCTACTTTCATCCAGAAAATTTGTTGTTAAAAGTGCACTGCAAATGCAAAAACCTTTCCATTATGATCTTGTAACTGGCAAACATAAAATTCTCCTTCACTGGTGTGATGAAATGGAGAAAAGGTATGTTTAGCTAGCTGTTAGGAAATATGGCTTGTTACAGAATGACACACCACTCCATTTCTGTTCTGCCTTGGAGGACTTCCATAAAAAATAATGATGTTTTTGGTCTCTACTTTCTGCACTTTAGATTAATGTTATTTTTACCTTCATTCCTGCCATTAATCAAGATAACACATTTTAACCTAGTCTAAATCTTTAAATAACAATGTATCAAGAGAAATCAAAGTCAAGTCTGAAGACACACCGGTGATTCGACCTGCACTTTATGAAAAATAAAATCCACCAAAACTACACAAGTGTATGCTGAAACATCACAGCACAAGAGAGGAATCCCCAACGAGATTCATTCTTTGACTCAAGAACACCAGAATACAAACACTGTATCTACTCACAAGTCAACAGTATCATTCAATAAAGTTCTGTTTGAAATATTAACCAAGAAAAAAACACCTTTCAAAAATCCCTCCAGGCTTTTCAAACACAGGTTGTTGAGATAGGAAAAAAGTGCCAAGCTTTTTTGGTCGAAAAAAGATCTTTTTTTTTTTTAAAAAAAGGGCTCACAAACACAAAAAGAACCATATACTGATTTTTGTAATACAGCCCTAATGTTTCAAAATTATATCTTTCACATGTAAAATATCTGTCAACGAGGTAACCTACTGTTTTTTTGTGGTTTTAGCCACACACCTGATACAATATTGTGGCATTAAAATTAAAAAATAAAAAGCTGTCAATCTATGCAAAATGTTGATGGAAAAAGATAAACCATGTTGCCAAAAAGAAGTAGAAAACTCTTGTCTGTTTATTACTGTTTATGAATTGAGAGCAAATAAAAGACTTTGTATGGGTTTGGAAGAGCTGTATGTCCCAAACTTTCATGACATCCTGCAGTAAAATGTGTTACTCCATCACTGTTTTTGCTTACCTCATAACCTGGTATGCCTGGACCTCCTTGATGGCCCATTCTCCCTGGAGCACCCTACGGAAATGATATATTTAGCCCACATTAGCCAACCAACCAGAAAGTCCTTCAAACCATCTGTGGATGTCTTACCACTGGTCCAATGGTTCCCCTCGCTCCCTTCTGTCCAACGAACCCCATGTCTCCCTGCTCTCCCATTGGCCCAGTCACACCCAGGTGACCTTGGTGACCCTTGCTCCCCTGGAAAAAAGGCCATCAATGAGGTGGTATGCAGTGAATGTACAAACTTTACAAACATTTGTACTAGTAGTTTGACATTTTAAATATTTACTACGGGAAGTGTACTTGACCTCCAATCGGTTGTTTATTAAGGTCACTGACCTTATTGTTTAGCATCACAGCTGAGAACAATTCAAGCCCTTCCAGAAAAGAGCAAACTGACAGACATCTAAGAATGAAAGGTGTATTTTAGTCCCAAGCCGAGTGAACTGACAAACCTTTTCTCCTGGTTTTCCCCTTTCACCGATTAAGCCAGGTTTACCTTCCTGACCCTGGTAAAAGAAAATCGAACGGGGTCATAAGTGGGCAAAAAGAGCTGTCTTTTCATGGAGACTGAATCAAATTAGGAGCTAGCTGCAGAGACACTCACCCTCACACCCATGAGTCCAGGAGGCCCAAGGAGTCCTTCCTTTCCTTTCAGACCGATTTCGCCCCTTTCTCCTTTAGCACCCTCTGGACCAGCATCCCCTTTTTCACCCTGAGAAGAGTCATGCAAGTCCAAAGGAAAAAGTGATCATTCATTTGAGTTACAACATGCTGGTATATATCGGTGTAATTACAGGCAACATTATCAAGAAACACCTTGGAATAACTTTCAAACAGGACAAACTGGTTATATGCCACAAAATCAAGAGTTTTTAAAGTCGAACACATATATTAAAAACTACTTTCTCTAAATTAAATATATCGATGAAACATCTGTCTGTGCTTACAGATTTTATCAAACATCCACATTATCAACTGATCAAAGAACTCAAGCAAAGCCTGCGGGAAGGAGGAATTCAATCATGAATTCACCCACTCAGAGAATCCATGAAAAAGTTAATGTATCAATTCTCTGAGAAGAAGTTCGATTCTGGAGGTATTGCAAGTTATAAATTAAATCTTAAATTGCAGCCAGTATTCAAACCCTACAAAGAAATGTGGCCAGAGACAGAAAGACAGCTGCCTCATCAGTAAAGTCTTGATGCAGCATTCTGAAGTAATTGCAGCTTCTAAAGTGACCGCTTAGGCATGTAAACAGAGTTACAGTAGTTTGACCGCAATGACCAAAAAGCAAAATATTTTTTTAAGTAACTTGACGTTCTTTTAGCATCACTCGTTGCCTTAAGGAACTGATCAGGAGGACTGCAGTTTAGTGGCAGTATTACTGAAAGAAGTTTTCGACCTACAAAGCCTTCACAGCTGGTCAGCAGTTCTGTGGACTGATGACATGTTCAACTGTTTAGTTTAAGTTAAAAGTGCACAGTGCCTGTCTGTGTAACAAGGGCAAAAGCAAAAACAAAAAAGCCAAAGTCTGGTCTGTCAGAGTAGAAATATGCCAAATGAAAAATAACAAGACTGGATCAAGAATTGAGCCCACAGGAACATCATGAATAAAAGAAGCAGAATCAGAAAATTGCTAATTCCTAACAGAGAGCAAGAAACACTTCTCTATCCCTTTAAGATACAAATATGGCTCCTGTCTGAAGTAACTGATGCTGCCAATATACAGTATTAGAGTCATTTCATATTTCAACAAAGCCTGGAAGAGAATTAGGTTTTCAGTCTGCTACAGACAGCTTGAAAGAGCCAGTAAATAATTTTTGGAATCCTCTTATCATTTCCTGAATTGAGATCTTAAATTTTCACTCAGTTATAGAGCAACAACCACTGCTTTTTATTCCCCTAACAGTTAAAGGCAGAAGCTGCAAATCCCTCTTGAGCTCCTGTTTTCCATCCAGGAGCCGTTCTGAAGCCAAGAAGTCCTCAAAGTTTACTCTCCTGACTAACAGAAGTCATCCTGTAGAGCACAGAACTGAGTACACACTTGGATTGACTCAATACTATTTCTCATTGTTTGTTGTTCACGTTTTACCCTCTTCTCCAAGTCAAAAGTTGTTTGTGGGTCTGTCAGCCATACTTCCAGCAGTTTGGCTCTGCTGAATCTGCAGGCTTCATGTGCTTTCCATCCCTTTTTTTCTTCTGTCACAATACTTGCCAGACTTGAGAAGTATTAAAATAGCCCCACTATCTGTTTTCAGTGAGCGTCAACACAATGTAATCCAACTTTGCAAGGGCCAATATCTCACAAACAATTCTTGACTTGCACTAATTGCAATAAGCTGCCACAGTGAACAGAAGAGTTCACTGAGTGAAGAGACTTAAAGCTTCAGGATGGTATTAATTCATGTTGAAGTTATTACTCAAAATTTGATTACTATTCAAAATCAAGTGATGAATAAATCAAGCTCTAAGTTAAAACATGTATGGTTGAGCTTGCCTTGGCTCCATCGGGTCCACTTGTTCCAACCTCCCCATCGATGCCTGTCTCACCCTGACAGACAAATCATAAAAGAACCATGGATTTAGTACTTTTTAGTTTTACAGCAGGACATTAATCACAAGGAATAAAAACAGATGTTAAGCAAGCCAAACACTGGCAAAGTTGGATTTCAGCATATTTGGGAAAAAACAAATTTACCACTTTGTTTGAAAAGTGTCAGTTTTTAAAGATTTTTAAGAGTTTGCTGAAATAAATCCATTGCACTTTTTACTCATTAAAACTTTACAGAGAGACAACATGGGACACTCACTCTCTGGCCAATTAGACCCTGTTCCCCGATGTTACCAGGGAGACCAATGGCACCCTGTCAGAAGAAGAAACATGATGGTTAAGTTAATGGTGATGTGTTGCCTCTGTTTATGTACAACCATTGCTGTCCCAGTGGTTGTTTGACCAATGCTACAAAATGTTTTCAGCCTTCAGGCCTTCACACTGAGGAAGAAAACTGAATTAGTTCATTTCTAACTGGCCAAGTTGTTTCCAATTCAACTGCTAGTAGGATGATCAATGATGCACTGGCATGTAGAACCACCACAGCTACATGAAAGTGGTTTATGCAATTTAAGTCACATACCCTGTAATTACAGTTTAATAAGCCCAGCAGGTTAATCATTAGTGGTTTGTATCCCTCTTACAGTGCCTTCCAACATTTCTAGTGACCAATCATACTACTAGCAACCTGACTGGAAGCAAAACAACCCATTAGAATTTACCAACTCTAGTTTTCCATTTGTCTGAAATTGCGACTCACTGTTTGCCTCCATCAGGCTTAGCAAGCACATAGGGGGAAAAAAAGGAATGAGCAATCAGAAAAATACACATTTTTCTAAAGATCAAGAGAGTACAGACTTTGTTATTGAGCACTTACATGGAAAATAGCAAATCAAAAAATGATTTATAGTTCACAGAATAGATTTTTGTTTGCTAAAATTTAAGTGTTCTTCACACAATGAGAACTTCTCCGTACTACAGTCTTCTTGAAAAAATCTTTTTCTTTTTTCTCAGGATGTCCCATCTTGTTCAAAGGATTGATGTCCAAATATAGTTTCACAGTGTTGGGGGCCCTCCCCTCATGACAATAACATTTACTGCAGGAAAAGGCTGTTTTATTGCCATCATCCTACACAAATGTTGATGGTGTGAAGAACTACTGTAACTGCACATTCACCAGTTCAGTGTCTCAATACTCAATGAAAATGTCAACAACATATCATCCTCTTCACCTTCTCTCCAGGTTCACCGAACAGTCCTCTCTCTCCAGCCCTGCCCGGTGGCCCCTGTCAAAAGCAGTGAAAGCCTTTAGTACACAATGCAAACAGAAAGACTGTTGGCGTCCTTACACTAACTGTGTGATCAAACTTACCCTTGGACCCATCTCCCCCAGAGGCCCAATTGTTCCTGGTGGCCCTGCTGGTCCCTGTGGAAAAGCAGAGTAGTCCACGGAAAGGTTAAGTATACTTTGTAATCTTGGACAAACAACTCTGAAAGTGGCAGTACAGGAGGAAAAATGCTATCAAAAATAAGAACCAGACAGATAGTGTGGATTTCTGGAGATAAGTAAATCTGCAAGACTAAGAGACTTCAAAACACACTGAGCCAAAGCTTCTGCAAGAGATGGAAACAGGCCTGCTGACTGATATAGAGACACACTTAGGCTACAGTAAAGCTGACTCTCAGGAAGGAGAAGGTGTAAATCAATTGTCTAAGAAGTGCTGCTTCTCTGCTTGTGTCTGTGAGACTTGGGCAGAATGAGATATAGAGGGCTTAGGTTTTTCAGGACTATTCTGCCAGTATCTTCTAACAGATTCTGCAACTTCCAAAACAAACAGGAAAAAAAACCACAATGCCATCCAGCAGGGCTTTGATGATGGGGTTGATTCTTAGATATGGATCAAATTGAGATTATATAAATAATTAACTCACTGGCTCTCCTTCAATTCCTTTGGCTCCTGGAGGTCCCGAGGGTCCTTGAACACCCTGAAAATGAAACAGCTGTTTACGGAACACAAACATACAAACTAGTAGCATTCATCCCCATGTTGAAATGCTACAACACCCACTAAAATAACATAGTGCCACACAAGTCTCTCTGATTCACCACTGTTCCCAAAATTGAGTCCACCCCAAAAATCAAGACTGACCTAAATGAGACCTCTGTTAGCCACAATCACTTACTGGAAATCCCTTGGGCCCTGCTTCACCTGGCTCGCCGAGCTTTCCCTGCAGCAAAATGACAGGATGCAAAACCTAGTTTGATTTTGACTTAAATATGCTTGGTCAGCATTAAGACTTGGGCTCGATTGCATACGATAGTCAAGATTCCATGTAAAAAAGACACACAGGACTGATTAAATATTGGGGCTGCGATTTTTATTATTTGTCAATTATAACTTAAAAAATATGAAAAAAGCCAATCAAAAGTTGTAGAGTTGTATTAATTTAATTATTTATGTCACATTCAGCACACCAGAAATATAAATAAGGTTGTTTTTTTTAACACTTACACTTTACATAGATGTTTTCATTTTGTGCAAATTAATACTTAGAGTCAGACTTGAGGTGCAAAATATATGATTTTATATAATAAATCATTTGAATTGAACTACCCTTTGCAGGGTAAAAAGGAGGGAGCATTAGCTTAGTTGCTCAATAGCTTGGTAAAAGTAAAATGATTACATTTTTCTGTATAGTAAGTAATGCTTACTTTTAATACTTTAAATAGGTTTTGCTCATCAGACTTATGTACCTTTACTCTAGTGAGACATGCAGGACTTTGACTTTTTAACTGCTACTTTTACTTAAAGCAACTATTTGAATTCTTTAATCCAGAACTTTTGTGAGAAAAAAGTGCAGAAGCCCAGTTTTCCTTACCATCTCCCCGGGGAAGCCCAGCTTTCCTGGTGGACCATCAGGGCCCTGCAAAGAAAACATCACACTCAGTTAACTGAGCTCTCTGAAATCCCCCAGAGTCAAAAAGTTCCTGACTGCCAAGGACTACAAGCAACATCAATATTCTAAGACTCTTTGATATCAAGTTCTGTTGTTTGATTTCTAGTTCACAAGGAATGTCCCCTAAAGATTCTTTAGATGTTAAAAATAGATAATAATTACAATCTGCTGAGCAAAGCTGCTTGTAAAAGTTCTCATAATCTTTCTCCTAGGTTGCACAAACTTGAGACAAAATGTTTATCCTTGTTTTCAGTGGGACAGATTTGATGTGTGCAATTGGGAAGACAAAGGCAAGACGTCACTCTGAGTCAGTTTGGTATGTAGAGCAACATTATCAATGAAGAGCTACAAACATAAATTAAATCCAATAATCTGATAGTTTTTTATTCACCAACATTAACTCTGACTTTTCTGTGTGCTCACCTTTACTCCACTGGATCCTTTGTCCCCCACTGGACCATCGGGACCTCTCGGACCCTTACAAAGATATATAAATTGTTACTGATGAACAGCTCCAGAAAATTTGGCCTTAAACAGGACTGAGGCCCATGATGTTCTACACACTGTATTAAGACAATGAATTAGAACACTTAATCTCCATCTTTGTCATCCATATTTAGTGGAGCCTGGCAGGCAGCTCTCTTGGTTTGTTGTGCACTGTGGTTTAGCCCACACTGGAGAGACATCATCAAAGATTGTGGTGACTCTGCAAATTCTTGGCATCTGTGAATTAGCTCTGAAGCATGCCCAATCCACACTGTGTAGACTTTGTCCCCATCTTTCCACAATCACACCGCCTGCACAGTGGAGTTATTGTAGCGAAGCTTTAGGAAAAGGTCACAAAAAAAACCTCTGGAGATGATTCATTCTTGCCATTTAAATTGAACCAACTATGACTGACTTGTTGTTCATGTAGGCATCTTATATAAAATTGATCGAAATGGAGCCAGAGCAAAATACAGTTTAATATCATTAAAAGCTTTTGTCATTTGTTAAAAAAAAAAACTTGAAAACAGGTTTAACACTAAAAAATGGCTGAAAATCTGAAGATGTCTTAATCGACCGGCTTTTTCGGTTTTGTTTTTTTTGTAGGGGAAAGCAATACTGACTATATGACTTATTAAGATCGACGTGTTTTATAGTGCCAAAATTTCCCATCCATCCTTCCCTTCATAATGAGTATTTTTCAGATCCACTCAACAAGAACAGGCACTTTAGCTGGAGGCTCAACCATTTTCTCTGGTTTACTCTTAATGTGCATCAGTTTTAGGGCTTTTTACTTAAAACCCCTGAGATAAAATGATGGTAATAACTTGCTAACATATCTGAAAAATGCATCACATTAAGATTTTTTAAAAAAAGTAAATTCGGTGGAGTCACTGTGGATGGGGGCAATGAAGATTCAGCTTTTAAGAAAAGTGAATGACAGAGTGGCACGATGCTGAAGAATGACTAAACCCTCCAGAAGCAAAAAGTTGAGAACTTAACAAGATATGAGAGCAAAAAAAAAGTAAAGTAACAGGATTGGACACATCCTCCAAATAGCTGTCACTACTTTCTTGGAACCCAAAGATTCATTATTGTGCTACACACGTAGCTCTTACTCCTTTCAGGGATACACACACAAAGTTTTTAAATAACATTTATGCAGAACAAAGCTATCACCTTCTTTGAAGGTAACATCTCAATTTTAAATAGAAAATTTTAGATATGGTAAAAAAAAATTTAATATTCTTTTTCCTTTTGTTGTTGACTGGAAATGACCTCAGACTTTGTAATAAGAAGGCTCTTGTTTAATTGTACTGGTTTCACTTCTATATTCCTAATCCTTGATGTAATTTTCAGCTATTATAGTTATTAAATATTACATTTGTGACTGCTTGTGATATCAGGGGAGCCATGTAAAACCAATCCACAGAATGAAATGCCTCAATTATACCAATTATTCATGTTATATCAATTATTAATTACAGTCCAGTGATCCTGCTGTGCTACCGAGGGCTATCTTCCCAAAGTAGAAAACTCAATTATAGAAAAGCCAGCGAACACTGGGATTATTCTGTGTTGGTGGACAAAGAAACAGATATATATTTCCATGTACAGAAACTCCAGGGTATTTTAAAGTATGTAGTGAGATTTTGGGACTTTATTGCTGTAACTTTGTACGATGGTGGAGGGCTGGAGCCAATCCCAACTGGCATTGGGTGAGAGGTGGGGTAAAGCCTGGACTGTTCGCTGTTCATTACAGGGCCAATGCACAGAGACAAACAACCATTCATGCTTACATTCACACCTATGTGCGATGTAGAGTTGCCAACTTGCAAGTCTCTGGACTGCAGGAGGAAGGTGGAGCACCCAGACGGAGCCCACACAGGCATGCGGAGATAATACTTTACTGTATGTTTCTGAAAGGTTGCTCTCTCTTTGTTGCACTGCATTTCTAAAAGATTTATTGTTGGATTGTTGGATTTGATTCTTTACTATGTGCTTTTGCATGGTCTGTTCAGTGAAGGTAACCGTCATTACTCATGTTTGCTCTAACATTACACATTACTCACCATTTATTCCAAATAACTAACTACTTCCTATACAGCAAAACCATTTTTATAGGGTAAGACTTACCAACAAATATAAAACAAAGTTTAAAAACATCTGCATGCTAGTGGCCCTTTAAGGCTAAAGCTCATAGCTAAAGTTAGCATGGCTACACACTGACAGGGCTATCATGCTGATGTTTAGCAGGTCTAATGTTTACTGTGTTCACCATCTTTATTTGGCTATTTATTGGCTAAAATTTGCTCATTAGAACTAAACACGAAGTACGGATGATAATGGTTAATGTCTTTAGTTTTGAGGGTATTACGCAAATTCTTGGGCACATTATACATTTTGGGGGACTGTGGATGTATAAAGAGAATGTCATGGCATCCTGTTGGGTGTCTGTTGTCTGGACCAGAGTGGTGGATCAACCGCCACGTCAACTGCCATCCTGAACTATGATGCTAATTGAATGTAGAATTAATTGTTGTAGCATATTATTTGGTAAAAGGCAGTAGTGACATGTTACGCCTAATAGTTATTTAATCTTGTGACACATTCTAGTTACTTACCCTCCTGCCTTTGGGTCCTCTGATGCCGACAGACCCCCTCGAACCAGGAGAGCCCTGATTAAGTGTGAGAGGATATTATATCTGAGTTTGACTATGTAGCCTCAGTAGAACTGCCAAAAGCAAAAAACATCATCCTTTTTCTAACAACCTATTAAAACAGTATTTAGCAGTCTTTTTTCTCTCTTTTTAGCTGACTGCTGTAGTCTGGCCACTTTAGTCTCCGTTTAACATAGTGCACATAAAGCTATGACAGTAATGACAGTAATGACATTAAACTTACAGGGATCCCTTGCAGTCCAGGTTGCCCTGCATCTCCAGGTATGCCAGAGTGACCCTATTGGATACAACATTTAGCAAATGTCAGTCATACAATTTTATCAAAGAAATCAAAAAGTCACTATAGATTTCAAACCAAACTGGATCGTCCCATATAAATTTTCCTGTTAGATGACTATCGTTTGATAACTCAGTTCTTACAAATATATCACATCCCCATCCCTTTGTATGTAGAATTGAATGCCCTCTGGTACGAGAGACAGGGTCCAGACTTACTCCTTACCATCGGCCCCGGTTCCCCTGGCGGCCCGGGGGCACCTGTTGTCCCTCGATCCCCCTGAGGAACCAAAAGCCACGATGAGAGAAAGAAAACACAAGTACTGCAACTAATGAGAATTTTTGTTATCGATTAATCTGTCTAATACTTTTTTGATTAATGGGTTTCAGTGTTTCACAATTGTAGTTTCACAGTAGCCTAAAATGATTGCCTGTCTGATTGTCTATTCAATTTACATATTAAGTTGACATAATACTGAAAAAAAAAGCAAATGTTACAAACTTGAGGAGCTGATACCAGTTTTGATAAATGGCTTAATCAACCAATCAATCATCATGTTTGCTGTGATTGATGTATTGTTTAGCTTCAGTCAGGTGCTACATCAACGGCTGAAAATGGACATTCAACAACAAAAAACATGATAATAGCAAAGTGGGACAAATTGAGACTATTCTGACCTTTTCTCCGGTGATGCCTATCTCTCCGACAGGCCCAAAAAATCCAGGGAGCCCCTGAAGGAGAAAAAAACATGCTGTCTTAACTGTCTCTTATTTCTCTTTGTTCTGCTGAAGTTGGATTTCTTATAATAAGCTGCACAGCTTTGGGACTCCAACAAAACAGACACACACAGAGACGCACGGTGAGCATCAGACAGAAATCAGCACAGAAGAGGAAGAAATTCCTTTACCCTCTCGCCAAGCTTTCCAACCTCACCAGTTATCCCGGTCTCGCCCTACAGCAAAGCAGACAATTAGCATATCACAAACTTATTCATGCCTTTTCTTTTTTAGTCGAAATCAGTTGAAATGTGCTCAGAGGCCTGTTCCCCTGTGGTAAAGGAGAATTAACATCTAATTTACACATATACAGATGATACATTATCATAAAAGAAAGCCGGGGAGAGGATGTTCAGTTAAGGATGACAGTGTTTTAGTGAGAGTGTGACAATTAGGTCTGACCTTGAGTCCATCTGGGCCTGTCGGTCCAGGGAAACCCTGCCTCCCAGGCCTGCCCTGAACAGAGAGCAAAAGTGACACAGAGAAGTGTACTGCAGCTCCACACAACAAACAATAAACTCCATATATCCTGTGAAAGGTGCAGCCTGTGAGTTTGCCATCCCTCAGGAGGCCGCTGCGCAAAACAAACCAGCAACTGATGCTAACACAAAAACAACCCTTTAAGAAACTTAATGATCCACAAAACAAAGAGCCGTTTGCAGCATCAAAGGCCTCTTATTACTCACACAAGTCATCGGGTCATTTGTGTTTGTTTCCCGTAATCACTTGTGGGTAACACTTTGGGGAGACGGCAAACTGAAGTCAAACATTGCAGAAATAGAGTTTCATTGGAGAAGTATTCTCTATTGTCTAGCCTGGGATGACTCCAAACAAGCCATTTTTTTTAAAAAGAGATAGTTATTGTAGACTTTCATTTACACTGCAGAAAAGTTAAAAGGCATTCTAATTGTCCATCGTTTGTCTTGCAGGGTCCCTTAATCCACTTTGTCCCATGTTCAGATGCTAATAATTAAGAATCTAAATCTTTGTATGGTGAGGTCATTTAAAAATAGCAACAGAGGGGGCTATTTGATTAGTTAATAGTTAATTCACAAAGTTATTTGATTCAATAACTTTAATTGCACGTTTGACTTGAAGAGATGCTTATATAATAAATGTCAAATGTCCCCTTTTCTGTGGAGTCATCTTAACACAAACCAATCATTTGTTATCATTAGATCAGCAACCATTTAATGTAGCTTAGTATTTTGTTTGAACATTTACAGACAGTTGCTTTTGTTTTTGATTATTTGTGATTTCACGATAGAGAAGAACATAAAAATGTATTAACTATAATGTAAAATGATAACACAGTGTCTGATAAGAAGTCTTTCAAGATTGCTTTAGACGCAATAGGCACAAGGAGGTCAGGTGCAGGTCATAATGGCTTATTTCTTAAAAAGTTGAATTTAGTCTGAAACACACAGTGGGCTTGTTCAGAGGCAAACATAAACATTGTGTTGTCTAACTAGTCTTGAGGTGCAGGGCTTATCCAATCAGCACTCACCTCGAGTCCAGTGGGTCCAGCTGGCCCAACTGGTCCCTCATCACCCTGAGAAACAAAGTGTCACAAAAGGTCAAAGGTGAGACAAATGGCTTTTAATTTTTTTTTTTTTTTTTAAATGTATCAAGTCAACCCAACCTGAAGTCCAGGTTCTCCTCTTGGACCTGGAAAACCTCTTGTGCCTTGCTTTCCCTGTTGAGGAAACAGTGAGTGTGAACTTTCACTTGATTTAAACTCATTGACAGTCATATCAAAAACGTACATGTCCCCCCACCTTGGGTCCTTCAGGGCCATTTTGTCCTGGTGGGCCAATGTCACCTGGAAAGCCCTATGACAAGAAATGTACCACAGCTTCATCACCACTCATTACTTTAAGCACACTGTATTGTTTATCCATAAACACTGACAAAACAACAAAACTGAAATCCTTCAAGTCAAAATGTAATTTTTAGTAAATGTGATCTGTCCTACCTCTGGGCCAAGAGGACCAGGTAAGCCACGGGGGCCCTTCTCACCAGGTTTGCCCTAAGAAATGTCAAAAATAATTTATCACTGAGATCAGAAACCCCATAAGTAACATGAACCAATTTACAATCCCATAGCCCAAATGCACTGTATGGTTTGTGTAGGAAACATCATGTGATAAGTAACACAATGATCTAATACAACCGGTAAAAAAAAAACAACTTTCTTATAACACCTGTGAAAAAAAGGCTAAAGTCAGATAAGTTTATGCAAGTCAGAGGAAAATCTGAATTAAATGTTACAGTGTTCACAAAACCAAATCAACTATCGTAACAAAGGTATGATTCTGATGGGAGAAAGTAGCTACATTATGTAGCAGGACAAGCAAGTAAGAGAGGGTTTCCCATGCTACAATGTCACATCAGATCAGAGAGCACAAAAAATATTAAGAACACTTGAGATTGATCAGCTAAGGCAGCACATGTTTGGGAATATGTGGGTATCCTTTTTTTTATGTGCATGTTTAACCAAAACCTAATTATTATGTGTAGCTTAGATCAAAGTTCTCCTACAAGCATGAGTGCATGAAGTTTTCTTTTGTGTAGATCTGAAAATTTCCACTTATTTGTCTTAAAGAGCGCCAGCATTTTCTTCCCAAATGCATCCACAGACTTACAATTAAGCCCACTTGAAACTTTGGAATAAAATTTTAGGGAAGTTATATGTACTCCCACTCTACTCTGTGTTCCATTTGAATGAAAGAAGTTCATTTTTCATATATTGATCAGTCAGTTAAATCTGCACAGTGCTTTGTACTGCAAAAGCACAAGCAAACAAAGCAGTTAGAAAGTAATATGTATAATCTAACATAAACTGTGCTGCAACTAACCACCAGTTAGCTATGCAACATAGTTCAGGAGACCTCAACTCTGCAGTGGCACTACGATCTTCATCAGCTCTTGTTAGATGTTATCTGCATGAAGAGTTAATTATACTGTGATAATAGATGGGATGTACAAACATGTTTGTTAGGAGGTTTTCACACCAGAAACTCTACATGTGTCATCAAAAATAGAAATGCTGCACCCCAAAAGTCTAGTTTTTCACCTTCTTCCCTGCTGGTACTTAAACGGAGGATACAAAATACCTGTGGTCCAGGTTTTCCACGAGGACCCGACAACCCAGGTGAGCCACCAATTCCCTGTAACATAAAAGCCAAGCTCAGTGTAAACAAATCAACAAGACAAACACACAGGTCAAATATAAGAAGAACAAAATTACATATGAGAACATGTTGGTTACACAAAGAAGCATGACAGCTGCAGAGAAATCAAAGGAATGGAAAATGGACCACACTTCTAAAGCACTTTGAGAGCAGAACAACCAGTGCAGCAGAGATACCATGCAGGGCCCAAGTCTAATTATTAGGAGCAATCTGGGGTTCACTGTCTTGATAAGGAACACTTTGACATACAGATCGGAGAAGTCATGCATTGCACCACCACTCTTTTTATCTTTGTATGACCTGCTGTACCAAGACATATTAACATGCACCTACCTTGTCCCCTTGGAATCCACAGTCCCCTGGCTCTCCTGATAAGCCAACGTCCCCCTGAGAAAAACATTAAAAATACAATCAGAATGTTGGTAAAAATGATTAAATCAACAGCCACCACAGGGCTGCTGCATCACACAGGTTATGC
Organism: Acanthurus leucopareius; assembly: GCA_029814765.1. NCBI lineage: Eukaryota > Metazoa > Chordata > Actinopteri > Acanthuriformes > Acanthuridae > Acanthurus > Acanthurus leucopareius. The sequence continues at coordinate 1,903,968 of JAQMCX010000048.1, forward strand.
ATTATAGCTTTGTGGTGTGTCAGTTTTCTAAGGAGTGTAAGATACAATTTTGTGATTTGTCACATCAAGCATTCTTGTATAATGAGGGTTAGTATTCTGAGAAAGACATATGCAGATCACCTTATCACCTTTCAGTCCAGGCTCCCCCAGGTTTCCAGGTACTCCCTATGCAAGCAAAATAGAGTTTGAAAGAAAACACTGAAAACACATCATTGAACAGTCCTGGTGTTTACTGGGATTTATACACTCAAGCTGTGGAATAACTGATCCTAACAACCATATGTGTGATAGAAGTCAGTTTAACTGCTGCTTGAGGACACCGTAGTTAAGACCAATCACTAAACTTCAAAAGTGTTCATAATTGACATTTTATCAATATCAAAACCAGGCAGAGTCATAACTAGAAAACTACATCATTTACCTTGAGTCCTGGTGGTCCCGGTAATCCCATGATGCCAACAGGACCCATGTCTCCCTGCAAAAAACAAAACACACATAAAACAAACTGAGAACGCTGAATGTCCAGAGATTTCTTAAAGACCTCAACTGAATTTCAAATTTCCACATTTTCCCCCAGTTTATCAGTGGTTACCTTATTTTAGCAAATAAAAACCGGCACAAATGCAATTACTACCCATATCTTAAGCTGGATTTAATCTGAAAACTGTATTTATTTTATAGGAAACAAGCATCTGAACCTTTGTCAAAATTATTTATACCTTACTTTCAGATGTTTTTTTCAATTAACAAAAAATGCCAGACTTCTGAAGTGTTAAATCTAGACCTGTAAAAACTGTTTACTCCACTTCAGTGATCTGACATTTGTGCCAGCTTTCAACTTTCCACACATTTTTTAAATCAGTGTTTTTGACACATTTTGGTCCTCACTGAAAAAATCCAGGACAAAAGAGGTGTGTACGAATAACAGAAAATGAATCAAAATGCATAGTATTTGCAAGCTGCTTTCCAGAAGAAAGAGGAGACAAGGAGGGATTTCAAGAGACAAAGAGGACAATAAATAAATAAACAAAACATACAAGAAACCAAAGTATATAAACTAGAACATACAAACCAAAGTGCATAACCACATAATTTAGAGTTTCAAAGCCAGTAAGGAGAATACAACACTCACAATAAGACCATGGACTCCACACGGGCCTGGAGCTCCCAGTTCACCCTTAAAGGGCAAAAACAGAGGGATAAATAAAAGACACAAAACAAGCGCTGTCACACAGAGATATATTGTAAAGATTTACATGAAAGCATAAAGTATGTTTTCAAATTGCTTTGTTAAATAGTGTTTTCCGCCACTGCTAGCCTGAGTGATGTGATTCCCCACTCATTTAAGCATAGCAAGTGAGCACTTGGCACTTAACACACAGGGAGGCTTGTTGTCTAAACTATCTACCCTGCAGCCACATGCCATGCCTACATCCTCTCCAAGCTACACATCCAGCAGAGAGATGGATGACACACAGCCCAGTAAGGCCTTCCTGTCGCAACTCCATCTCTCTGTGAATGAAAGGAGATGAATTCAGCCAAATGGAACGAAACCTCTTCCCTCTGGAGGCAGAGGAAATGAGGCCTGGAGGAGGCTCCCGGAGGTCAGCCAATCACAATTTCACACTGACCCCGTCAGTCACAAGCAGTGAGGGTCAAACTAAAGCAAGAAGAGAGGCGGGTGAAACTGCTGATGCTGCCCTCATATCAGTGTGGATTATGATGGGTGAGTGAGTTACTGGAACGAATTTGCCTCAAAGTCAGTGTTGCACATGAATGAAATGTCCTTGCCGTAAAACAAAAAATGCAAATTAGCAGAGACTTTTAAGCACAGTCATTGTTTAACTGGACAGGCACCAAAGAAAGTCAGGTAATGTTGAAAGTTTTGCTTTTATTGTTTAATTTTTGCATTATCCTGTAGAGGTGCCTTTTACATTCCTAAGAGATCACACTACTACAGCATTTTTATAAGAAACAGGCTACGCCACATCTGAAATCTGGTGAAATCTTATCCAGTGTTGTGGATTTCATGCCAGTATGAGAAGCGCACTGTGCTAAAATGGAGTAAAGAGTGTATTTTACTGTGTCATTTCACTTACTGGGTTCCCATCAGGGCCTGGAGGTCCCCTCTCTCCAAAGTCACCAGGAAACCCCTGAGCACACAAAAAAACAGCATAGTCATGTAACCAGAGGAGGGAAGTGAGAGGCTTTATCATGTCTGCACTGTCAAAATGCATGTATTGATTTTGAATTTACTGATATGTCACATGGTTTGTCAGTGAAGTCATCACTCCAAACACAGGAGAGCAACAAAATCAGGTCAGTTTATTTGTGTGACGAATCACAACAAATCACAAGTTTTACCCAGTGAGATTCTGAGATGTAGCTAATGCATCATGCAACATCATCTGTTCTTAGACCCCAAAAGTGATTCCCAAAACAGAAGTTTGCTGAGTAAAGCCTAGCAAATCCCATCAAACGTGCTCCTAGCGCTTCATTCCTGGGAGACCGTCAGGAAATTCCAGGGCTGAGTGTTTCCCAGCGACCGAGTGTCTATGCATGCACATGCTGGCAGGGAGCACTCAGCGGTCCGCGAACCAAACCCCTAGGACCTGCCTAAATGGCTGAATAAAGCTGCTTGGCCCAGGAACTGCTGACTGCGTCCTTTTTTTTTTTTTTTGCTTGCTGCTAGTAATTCCATTATATAGTCAGAACAAGAGACGTGATGCAGCCGTGAGGCCACACGCGCAACGTGTGCTTGTCAATGTGCCAAGGTCAACATGCAACCCACCGCACATCACAGCTCAGCACTCGCCTACAGAAGGAGAACGCTACGGTTAGACAAACAATAAACGGCAGAACAGAGCGGAGATGTCTCGTCCTCTGTCAACAGACAGAGAGGAAAAGATCGAATTAAAGTATGAAGACCTCGAGAGCTGGCAGAGATAGGACTGTTTGTGTGCCAGACTGCTGATTTAGAACATTAGGCAAATGTGGATAAAAGTAATAAGCAGTAATTGGTGCAACATGAAGCCCACAGGGAATGTGGAAAAATGTGCCTTTTTCCAAAAATGTCAATAACTGACTTGGTTTGATCAGAAACACATGCAAGTGTCTTTGTTCTCTTACTGACAAAAACTCTCAGGGAGGTTGGCAGGACCCTTTTTATTACGTGATTTATCCAAGTAAAGGTCCTGCCAGTCTGCTTTGTTCAAAATACAACATTGACCCGACAGGCACTCAATAAAGGCATTAAGATGTGTGAGTCACATGCATCTCTGCTGGTTCAAACATGCCAACTCCATCTCTTGTGTGTCCTTCCAAATTTTCTTATCCTACATTACTTCTGACTCAAGACTGAAAAAACTCCTTGTGTAAAGTGACTGACCTCACTCTTCACCACAGAGGAAGAGAAAAAGTCGCCTGCTCATGACTTGGCTATAACGCGCATATTTTCCAGCCTCAGTCTAAGTCACTGACCATTACTGCATAACAACACAAAAAAAACATGTACAACCAGACGAGGCCTGGGAAAACATCACATTTACACAAGCGGTTCAGTGCAGTTTTAGTATTTTCCATGTAAGCCTGGAATGATGGGAAATGACGATACACTTTCCTGAGCCATGGGTAGAAACTCCAATGAGCCAAACCCACAACTGACACATCATATTATCATATTATTCTAAAGCAAAAAAGCAAAGTAGTAAGCACACTGTACGACATCCAGTGTTTCCTAATCAACTTCAGACAGAGGAAATTCAATATTAACACAAGATGTGAAGATTAGGAGCCACTTTCTTTATTATGAGGCCAATAATTTCAAATTTCATGAAGGGAGATGACTGAGGACTTAAACATAATCTGCTGACACAACATTTAGGTTTCATGTACATTCAGTAACACTGTTTGGGGTGAATATTTCTCCCTTTATAGCAACCCCTTTAGAAATGCCTGGCATTACTGTGCCAGTGGGGAAGTTACTGTATTGAGCCACGACTTCTCTTTGACGATTTACGACTGAGGCTTCAAGGGGCCTCACACAAAACTAGAGCTTGTGTCAGAATAATGGTCATTTAATACACTTTAAAGTAGCTCTTCACTACCATAAGAGTCCATAGATCAAGACAAAACAATCTCACTTTTATGAGGCCACATTAAAAATGTTCTCTGAGAAGTATGTTGAGAGAAAACTTTACCGGCCTACCCATCTTGCCCTTCTGTCCATGAACGCCAGGAATTCCCTGAAAACAGGAAAGAAAACAGAGTTGAGAGACAGAGAGAGAGAGAAAAAAAGGATAAGGAGCTAAAAAAGAAAACAGGCAACAAAGGCATATGTCTTACACAACAGAATACCTTTAGCAAAATTAAAATTAAATTTAGTCTCAGAGTTCATTCGAGTGCTTGGCAACAACCGTTGACAAACATCCTTAATAAATGCTTTCAATGATATCACTATCTGACCTTCATCAGAGAAAATTTTTTAGTTTGTTTAAATGGATAAGAAGTCCTCATAATAATCAGAAAACTAGAAAACTACTCAACTCAACAAACAGTCAAGTTCTATCTCTCTGTCCATTCACATATATATTATGTTTTGTAAACATTAAAGGAATTTAGTATCTACTAAACATATTCTATGAAATGTTGAGGATGAGGATAAAATGTGATTAGAACTTTATAGACCTTATTATAATTTTTGTTAACTAAATTAAAATAGTTCATATTCTGATGGATTGCAATTAAAATCATATCAGTCTCAGCTTGTCAGGTTCAGATCCAAGTTCTACATTGTGGCTCAACCTGCATCAGACTAAACTGAACTGCACTCATGTTAAGTTCTACTTTGTCCTAAATGCTATATTTGCTAATGAATAAAAGTTGTCTTTTTTTGATCAAATAAATGACATTGTCTTAAATTGTATGTTTTCATCTACAAGAACTTGTAGCAGGAAACAGACCCTGCTCAACAGTGGTGGCATGGAGTTTGCTTAACAAACCATCACTCCTGTTATTCCCAAAAAAACAAGGTCACAAATAGAAAATAAATTTAACCATGAAACAGACTCTCCAATCAAGAGTACCAAAAACTGACAGTCTGAACTTCCTCACATGCTTGGCGGAGCAGGTAAAAGGTCAGGGTCAGCACAGGGAGGTCGATGCAGAAATAGCTACATTTGTTATTTGAAAGTATTTTTTCTACCCCATTTGCTAAAATAAAAAAAATAAAATTTAAGCATGTTAGCTTTGTATCATTTCAACATTAATCTTATGGCTGAGACTGAGAAAATTCAGTCACTGGCCAGCATTGGTGGTAAATGTTGAATGAAGGATTTAATCAGGCAATGGGATACATCCTCTCATGACAAATTTCATAGAAATTAAATCCCATGTTTTTCTCAGAGTGTTGGGTTGACTGACCAGACTGACTGATGGCACTGGTGGCACTGAAGGCACAGCAGTGCCGTAGCACCACTTGGCTTGTGTGGCTAAAAACTAAAACAGATTTAAAAACTGGAAAGCGATTCAGTGCCACTCTTTGATCCACGGCTTGGAAGGTTCATGGGAAATTTAGCCCTGGCTGGGTTTGAGTCATTCTAAATCCACCTCCTACATTTTAACCATTTCCAAGGCAGTAAAAGGTTTAGGATGTAGGTGGTCTTTGCCCCCTGGCTTGATCCAATATATAATAGCGATTTGGTGAAGCGTGCCTGCAGTGCTTCAAGAAGAAAATAGAGCGACCCAGTGGGCATTTATTCACAGAGCCAGTGATACTCACCCTCTCGCCATCAGGACCAGGAAAGCCAAAAAGCCCCGGGAGGCCAATGTGACCCTAGAGAGATGAATGAAAGAGAGAGTGGAGGAACAGATAAGGCAAAGATAGATGGAGAAGCAAAGGACAAGGATGGAGGATGAAATTGGGCAGAGATGATAGACACTGTGGGGAACCGTTAGACGCCAACAACATTAACACATGTCTAAAAATCTCTTTGCCTGTGAAGCTTTGATCTGTTACAGCCCCACAGGCTTTTTGCTATAGCGGAGCAGTATTGAAGAGCCAAGCCTTGAGGCAAGTGTATATGCCCATGGACTGCATGGTGCTGGCTTCCACGATGTAGTCCAAGGGCACATACCCTCACATCAGGGATCTCTGAAGATCTCTCATGAACACCTGCTCAGAGGAAGAGGAGAGAGGGGTGGCAAAAAAAGGCTGAAACAGAATTACAAGCTAAGATCTGAATGCATAATGATTATGCTCCGCAACAGAACAATGCAGTTTTATGGGATTTGGCTAAGATAAACAAGAACAGCAAGCACAATACTGATTTTTAGAGAGCCATTCATTCCTACAGTGCTTTAAACATACTGACAGCACCAACTGTCCTTATCATCATGGAGTTATCGGGGGGCAGACAAGTGGCGTTTATGACAGTGGCCTTACACTGGTTAGGTAATTCAGTGAGGAAGCATCCCACAGGTTGCTTAAGAAGTTTAAAAGCTTTACTATTACAGGAAGGAGTCATGCTTCTCTCCCCTGTTGCATTCAGTGAAAGCTTAGCAAAGAACATTTAAATACAACCAAACAGAGTGAGTCATTAAATCCTAAATGAGATGAGATGAGATAAAGATATGGAGTGTTTACTTTCAAAACACCTTTTTATTACCGCATATCAAGCATATCGCCTTTAAGAGTTTATATTTAATTTAAAAAAGCTGTCATTTTTTCAACATCTACTTACCCTGACTCCTTTTGGCCCCATGTTCCCTATAGGCCCGGGTAAACCCTGAATGTAACAGATGAAAAATCATATTCCTGCGGTTACAAACGTTGACAGAGCTTAATTTTTGTCAGTGTGAAAGTACTTAATTAGAAAAACAAAGAAAAATATGTTATGACATACTAAAAAGTTGTTATGATGGATTAAAAATTCTCACTAATTGATGATAGGCATCAACTTTATGCAGATTTTTGCATCCTTTTGAAATTTTTAATTAGCCTCTTGGCTGGCATTTATACTTCAGCAGCATTCGCATCAATTTCTCAGAGATGCTGTCAGCAAATCCATCGATGCAGAAAATCTCTCTCCGCAACTATAAAGCTCAACTCTCAACTCAGGAGAACTCCCAACAGCAAAGTGCAATGCCTTGACATAAACTGACAGCCTTAGTGATTCACAGCCCACAGATGGTAGGGGGTGCTAAAACCTAATCCATCACACGCCACTAAGCGTCTATACAGATCAGGGTTGAGACATAGAAAGTGTGCTAGAACACAGAGGCAAACACAGAGACCCCTGCCTGAACTCTATGCTATCATAAACATTCAGGAAGCGCAAGCGAGCGAGTAGTTGCCCAGCTGCTTATGGAGTTTAAATTTGTTTAAAGCTAAGGGGAAACAGATTTAAAATGTAGAAAACCCCTAATGCTCCCCAGCTTTAACTTCTCAAGTTAAACACTATTCCTAGAAATGAGGCGAGGGATGACGCTCACAGTTTGGAGGGACAGAGGAAGCTTATTTGTACCCTGGGAGCTGTGGCATTAGTCACACTTTTATTACCTTTTCTTTCTCCAGAGTGGCGCTTACTATGGAAACCTTTTGACATTTTATTTCCTTGCCAGACTGAGGGCATGCGTAGCTGGAATTCCACCACAGGTGCTTCTCAACAGCTTGGAGCTGTTTTTCTGGGGCCTTTTTTTACTTTCACTCAGCAGCTACAAACTTTTTATTTGGATTTACTACATTTTTTTTTTTTACAGCCGGCGCTCGAGATGCCGATGGCTAAGATTTTAGTTCCACATCTAATATCTTTACAAAGTATATACAGGGGTTCAATGTTCCCTCAACAATATCTATTTTATTTATCATTCTGACAGTGAGCAAAAATGACTGGCCTGAATTGCATTTATTAAAAAATATTTCAGAAAGCTAAATTCATAACAGAGATGTTATCCCTTCCTCATTTTATTATTTTGTGTTTCTAAATGTGAGTGTGTCTCCATGTCTGTGTGTGTGTGTGTGTGTGTGTGTGTGTGTGTGTGTGTGTGTGTGTGTGTGTGTGTGTGTCTCACAAAAAAACACAAAAAAAAAAAAACAACAACACTCACACAACACACACACACTCTATATAA
>JAQMCX010000048.1:1912197-1934367 GCA_029814765.1 Acanthurus leucopareius
TGTGTGTGTGTGTGTGTGTGTGTGTGTGTGTGTGTGTGTGTGTGTGTGTGTGTGTGTGTGTGTGTGTGTGTGTGGCCCTGCTTAACCAGCACTGCAACACTAGATTTACTGCACCTGCCTGCCAGGATAGCCTTTGGCCCCAGGGCTTCCATCATCTCCCCGTTCACCCTGTGGAGAGAAAGACAGAAGAGAAATCAGCACTTGAGGAGGGCCGGAGACTAAAAGAGGGAAAAGAGAAGAATGAAAGGACAGAAAGATGGAGGAAAGGATGCAGTTGGAAGAAAAGATTTCCTTTTGCGCACAAATGGTCTCTATTGAAGCCTCACTGATAATAATAAAAAAATAGAAATAATAAAAAGCTAAGGGAGATAATTAAAATTGAAGACAAGCACTTTATTTGTGAGGTAATAAACAACAGTCAATTGGTCCTATAGAGGAATTTAAATATCTTAGCTTTTTAATAAAGACCTTTTGTTAAGTAGAGCCAGTGACGCCTAGGGTAAGAGGCGCCACTGCAGAAACAGCCAATCGAACCATCCAGTTAATCTGACAGTGAGTGCTGTTACGGTGCAGTCCAGCCACATGCTGTGAAGACTACTGTGAGCAAAGTTTCGCCTTAATATGTTCATCCTCATCAGACGTACGGTATGATATATGAGTCACTCCTTCCCTGTGGTGAGACCGAACCAAAAGCATCCCCTCTGAGAGGATTGTTTAATTCTACATGTATGGAAAGACTTAAACGGGATTAGTTAGTGAAGGCATGCAAGAAATTACAGGCTGTTTGCAAAGCATACTGAAAGCTGACCACAGTGCTTTATACACTGGCAATATTTACGGTTTCTGTATTTTCAGTTTCCATGGAAAACCAGATAATTTATGCGTTATGAGGGATCAACACGTTACATAATATAAGAGAGAGAGCTTTGAGAAAACTTGTAAATGGTTACAAAGAAACAATAGTTATGGTAGCAGAAGTACAAGTTATAGTAGCAATGGAAATATTATTACAATCTAAGATTTATTATAAAGCAAGAAGGATATGAGTACTTGTTTTGCCCGGACAAGTATATATTGAAGGTTCCTTGCATTCTGGGGATAAACAGCTACATGTTTTTTCATATTTATGCTTTTCTGCTGACAACAGAAAGTGACAATGCGAAGGTTTTGAGCATGCAAATCACACTATTCCACTGACTGACAGTTGGTGGCAGCAGCAAGTCAAGAAACATGGAAGTGAACTAGTTAATGGCAGGAAAGAAAACCGCCAACCAATGAAACCATGGGCTGTATCCAAAGTCACTGTCTTGTTTATTTATCCACTATATAAACAAACACTCAGAGCAGTAAATCGAGTTTTTGACACTAATTCATCACTGACTTAGAGTCGTACATCAATCATTTTTGCATCTGTAACCTGCTGTGAGGGAAAAGTAGTGTAGGGGCCATGGAAAGGGGTTTTTTTGGTTCCACTGTGGGAATATCTAAGGACACAGTCCATAAATTTCACTCTCAGAATTTAAACAGTCAAAAAAAATTAACAGGGTGGATACAATGCGCAATATAATAAATGGAAAGTGCTTTCAAAGACGAGATAAATGTTTGAACAAATGTTGAACAACACGTTAGCAAATTAATTCGCATCTTTTGCAACCAAGAAATAAAAATAAATGTGCCTTTCTGGCACAAGGTGTCACCAGTCATCTTTACAGCATCAGAAAGCGTAAGACATATGTAAGAAAACAATCAAATCAAGCTCACTTATAAAAAAATAACAAGCTCCAGAATCCATTATTAATAAGTGAATGTTCTGCATGGTACACCAGCTGCTTTTTAAGTAATTTCAGCAAGAAATGAGTGTATCGTCTCCAGAGAGTACCGCAGGATATGGGAAAAGTTTTCTTCTTTCTTCGCTGTGACACAGCACATTCTTCTCCAAGATATCCACAGGATTCAGGCTCAAGAAGAAGGGAGATAAGTAGAAGGAGGAGGAGGAATGACCTAGGGGTGTCCAAACTATTTAACCTACTTGTATCTCTGCCAAATATCTCTCCTTCTCTATTCCCGCCAAGATTCCAGGACTCGTGTCTACTGTCTCTTCTCTCAAACTGTAATGCTCCACCACTCCCACACCTCTTTTTTAACATCCCAATGTCATTCCCTCCCTTTCTCCTGTTTTGTAACTATAAATGGAGAGACATACTCGAGTCTTATGGGAACCGTCTCTGTGGACTCTTGGCTCCTCTGTTCAATGAGTAAACATGCAGTGACATACAGCTAACACACAAAACATCCATCAGACAGACAAACAGCATGCAGCGAATTTAATCAGCATGCTAACACTTCAAAGAGAGAGAGGAGGTTCTGTGTCAGAGGAACCAGAGAAACCAGAGAGATCCAACTCTGGTTGTTTCAAGAGTGATATAAAATTCACACGCACACACTGTGGGTCAGATTTTATAAATAAAGCAGTGACTCTCACTTTTGTTGGATTCTGCATTATAAAGTTGCATGGGGTTTCCAGCACTTTCCAGCTATGCTAAATGACCTAAAGAGTGCTACAATTGCACACAGTTCAATACATCAGACTTACATAACTTAATCCAAACCAAGCGCCAAGGCCAAGCCTCCTTTTGCGGGAAAGTCATACATAAATACATGCACGGTGTAGTCTTAAAGAGAATTCTTCTTTGTTTTTGTTGTAACATTATAAATTCCTCTTTCATGACAATGATTGTACATAATGAATGAACCATCATGCTAGATGCTTTAAGCCGGTATTTGGGGCCTGTTTCGCCACTGTACTTGAGAGTTGGAGAGTACTGACTACAAATCTGCATGAATGAGCATTTCCCAGCTAGAGGACAAACTCTGTTGCAAGTATTTTACCGCAGTATATCTATTATCTACTTCGGTGTCTAAGCCACTATCCACTGGCATCTAAGACTGAAGGGTCTTGAAGGACCCTTAATGATCAAATTAATCTTTTCGTATCTTGCAAGTTCTGTGGCAGGCTGAGCAAACACTTTAAATAACTATTTTCATAAAGGTCTATTTACATATAGTCATCTGTTTTTTCACAAAAGAACACGGACGAGTGGTTTGCCAAAGATCTGGATGTCTCCTTTAGATTTATTAGTGATGTGTTCGTTAATGAGCGGCACATGAGGAGCAACAACACCACCTGGTGGAGGACTGGAGAGAATACTGCGAAAGAAACATTAAATATAATGTAATGCATGAGAAAAAAATGTATGACATCCATCAAAGTGCAGCCATAGAATACTCACAGGTTCACCTGGGAGACCAGGAGGACCAGGATGACCCTTTTGTCCCTGTTGAAAGAGAAACGATAAGTTTGAGTTTTGCACATAGACAAAAATAAAATGGCAACATTTCTTATTTAAATTCTGACCACAAAGCCAAAAGAAAGAACAATGCATAATTACACACTTAAGAGAGGAAAGATTTTATTGGGCCTCGGTAGAAAATATGAGGTCAATGGTCAAATTTAATCAAGTTTTTGTTATTAGAAAAGTTTATCACCTTGTGTTCATGAGCATTTCCATAAACGCCTCTGGGACTGAATTTATGCTGAGTGATTGCCCAATTGCCTCTGAGAGGACTTGACTCTGTTTCTTTAGAAAATGTTCAATAAAATACATTTAAAAAGACTTGAAGACTTAGTTTGAAAAGATTTTACAGCAAAGACAAACTTAATAGCTACAATATTAATAGACCACTTATCAGCAGCGTTGGCTGGTCGACCCCGAATAAAACACTTCTTTACGATTTCTACTCAGGAACAATGCATTTGTTATTTATTGTTTCAGCACAGCTGCTTGGCCACGGGTTGGTCTAATCATCGCCACTGCTGCGCTCTGACAAAATAATTTAGAACAATCTTGCTTTAATTAAACCAGTAAATGAATCAGATAAGAACAAGTGAATCCCGAAAGGGTAATTAATGGTCACCTTAATGCCCTGTAGTCTCAAATGAGCATGCCAGCTGGTAACAAAATGTATTAATCTTTTCACAATCAAGGCCCGTAGTAGTGCGGACCGAATCATGTGCAGTCATCTCTGAGGGAAGAACACATCTATCCCCTCAAGTGTGAAGTCATTAGCCACCAGCTGTGATGGCCTAACAGCAGCAGAACGAGTAAACAACAGGCTTCCATAGGCTGATGTCCAAAGATTTGTATGTGTGTAAACAAACAAGTCACCATCAGAGATCCATACTGAGCACTCTCGAGCCTGCAGCCAGGCCGTACACACAGGGATTAAAATCTCCCTCTGCAAATGTCATTCAATAGTGCTGATACAAAGCAGGGCTCAGCATTAAAAGCTCCTTCCATAAGTTTGTGCAGGCCTAGGTGGCTGTGGTGATGAAGGGAAATGCAACTAATTATCCAATTATTAAAGAGTTTTAAGCAATATTAGGCTAATTTTGATAACATGATTGACCACTCTGACAACTGGAGGAACAGTTTCACATTTTGGAAAATATGTTTATCCCCTTTCTTTCTTGGTGAGAGTGAGATGAGGAGATTGTGCCACATTCATGACCGTCGATTAAACATGAAGCTGCATCCATGAGATGATTAACTTAGCTTACCACAAAGAATGGAAACAGCTAGTGTAACTCTGTCTAGAGATTTGAAAAATCCATAAATTTGCACTATTGTGAAAATCAGTACGTAAAATCTGGTTCATCTAATCCCTTCAAAAACAGAACTGTAAGAAAAAATGATTTGCGGGTTTATTGGAGTTTGTGTTTGCGAGACTTTTTCTGGCTGGGCACAGTGACCTCCTGTTTCCAGTCTTCACGCTAACCCATGCTTGTAGTCTCCTAGGTGTATGTCCAAATTTAATATACTGTACAGACATGAGACAGTATCAATCTAATTATTTCTCTGGGTCTTTTTTAAAAATTTTTCCAAATTGTGTTCAAATGTCACATGCCATTTACAGTGTAGTATGTATCTGCTTCTTTCAACACATCATGCAGGCTGATCTCATATGTACAATCAATACATATTAAAATGTAAAACTTTGGACTCCTGACTAAAATTTAAAATGAGGTTCTGAAGGTTTGAAAATCTTTCAGCTGCACAACATGATAATAACGATGGACCCACCAGTGGATCAGGCAGGGTGGAGAGGCTGAGGCAGAGTGGGACCAACATGCCTGGAGCTGTTTAGCAGATCATACAGGCAAGCTGAAGTCCAATGCTGATCAAAAGACCAATATTGATCCTGTGTATCATCTAAACTCATAAAATTGAATTAATAACATTTTATAAAAACAGATAAAACTAAGTAATAGATTCAGGCCCTTGATGCCATCATAATGAGATAGAGCTGATCTTGAAACCACCAGCAGGAAGATAAGCTGTTCATTCACAACTGGTATGTAAAACAAATGAAACCCTTGCAGGACTTGATCTTTTACAAATTGTAAAAGCTCGTACTTGAGTCCAACAAAAGGTCCTTTCAAAGAAAGAAAAAAAAATAAAGAGGCATTGAAAAGCTACTACTCTTTAAGATTCAAATATTCTGCCACATCTGCCACATCTGCAGAATGAAGCAAGATGCTTGTTCACAATCAGACACTGCTACGCTTCAGCTCTATCAAACTCCTCATTGATCATTATTTGTCCATTTATCTCCTGACAGACAGCACTGGGCTTCGTGTTGGAATATCTGACAGGATTTTTGTAAGTGGATGAGTGTTCTGCACAAGCCAAAGCACCATGGCCACGCAAAGACAAAAGAATGTGTCTGAGCCTTCCAGCGAGGCCAATACAGCTGAGTACAGTAAAAGTAGAGAAAGGAAGTCTGTCCCTGAACTGTGCATGTGTGTGCATGTGTATCACAAATGAGCTCAAAAACTTGGACAGCTCTCACGTCCCTGCAAATATATTGTGACACAAAGATGGCAATGGATCACATTCTCCATTAGTTCTCCCTTTCTAAGAAGAATGAACAGTTTTAATTAGTGTAACCCACACCAGATCAACCCTGCAGCCAACAGGGAAACTGCAGCGGCAGCAGCAGTAACAGTGTCCCCCCTGCTTACAGAATAAGTAACAGACTTTCCTTGCAGACAGAAATTATGTTGTGCTTTCCATTGATTTTTATTTTTATTATAACACAAAAAAACTGTTCCCACCTGGCAAACCCCACACTTCGTTCTGAACAAGTCAGACTCAGCAAATAAAAGGTGTGAGTGTTTTTATACAAAGCTGAGGAGCAGGAAGGAAAACTCTTAAAGGCTGCAAAGCTAATAAAAAGTTGAACATTATTCCGGCATGCCATAATCAGAGCTGGCTGTGTAAAAGGCACACTTGTCCAGGAATAGTATTCCCCCTCGCAGTGTTTCACTCTGACACATGTACACACACACACAAGCCTACTTTACAGTTACAGTGCAGACCGACTGACTGACTCCGAGGCAACCTCCCCATTACATCTTTACACATCTCCCACAGCGAGAGAGGCTTTCTCTGGCAGCAGGCCAAGGCCTGAGCATTAAACTCAGCAAAAAGAGTCCATAATGCAGCGGCAGGTCATAGTTTCACTAGCTGGTCAAACAAGAGCAGAAGAGAGAACAAATGACGAGTTTCATCAGTGGCAGATGATGAAATTTTAGTTCAATCTAAATACTATAGGGACCTATTTGGCTTCCACTGTTAAAAATATGACAAAAGAAAAAAATCTAAATCAGTTAGGAACAGCTGCAAGCAATGAGGCAGCATGCCTTTTCTGTATTAGCTGGATACTAACTTCACTTTAGTACTTTGTAAGGCTGTCAGCAGTTACTTGTGGGGATGTGAGTTTGTTTAAGGTGAACGCAGATCTGATCAGAGCGGGCAAAATCCCACCTAAAGCAAAAAAAGGTGAACTGTTACTGCCACTTAACCCCAGCCAGGAAGCCAGCAAATATCCTCAATTACCATAAATCTGCAGGAAGACTATCAGCTTTTTCTCATGGCTCCATGTTCCGTGACTCACAAGGCGCAAAAAAGAGGCTTTTCCTTTTTTTTTGTCCTCTGCACAACTGTGCTGAATGGAAAAACCTTGAGCACACCAGATGGTTTTTCACAGTCAGCACTGTCCGATTGCATAACAGACTGTAGGAGCTCTCGCCAGAGCATTATTACACTCATACTATTGTGTCCCAAACGAGGACAGAGGTGTGTGTATGTGTGTCAAAGAGAGAGAGAAAAGTTGCTTACAAAGGTGTTCTTCCATAGTGTGTTAAGACATTGTCTAATTAGTATTTTGAAGGAAATCTAAGCCTGATCTTACTTTTACATTTTATTGCACTTAGACACATTTTTAGCTTTTTCTGTCTTCACCAGCGTATAACTTTGACAACAGACTGCAAAAAAAGACATGTGATGATAAATTGATAATCTAAAATAACTTCAGTCTAAGGCTTTTTATGACTTTGTTTTTCTTAGCAGATGTTGCTGCAACACTCAGGTAACTCAGTTGTGCAAAGACTTATTTCTTCATCCTCATTTTATGCATAAAAAATTGTCTGTAACCTAAATGTCAGTGCAGGCTCTTGCTTAAAAGTTGATAAATTTATTTCATATGTTATGGATTTAATATTTGTGTCCAAAGATGATCTACATGTTGAGTTTTCCCCCAGCTAATAAGATTATCTTGGGGAAATCATCATTTGTCACATTTATGGTATAAAAAATGGCACAGTCTAAAGTGTTGGGAGGTAACTAACAGCAAAGATGGCAGAACTGTTGTGAAAGATTTTGTGAGACGTTTTACAGACAGCAAGGAACATTCTACTAAACTTGTGTTGCTTATTATAGAAATAAAATGTCAAACAATGTGAACATCTCCGCCACTGGCTCTGTGTTGAATAGGATTAAATCAATATTTCTCAGCAGCACAGTTAAGATTCATAGGAATATGAACAGTTAATTTCCTAACTGAAAATCAAAACAGTATTACCTCTTTAAGCAAAACCTCATTTATCTCTTTCCTCTGAGCAATAAATCTCCATTGTTGACCTAACCCCATAATACTTTGCATGGATAATGGGCACGCCCTCCACTTTTTCCTCTGTGATGCAGCGTCTTCAGGTCAGCCTCCCATCTCTTATCAAAAGAGGGCAGAGGTATGACGACTTAACCAGTTTTAGTTGTAACAAGTTGTGTTTCCACGCAATTTATTTCCCAAAAAGATCCAAGAAAAGGAATACGCCTGTAGCACACGACTAACTCTTGCAAAAAATTATCAGTAAGATGAATAACATTATGTTGTTAACACAAGGTATGATGGAGCTGGGAATTATGTGGTTAACTTTGATGAGTCATGTCATGTTCTTTTGCTACATGAACATTGACACTGGGATCATCTATCAATCAGCCATCATTACAAAGCACCATTCTGCTGCTGTGAGCAATCTCTCTTAAGAAACTAGTGAGCCTTATTAAAAATTAAAACAGTGTCTGTGAGTTGTTTTAAAAATTTGTCTTCAGTGGTAGCCAAAGTGCTTTGGGTGCTACAAATGAGGTAGAATAGATGGAAGTATTGAGATTAGAGACTTTCACATTGCTGCTCATCATTTTTGAGGGTTTTGCTCATAACAAAAAATAGATATAATATCGCCAAGGGCTATAGCAAACAGTTAAAGCTTTGAAGCTTTGTTCTGACTGACTTTTGAATTCTAAGTCAACATTCAATTGCGAGGACTAACGTGCACATAACAGAGCTTTGGGTGTTGTGCAGGTTGGATGGGTGGAGTAGAGTGACAGTCATCAGTGGACAGCTGCTATTAAGAGTCGGGGGCTTCCAGAGGGATTAAAATTTGCCCTCTCTGACAGGGGGTGTGACCGTAATGACGTCATTTAAAATGATCTCAACAGAAGCTTGAATGTAAAAAAATTACATTAGGTACAGCTTCAACGTAGGGAGTTTATTTCTTTGATGGGAGCCCGTATTATATACTGATTAAAAAGCATTGCAGCCGCCAAAATATAATGTAATCATAATATTTAAAACCGTCTGAACTGATGCAGAAATATCATCCTCAAACTAACAAAGTCAGTTACAGAGTACTAGGTTGTTTACACACTCTGCACCGTTGGAAATCCAACAGGCTCTGGCCCACTTGAGATGTGTAATTGCTGTGAGCAGGATAACAGTCTCTGGGAAAAGGCCAAGGATAAAACACACAAGGCCATGAAGAAAACGCTCTGCTGCTAACCATCACTCTTTGTCAGGATAACCCAGCTCAGCAAGTCAAATGATGTAAACTAACAATCCAGAGGAGAACCAGATCACAGAAACCACATTCATAACTTGTCCTACTTTTAAGAAGAACTGTTCTCCAGAGAGTCAGTGACGTAACATGAATTTGGAGGAAACATGTAAAACTTGTGTTTCACTCAGAAAGCTTTAGCTTTCGTCGACTGCCTTCATCATTTTGAAGGCCTTTGATTCCAATGAAGTAACAGCTTAGATATTCAAGCTCTTGGTTTTTTGACCCACAGGCCAGCCAAAGCACAGGTGTGCTCATCATCGCCTGCATTACGCGAGGCTGCTTTCCAAACAAGAGCTCAAACATTCATGTTTGGCTGAAGCCTCTAAACACTTCAACTTTTCAGATCCCCCCCCTTAAAGCCCGTTCACTGTGGGCCAGAGTTGAGAGTTTACGGTTCTATTCAATAATCTTCACTTTACAGTAATTCCACTCTTTCATTTGTACATTTATTAAGGGTGTGAGAATGGTGTCTGTAAACATTTTAAGAAGAGGAAAAGAGCACACACACACACACACACACAAATGGGACAGAGCCAGCGATATCTGATGGATGGTTACTCCCTTGACAGTCTATTCACAAACAAACAAACTTTCAGTTTGTAAGAGAAATCATATTTTCTACCTTTCGTCCATCTTGACCAGGCTGTCCAGAGGGGCCCATGACACCAGGCTCTCCCTAAAAAAAAAAGACAAAATGGGTCAATAAACCAACATAATTTGCATGGCTGCTAGTGATGAAGTCGTTCTGTGAAATTAGCTTACTCTTTGTCCTTTTGGGGCTCGGCCAGGAGACAGTCCATGATCTCCTTTTTGTCCCTAGAACAAAAAAACAGAGAACATTTTCTTTTTCATACTTTTAGAGACACTTTTCTCCCAGCAGGCACGAGATGTCTTATTCTGCACCAGTGTTTACTACATATGTTGTGCGTTGCCAAAGCATTTCACTTGACAGGGTGCAGAGGAGTTTACTGTTTGCATTTACACTATCAAAGAGCGATGAGTTCACACTGCTTATTGGAGAGTCTAGCGGTTGTATTTACACAAATGTGCAGTCCATTTATGCCCTCCGGTGACTCGGTTTACACCAAGCCAGTGAGAAGTGATGGGGAGTGATCCTGTGCATTCTTCTCCCTTTTCGGGCAGTGGAAATCCTGTCATTGCATTCTGGGTCAGCATTCAACATCCAATCACAGTGGAAAAGGAGAGTCCCACTATCTATGCAGTTAAAATGTAAGAGGTCCCCAGAGAAACAGATCATTTCCTCTATTAGTGCTTATCATATAAGGAAACAAGAATATGGAGAGAAGTGTGACTGGGTAGATTGGATGGTAATCATGCAATTACTGTTATCAGCTGAGTGCAAGTGCTCCGGCACATTTCATTTACAGTAATAATGTGCCACAATTGTCTGTTACTGTTTGCAAACACAAGATTCAACTTGTTCTGTTCTTGCCTGCTCATTTAGACAGAGAGCAGCGGTGGTCAAGCGAGCTAGAGAGTAATAAAGGAGAAAGAGCAGCGTTACCAAAATAAAAATGAAAAAAAAAGGCACACGTTTCATCATTTCCGCTGTTTGTTTCTGCTGCGTCTGTGTGGACACAGACCTGCTGCTCATGACACAGATAGAACAGAGAACAAAGACAAGACAGAAATGTAACCTGTTTGCTACGTTTTTTTAGAGCCTCAACCTTATGTTGTTATCCACTGGGGGCTAAACACCACTGCTTAAAGGCTAATGCCAAGAAATGTCCTGAATACGGCAGAATAGGAAGAAAATACAGGCAAACAGCAGGTTCTCTGCAGATACAGACACTATCACACATTTTAGGGGGTCATGAGAGATGATCAGGAGAGTTACTTTTGGATGAGTCTATACATTTTTTCAGGGAATTTCTGCATATTTTGCCTTCAACAAGTTGAACTTTGGGCATTTAGGGAAGTATCTTATCGTGTATTGTGATTCACATTGGTGTAATCCCGAAGCTGACACTATTTTTAAGGAGTAGGGGAAGGCTATCTCTTCCAGAACACTAAGTGCAAAAGGCTAAAGTTAAGTCAGAGGTGAATAGACATGCCCTGCTTCAAAGAGGTAGTATTTGACTGGTTTACTGTTGAAAGTATGACAGGAGTTATCTTCACTAGATCAGCCCATTTAAACCTGCATGTTCCTGTCAGCTACAGCTTGGCAGTGAAAAGTCTGTGGGAATTTCTCTCTCAGACTGAAAGCCAAGAGTGCCACTTCAGCCAAGAGCTACATACAAATATGAACATTGTGTCTTTTCACTGTCTCAAAGATTTTCACTTTAACTACATCCTCTGAAGAATTGAGCTCAAAGAAAAAATAAATTAGATCGTTTCTTCAGAAAGCTCAAGACACTAAAGAGACTGTGTACCTTCCTCTGGTTATAGATGTATTTTTGTCTTCTTTATTTCATTTTTGAACTAATTGAACACTACTTACATCAGTTGGTAAACAGATGATCATCTTTTCTCAATTTATCATCATTACATCAAGATTAAGAGACATATTCAAAGCAAAATCCAGCTAATACACAGCATGTTTTCATCCAGCTTGTTCATTTTTCTTAAGCAGAGGTTTATGCCAGACCAGGCTGACTGCTGTTTGAGGTTTGCGAGCAAATGGGTCAAACTGAGCTGGGCCAGGTTTGGTTAGGCTCCAGTTACACATATGTACGACATAAGAGTTATGGTTTTTCCCTGGCAGAAGTAGGCCAAGGCATGGAATCAATTATGTTTTTTAATGTTAAAGGACAGTGTGGAAAATGCTGAAATTCAATGCATTCAAAAGGATTATGCACAGACTTGAAATATGAGCAATTTTCCATTTTGTTCCAGCAAAGTCAACCGTACAGACTCCTCTGTGATATCAGACTGACATATTATGAGGCTCAGCAACTCTCTCAGTTGATAATTCAAATCAGCTGGAACACAGGCTGATGTCAAGTATTTGCAAATGAGTGAGTCAAAAAGACTTAAAACTGCTGTTCTCCCCTAAAGGGAAACAAATGGCTTTTTAAGAGGCTCAGTGAGTTTTTACTGTGAGGCCGAGAGGATCTGACCTCAGATGCTTAAACTAAGAAAAATCACAAACAAACATTGGATGCTGAAGAAGGAACTAAAATGAAAAAAAAAAAAACCTCTTAAAATCTGCATTGTTGTTTAAATGGTCTTATTGCGTCAGTAAGACACTGATCATAAAAGGGTTTGTATCATATAAAGCTGTGCCTTATATTTTATTACATTTATTTACTTCATTATTCTGCACTGGTTGGGACCACTTCTCTCCAAGATGTTGTCCCATATCTAAAAGCCTACTTTGACAACTACTGAAGCTGACAGATTTTTTTTGCTGACCGCACAATTTCTGATTCCAATTGGCTGCAAGATGTCAATTATTTACTGCTAGTTCCTGTCCATTCACCATTCCAAATTACTGTCCTGCCTAGGCCTGTATCTGTATCCAGTCCCCCTTGGTATAACAAATAAATGTAATGAATAAAGAATATCTCATATACAACATTGTAGTCCTTTAGTGCTTCATCCTCTAAACACCACAGGATGGCGACCGTGACATAAGCATATCGCCCCTCTGAACTTAATGATGCTTTGTATCTTATACTGTAAGTGATCATTACACATCTCATTCGCTAATTCACTTATTGTGCCAGTATCAGCCAACAGTACACAGGACCTGTAATTTGTTAGTGACATCTTAATATGGGGTTTTTTTGGACAGTAACATGACTGACTGGCTCGCTAGTCTTACTGCTAAACATACGTTCAAAATAGATTTATAGTTTTTTAACTGTATGCAATGTTATTGACTTTGAATCCTGCTGGCATAACATTAGCTTTCTGGCTTATACATAAGCTGGTCTAATGAGCTTAGCAGACCAGAGATATCTTCTGTTGCTAAATCGTATCTAAGGTTTGTCCTATTTACTGAGGTAGTGATCTTTGTTTCCATTGCAGTAGAACTGTAATGGATGGCACAGATTGTTCAAGGTATTAGTCTAAACCTCGGGTGATCCAGGAAAACCAAATCACAACTTGCGAAAATCCTCAGATTTTGATTGCAAAACACATGAAAAAATAGATTAATGGCCTTAATTAATTTTATTTGGCAAATGACCATGGTATAAGCAGGGTAATGCCCTTTGAGTCCATTAATTCTGTAATCAGGAATTAATAGATTGCACATTAGATGTTTTTTGCCTCCACTTCTGCTATTTACTCCTGTCAATGGACGCTTCGCTGACAGACCTGTTTCCCTGCTGTTTTCTTAATTTAAACAAACTACCATGACATCAGAAAGGGTTTCTGTTATTCTGTAGTTTTCTTACTCAGCAAATCCCATGAAAAGACTAGTAGATCTCTGTCATAGTAAATCTCTTAGCATTTTTTTACTTTCCTACACAGACTTGGGTTCTCAGCCTCATAGTTGCCCAATAGTTCCTACTGAAGACATAAATCCTAACAGACAGACCGCAAACAAGCTGTTGAAGTAATTTTCTACGCAAAAAACAGCTGGTTACTGCAGATAGTAGAAGATGAAACTCAAACAGGAAAGAAATGTCTGTTTGTTGTGGACTATATTCAGCAGTGGACTGATGCACATTTGGTGTGTTGCTGAGTGTTTGCAGGGCATTTTATGTGGGAATGGGAGTGTGTGTGTTCATTACAAGACAAAATATGTCACCCAGAAAGGCAGTGTGGCTTTCTTGAGAGTTTTTTTATATTTCATTTTTGGAATTTTGATGGGATTTGGTGACAAACATTCAGACAGGAAAAGTAATTGTCATTATGTGTATGGCTTTGTGTGTCAAGCAGCAGGCGTCAGCTGGCTCCAGTGTAGATTTTATTTTGTAGGTGGGTTGTGAAGTTATGCATTGTGCCTTTAACATTTTGGCTGACAAAATTAGAAAACTACAGTCTGAATCTTCTTATTTTTATACTTATTCAAAGCATTAGACAAAATTGGTTGATTTGTGTTTGGCCTACCTTCAGTCCAGGAGGTCCAGGGGGACCAGGCTTTCCATGTGGGCCAGGGGGACCCTGAAAACACAGACACACATAATTAAGGAAGACACTGAGTAAAGGTGATCCTCAGGGTCACTGAACAGGCCCCCTGTCCAGTTTCCCCGATTCCAAAAGGTAAAGGGGAGTGGGTTAGTTATATATGTTACGTATTCACAGATGTATTCACACATTGTTCCCTCAACACTGCCTGTGTGTGTTATGGGACAGGTCAGCAGTTCCCGGAGGTCCCTGTTTATGTATAGGTGATCTGTGAGACCTACTGTGTCTCCTGCCTGTCTGTCCAAGTTATGACATATGGATGTGATTTTCCTCATCCCTACACTTTTCCACTGGTTTCTGGGGTCCCACAAAGTGAAGGCCACTCATCCATCACACCATCTGCGCCAAACGCTTTATCAAAACTGACTATCTCCTGCTGGTCAGGCCGTACAGGAAGACATACAGAAGCAGAAAATGAAGAGATAAAATCTATTTTTTCCGGCTGAAGGGAGTATAAATTGAAGCAAGCTGCAAAGAGGGATTGTTTGGAAAATAAAGCCACAACTTCCTTAGGCATCCAAGTGAGGAGTCTTTAGTTCAACTGTGCACTGGTGTGGAGCTAGGTCAAAAAGCTGAGCATTGAAAATCATCCATAGCAAAACTGAAAGCACTAAAACATGTTCAGTTGGCCTGAACAGGAAGCTACCGTATCTTCAGCCCATTTCTTGAGTTGTTCAGACTTTCTTCTGGTTGTGAGACCTTTTCCCCTGAGCTGAAGGTGAAAGTGAGGGATGGGATTACTCTACGTCAAACACAGTGAGGAGGCCAAAAGGTGTAAGTGTACGGCTGGGTGATCCAGCTCGTCTCTGTTATTTATCGGGGCTCTATTATCAGACTGTGGAAAGGAGTCTAACAGCTTAGGCAGCTCCCCCTCCCCTCAAACTGGCCAGAGCTCTCCCCTCCCAAGCGCTTGCTGCTGGGCATATGGAGACACTTAACAGAAGCTCATCTACAGATTTCCTCCTCCTCCTCTATTCAGAGCATTCCCCCTTTCTCGCTCGCTAGATATTAAAACATATGGAAGTCATTATCTCCAGATAGGAAGAAAAGGCAGGAGGAGCCTTAAAGAAAAAGGGAGGTCGAAGCAGAATGTTACAAATTGCATTCTCGCAGTACACAAGGTGAGAAGGCCTGGCAAGGTGGGCGAGTGTTGTCTCAATGGAGACCAGTTTAATGGGGAGAGTGAGTCCCTTTGTCCATCTATCTTTGTGTGGGTGAGAAGAGAAAATAAAGCACCTCCTGCTGAATTAATGAAAACAGTTTCTGACACAGAACCAATTAGAGAGAACCGGCACATAAAGAAAAACCTATGCATAAGGCCAAGTAGAAAACAAGGTCAGCACATACTCAAACACATAGGCACACACCTGAGCCCTACAGATGAAGAACACCTGTGTGCCAGAGCTGTGACCATGTTTACAATGAGGGCTAACGACTTTTACAGGGGTGACACGTGGACTGCTACTGTTTTTATTGGCCATTAACCCTGAGCAGACCTGAAAACACCCTCACTGGACTGCACTGAGAGAAAAACTCTGCCTTTGGCCTGATGATTATGCAATATAATGTAAACCAGGATGATTGATAAGTTTGTGGCCACAGTTAGAGGAGAGATGATTTATTCAGCTTTCGCTACATGCGTGTGCAGTTCAACTCTTCGAAAGACTATGCAGAGAGTTTGAAGTTAAAAACTTTTGTAAAATTCTATTTTGGATCATTTAAAATGATAAGTCTGAGAAAATGAACATTTCTTTGTGCCGTCATTCAATACCTCTGCTCCAGGGGCTTATTTGAGGAGCCAGAGGAGGGTTGCTCTTCATGAAGGTTGATGTTGTCAATTTTCTCAGTCAATGCTGACTTTCAAAACTCAATTACCCAGAACAGAAATGTCACAAAAGTTATTGACCTCAAACTTTTTGCAAAATCAGTCAAAGAGTTGAACTGCACGTACATGACAGGAGAGCTGTATAAAGCATTTTAATTCTAACTCAGGCCATGAACTTATCAATCTTCTTTGTGTTATATGACCCTAAATTTAATTTTTTTTTTTTTTAAGAACTTTGGTGCTAATTAAATGCAAATTGCTTTCATAAGATCATTGATCTGGAAGAGATACAGTACAGCCAGTAGTTTAATGGGGTTTAAACTAACTATTGCTTTCTTGACCATTAAACTGTCAATGTTTCTTTTTCTGTTTAATAAATCGACAGTCTATAAAATGTCAAATAAGTAGTGCAAAAACAACGGTGCAGAATATATAAGTTTTAGATGCTGAAATTTATGTATGACTTCATTAATCAGTTACCTGAGATCAGTTACTTGAGTAACAGTTCCAGTTAAAAAAAATCCTGTTTAAATCACATTTATGTGTCTGCAGGTGGTGCTGTTTAAAATAATTCACCTTAAATTGTATCACCTTGCTGTGCAAGAGCTGAGGTGCAGCAGGTCAAACTACCACATACTGAGAGAATCACGTGTAAATATTTTCATCAGCTGGGATTAAATTAATTCAGTGTTTTTTACATTATACTACAAAGAGAGTGATTTAGGGTTAAGGTCAACAGGTCGACAGGTCTCGGGGTTTACATATTGTCTCGCTTTTACCGCAAAGCTTATAAACAATTCAACAAACTGATCAAACTGACCACTGGCATCTTATATTATACCCTTGCTCCTTCACTGCAACTCTTTAAATATGCTCTGTATTAGCTTACGTGAAAGCAATAGATAAAAACTTTCATGTAACTAATGATGATAGAAAAAATAACTCAATCAAGCTTCTAAGAGAATATCTATTTAATGCTCATGTAATTAAATTCAGAATAGCATAAATTAAAAAAAAAAATCTGTTTATTTCAGTCCAACCACTGGCAGAATTACAACCTCTATTCCTTGGGTCTACAGACTTATTTTAAATAATAATAGTGTCAACCATTTTTAAAGAAATTATGCATTTTTTTAAGTGTCAGAAAAACCCAGTGTCACATACTGACTGCACAGTGGCAGGTCAGTTTCTCTGCACAAAGCCCTCTTTGATCCACTCTCAAGCCTCCCCGTCAGGGTCGGGTGAACTCCGGCACTCTCAGGCTCGTGGCTGTGTCGAGGAACGTGGACGCTCTCACATGTAAGAGATGCTGCTCAGTGGGAGCAGCAGTGAGACTGTCTGCGCAGTCAGACATGACACCTCACTGTGAGGAAGGTAAGAGCCTGATGGTGCACTGTCATCCCAACCGCTGTGATGAGTAAGAATAACCAAACTTGCTCTACACAGGTCACACTGAACACACATTTTGTGCAATAGTATCTCTTATATATTTCACAACATTTCTGGGTGTGATTTTCTGTTTCTGACTGAAAAAGTGCAAGTGAGAGGAGCTAAGGGCCACAAGGATGACTTTTCCATTGCAAATCTGAAAATTCCAACACATCTTTTGGCATTGTCATTGGATTTCTTTTCAGTAAATTTCAGTAAAATCTCTTTGAATTAAACATGATTCACCTTCTTTCGCATTTCTTTCACATTCTGCATAATTTATCTGAAAAGTTGACAAAAAAAAAACTGGGGCAAAAATGATGCAACAAATGTGTAAGAATAGTCTTTCAAGATGCAGAAAAAAAGAGAATAATGTGTTTTTGTACTTCAGCATACACACACACACACACACACACACATTACAAAATAATGATTTGGTACCTCTCAGAGTAAGAATGTCTTTTAACCATTATGATAAGTATAATATTAACCAATTAGCTGTAGGATTGATCAAGGATTGATAGTCACTTTCAGCTTAATTTCCACAAAATCTCTCTTGAACAAACTCTGATTTCTCCCCTAATACAGTTTTGACCCATATATTTGTTACACAATAGGCAGAAAATGTACTGGACAGTTAAGACTGTAGTTTAAAGGATATATCAGTGTGTTAGGGTCTCCGCAGGTCATGTGTGCAGCAGTGAAATATTTCTTTCTATTCATGTGAACAATTCAGGAATATTCTGCCGGTTCAAGAAAACAATCAGTAAAAGAAACCTGAAGTGCACCCGCTGGCTTTTGGGTTTTTCTTTTTTTTTTTCTTTTTTTTGTGTGGTCTGCTGTTGGGTCTCAAGAGCTTGATGAATGAACTCTATAGAGGTTGGTGCACTACTGGATAGAGCTGCTGAGCCCCAGACAGGGTCTTAAATGCCTTTAATAAGTTGGGGACAAAGCCCTCTTTCTTCCTTGTTTAAAGAGATTGGGTTCCCACACAGTCCACCCCTCTGAGGCTTGACCGCAGGGCACAGTCTCACGGGCTGCGGCAGGTAGATCATAAGTACACCCCGCAGTAGCACATACACTCTGCAGGAGTACCTCAGCAGGCTCTCTGCAAAAGAGCAACCAAAACGGATATCTCTTCCCTTCTTCACTGACTTAAATCCTAGCATATTTATTTCAGCTTAGCACTCGCTGCAATGCCAAGTTCAACTTCTGCTTCATTCATTTTCAAATGAGGGAGAGAGAAGAACAGCAACTACACACGGAAATATCAGGGAAAGGTCTCAGCAATAAATCAAAATAACAAACTGTCCTTTGGGAGAAATCATCTCCAGTGTTTTCTCTTTTCTTATATTTCTTATGAAAACATGAGCCTAAGTAAAATCTACACTCATTTCATGTGGTTCCACCAGGAGCTCACAAGCTGACAGTCAAAAATGGAGTCACAGGAATCGGTTCAATAGATAACATTTATGAAAAACTCATAGATGTTTACATAGGATATATGTACACATATATATGAGCATAAATATATGCACACCGCATGCACACACAGATACGCACACACAGATTACCTTATTTTTTTGTAGGTTTTTATGTTCATCTGCTACCTGCCGCATGTGTTTGATTAATTTTACATTGGCAACCCACGGATTTGTAGCTTATTATGGTTGTTTGCTCTCCAGCTTTACAAATGGACCTTGGCAGCAGAGAAGCACAGCTTGATCAAACCCAGAGCCAAAGCAAACTAACGTCTGGCTGAATAATGCTCTGTAATCCAAATATGTCACTGAGTGCTTGATCAAAATGCTCAAAGGTCTTCTATAGCGCCACACTGCTAGCGGTGTACTCTCACTGTAATGCAGATCAGACATGATTTAGCCTACATTAAGAGGTAATAGATATGGAAGATTTTGGAGGTGGACTGATGGTGTTAACGAAGTAAGAGGAACTGTGGAAAGAAAAATAGGAAACTTGCAACTAGTCTAAAGATACTCACCCTTGGGCCTCTCTTCCCTGGCTTTCCTGGCAACCCTGGAAGTCCTTGAAAGCCCTAAGAAGACAACATAAAAGATTTCAGGGACAAAGCTGGGCAAGTCTGTATAAACAAAGCAGGAAATAGGAGTTGTAGCTCTTAATGGTGTCATTTAAACAGTGTCTTTAACAGTCTTGGGAAAAAAAGATCGTTTAAAGAGTGCAGAGTAAAAATCATGTAAAAGTCACTCAAGCGGGACATTCAATCATACTTTTCTTTTATTACCATTAAGTGAAGTAAGCTGATATTTGCAGTGCACTCAGCCAGCAGAGGATGTCTTGTTAGAGGCTACAGTATCTCTGTCCCTCTGTAGCCAATATGATTTCAGCCCAAAACCACTACAGTGCATTGACTGTAAGTCTGACTCATTGTACTGGCAGGGAGGTCGGCACTGGTTCCAGCTGCAGCCAATCACATCAACTATGGGCATCAGCTAGCTTTAAAACAATTTCATACATGGATTAGCAAAGCTCTGAAAGGTCAAATCTAATGAGGGGTCAATCTGAGGAACCTGACTTTGCTTAAGATGTTAGGATTTGTTACTTATTTCCCATGGCTCCACAAGTTCAAAGGGAGAGGAAAAGAAAAGGGCCTAAACACAGCCCGGGCAGTCCAGTTGAATTTGGACTACTGTAATAATGTCAGATGTATAGAGCGTTGACTCAGACAGGACCAACAGCTTTAATTATGTTCTTTTAGCCAAAGGGCTTTTGGCAACCTTTGGATTCTTAGACTACAACCATCAGGCAGCTACACCAGATAAGCACTATAAGATGCAGTTGCTGCTGAGGTTCACATCTCAAGAGCTCACATCTGTAAAGAATTTTATAAATAGAAACTATTCATGCTTTAATACTCTGTGTGGGAGTCAAACAGACTGTTTTTGTCACAAATAGCTATTTAATTTTAGTAGAGTAAAAGCAAGTACACAATTATGTTCAAGTGTGACTCATTTTATCTATGAAAACTCAGATGCTTTTTGTTTGTTTTTCTTGGTGAGCAATAAATGAGAATAAAGATCAAATTATTTGAACTCTGATCCTAGCAGCTAGGTGAAAAAATCCCAGTTGTGGCACTTCTGCAGCTCAGAACATCCTGCTCTCTGAAGCAAAATCACTTCCAGAGAACACAAAGGGATGCACCAGTCCAACTTTTCCACTAACAATGCCAACTGCAACACCTCACCTCAGGATATTTGCCGAAACAGACACCAAATAAATAAAGTGCTCTCTTTCGGCCCAATTAGGAGCATGCATACCTCACAGTTTGAGCCTGGGATTACAGTGGCACTAATTAATAGAGCCAGCTGCTAGCCATAAATTAATAAATGTGACTGAAACAATAAATTTTAGGATGGCATTGAAAGAAACCATATTTAATTGAGGATTGGACACATCTGCTTGATACCAGATGTGGTTAAGTAGGTCAGTATCAGATAAGATGACGATGTGGAATACGGGATCAGTGCATCCCTCTGCAATGTGTTGATAGCAACAGAACCTCAAAAAGGTGTTTTAAGGAAGACCTCATTATGAACTCACAAACTAAGTCTGAGACATCCAAGAACCTTGCAGTTCATAGATAATTTCTTAAGGGATGTTTATCTGGAGATAATTAATAAGCATCAGAACTGTAAATAATCCCTAGTCGGGGATTTAACACTTTATTTCATATGTAGTAATAAGTTTTGACCCTCTCTTCTTCACAGATTAGGCTTGTTGAAGAATTCATCAGCACTTATTTTAGGTAATCTATAACAGCTGATGCGTTGCAGTAGACTGTGTTGTATTTACATTCAAAGACATTCCTGCTCTTGTGAACAGCTGAAACCTTTGCCTTGTTTAACAGTCCATGGCCCACAAATGTCAAACCTCATCCCAGTGAGGGAGGATCAAAAACTCAGCACTGTGTTTAGTTATCAATAAAATGATTCACAAGACAACATTATTAAAAAAAAAAGGCCTGAGAGTAATTTTCAGGTCTATACATGATTCAGCAATCTGTTCGGACGTTATGCTAAAACATTAAAAAGCAATCCAGCAGTGCTCTGGATCTGTTACTTCTCTCTAATAAAAATGGTCTGAGCGGCTTCAGGGGCACACAGAGCTGCGGTTTCCCTCATTGCCCAAGCAGGAAAGCTTTACTTAAAACATTCTTTTTGGTCAAACATGACCTAATACTAGATAGAGTCCTTTTAACAATGGAAAATGTGGGCAACCATTGTGTGTTCCACAGAGGGACAGTGTCTGACAGGACCACATGGGTACAGACTAGTCGACGAATGATGGGATGAAATAGTTCAACTGAGTTCATCTCTAACATTTTGTTCTGAATTTACAAAGGTCAGTCTTACTCTGCAGTCTTAAAGTGATCTAGTAAAATCTTTGTTAACATTTCTCTTTATTATCTACCGTATTTTCCGCACTATAAGGCGCACCTAAAAGCCTTTAATTTCCTCAAAAACCGACAGTGCGCCTTATAATC
>JAQMCX010000048.1:1934467-1987885 GCA_029814765.1 Acanthurus leucopareius
ATATGAAAACAGTTTTAAAATAGGCCATTCATTGAAGGTGCGCCTTATAATCCGATGCGCCTTATAGTGCGGAAAATGCGGTATTTCTTATCTTTTCATCTCTAGCAATTGTATCACTGGATCTTGCCATTTGATGCCGTGATGTTGATATGTTTTCATTGGTTTTAACTGTCATGAGTCCTTGGGATACACAGGCGATCATCTAAGTGGGTCCCAGGGAAATTAATTCTATCTCCAATAAAATATGTCTTTTTTGACTGAATTGAATGATGATGAATCGAATCATCACTTGGCGACCCTTTAGTAGAGTGAGATTCTTTACATCAAGCACTCTTTTGTCAGTCAGTTTGCACTACAATTATAAAATAAAACAGGTGGATGCTGCAACAAGCCTCAAATTAATTAGGAAATTTACATATGAGGGGCCCCTAGTATATTTTTCATATAAGCTTCCTAGACATGCTGAAACCTGAGGTAGGATGGCTGGGAACAAGTTTCAGCTCTAGTTTTTTAGTTGTGTATTTGTAACCAGAGCAATGCAGGAAGAGCAGCATGGCAGCTTCACAACTTACAGAACAAAATCCTATTTTTACCTAGGGGACCAAAATGGCCAGAGCCAGCCCAGCTGACAGCTCTGTTGACAGCCTGGCAGGACAGGCACTCTGTGGTGAGCATGGATTCTGACTTTCAGCAGGATAAAAGTTTTACCATCTCTGACATTGTGGAAAGGCATTAAATCCTGATGGTAAAACATGAGACTCATGCTGGCTTAAACGTGGTTCTGAACAAAAAAACAGGAACGTAAAACATAAGACCCGAACGACAAAATCCTTAGTCATAATATACAAAGACCTCAAAATTTAAGTAGACATAACTGTGTGTCGAAAAAGAGTTTCCTGCTTCCCTCCACATTTCCATGCATCAGAAATGTGGGACGGGTACTGAGCAACACCACTGGCTAATGTTAGAAATAGTCCGCTAAATTTTTAACTTTCACAATCTCCAATATAGACTAAGTCTTGTTATAGTAACAACTACATATTTTACAAGAAAACACATTTGATTTAGTTTTTCTTTATAAAAACTGTAAAGTCTGTCTTTAAAAGACAACGAAAGACAACTTTCTACCTAAAATTCCCGCACACTATGTCACACTTCACCCACAGTTTCTGAGGTGCTTAGCTTAAGAAAAATACTACAGCTTTCAATAACCAAAATAATGCACTATACTTTACTCTGTACAGCCTTTTATATTTTGACTCTATCCATTTTTGCCTTCAATCCCATGTTACTTCACACTGTCCTTTCAGAGGAATCTAACGCCTCACTGCCAGCCCCTTCCCTCAGGCCAGCTATGAATCTGGCTATTTCTACCGCTGCTGCTAAAAAGGAAATCACACATCAATCAGTAACAGTAAGGCACCACGTGCAAGTCTGAAAAAAATTACAGAGGACCAGCAATGGGGCAATTCTGAATCAACGACTCAGCAACACACTATTGTCAAATAAGCAGTCATTTCAAAGATACAGTGATTATTATCTGCCACACAACCAAAAGACATGTCAGCACCGGTTACAAACATCAAGGAAAGGCAAAACAACTCTAACACCACAATCTATAACACTTGTTGTGATCCAAGCATGTTTTAGGAAAAAGGCCTGAAGCACGGAAATGGTGCAGCCAAGACTCAAAACATGCGTCTATTACAATTCAAACGTCACGATTCATAAACCATTCATTCATAAAATCAACAAAAAAACAATTTACTGCAAGCAAGTAAACAAATACTTCTGCAGTGCAAGCATAAAGACACACTTATTGTGGCTCAAATGTGGAGGTACTCATGCTTGAGTTTCCGGATCAGGTGTCTGCTGTGTTTATTAAGAGCTCACACACTCACCGGCGGTCCTGGTTCTCCCTTTAGTCCAGGTGGTCCAGCCAGCAGTGAGAACTGGGTCGGCTCCAGGTCAAATGTTTGGAAGCCATCTGTTGCAGCTGGAGTCACTAGAATAAGAGAAGTGGGTGTAACATCTTGCAGACTGGTCACTTTTGGCTCAGGTTTCTTTGGAGCTTCTGTGGTAAACTGCTGTTTATGGGGAAGGTAGGCGTTTGAAGGGGACCCCTGTGTGAGAGCAGCTGTGGTCTGGAGGTTTTGCTTCGTCTCTGATGGTCTGGTGGAAGCAGGTAAATCCATACTTTCGAAAGGTTTCTGAGAATTAGCATCTCCTTGCTTTGTGCTCTGTCTGGCACTGTCGTGTGAAGTCGGTTTGGGGTTTGGTGGTGTAACGCTGATCCTACGAGATGTAGTAACAGTTTGGGTCGGAAATTTAAATGGACTTTCCAACCCTGGAAGAACAGTTGGAGAAACAGACACAGCAGCAGGTTTTGTCGTGCTCATAGTCTGATGCACAGATGTTTCGTTCGGTATCAGCAAGCGGTCAGTTGGAACAAGAACTGTAGTCCTGGTGCTTTCCTCTGTGAGGGCCAAAGTAGGTGTCTGGGCCTTTGTGGATATCTCCGTCAATGACAGTGAAGTTTTATGAGTGACAGTAATGTTTGGGTCAGTGGAAAATAGAGGTAGCAGGGCTGGAAACACGGGCCGATACGTGTCGGCTTCTCTGCAATGTTTCTTAATGTAATCACAATAGTTTTGAGCTGCCTTAGCAGAGGGGTAAATGTCAAACTGACAGATGGCACCTTCAAACGGCACCGAATTGTGGTTCATTTTGCCCAGCATGAAAGAGCCCTCTGCATCCAGAGCCTCCTCTTTTCTAGAATGCAAATCTGCATGTACACTCTTTCTTCCACAAGAAGAGTGGAAGAACACCCGCTGGCCTTGGATATCCAAGGCCACATTGTGCCATTGGCCATCGTGAACATTGTAGTCGAAACTCACAGAGCTCCGCTGCCCCACATGTACCAGTACTCTGCCCGGTACAAACTGTACTCCGAGCTGCACTTTCCTTTTCTTGGACAGAACTGAGAAAAGAAAAGCGCTGTTGATGCGATGGACCGACAGGCTGAAGATCAGAGAAAGGTTGGTGGAGCTGTAGGTATCTGGTAGAACAGTGCGCAGAGGCACTTGAATACGTGCCCTCGGTGTGAGGATGACTCCAGATTTGAAGGGGATGATGCCATTGGGGATGGACCGAGCTCCTGAAAGTGACGACCCGGCTGCCCTTCGCCCAGAGAGTCCAAGCTGCTGCAGAACATCCACATCTTCAGAAAAACAAGACAGAGAGAAGTCAGTGAGTCATAATTTTACAGACCTTAAGCATCTAGGGACGTTGAACACGATCAAAGTTTTCACAGTTTTCACAGTATCATGGCATCATGATTCAGAAGCTGATGTAACTCAACACAGGCCTTATCCTGTGCATGCACAACTTTTTTGACCATTTTTTTTTTCAAAACAAATTAAATTCAACACTGGCACAGGCACAGACTGCAAATGGCTTTGCAGAGGACCATAAAGGGAAACCACTACAATATATAAATGTCTCAATAAAAAGGTAAAATGAATAAGAATATTGCCCAACACATATTACTTTATATGTTCACTAAACTAGCTATTTAAAAGACAATAATGTATTAATTTGTGTATGGCACCGGATAACAACCTCCCTCTGCGGTGCACTGATCTGCATCAAAGTATAAACTCAAAACAAAAACAAAAGTGCAGTAATAAAAGAGATAATTATCTTGTGATGCAAAGTTGGAAGTTCACAAGTTTAATGTGCGATGAATGGAAATCTTAATAGGCTGCATTAAATTTCCAATAGGGCCACAAATCAACATCCAGTTTTGGGGATTGCCACAAATTATGTAATGGTTACATCAGTCTTAATTAGAACAATCTCAGGAAACAGAGGCTCAACGAGTCCCTGGAGACAACAGTGGTGGGGTTCTAAGAGGTACAGTATGTTACTACAGAGACAGTAAAGCCATCTCACTTTATCTGATAAAATCTGTTGGCTGAGGGTGACTGCTCGGAAAGAGGCCCAAGCTCATGAAAACATACTGTTGCCTCTATGTAGGTCTTATTTGTTATTTGCATATGATAAGAGGGGAGAGAGGATATTTTTTGTACACATTACAACAAATTAGATTTGCATCTTGGTGTAAGAACATATCTAAATCTACATTTTACTGTAGCAAGAAACAGCCTTTATTTCAGTTAAATATTCTTTGCAATAAATACACATATTTGAGTAAGAACTGTTCTCAGTTGTTTTAACTTGAGACACTTATAGCTTCTCGTTGCCTATTGGTGAACGCATATTATATTAAGCACTGAAAATTGATACAATAGCATTGTTTTAAATAAAGATCATGTGTCAATCTTCAAGTCATCCCTCATCTCTGAAGTATTTTGTAACCTTTAAGCCCAACTAAAGGGTCCCAAACAGCAAACCAAGAACCACTGCAACAACAGCACCGAGGTTATGCTAAATCTAGGATAATATGTACTCAAGTATTAAATTAAGCACTCAGAAAGCTAAATCTGTTTTTTGGTTCAAATATGAAAACAGACTGAAAATGTTCCCGTTACCGCACTATTGTCTATTGTTAGTCATTGGTGCAAGTGTTCAGTTATGTCAAACAAAAGCTTTTTGTTTGGCTTAGCAAGGTTGAAAATAGAGAAACATTGATCATCCCTGACCAATCAGTATATCCTGAATAGAGTTCATTAATCCTCTCAGCATGTGCAACGTGAAAACCAAAAGCTTATACATAGATCTCAAATATCCATCCTTTTCTGGACTAATACCAAGCAAATGTGGGCAAGATTAATATAAAGTGCTAAATGATGAATTGCAGCTCAGCAGAGGGGAAACAAGTATAGACACTACACATGTTAGGAGGGAAACCCTGCTAAGTGTGTGCAGCCGACGGGAGGTCAGCTCTATCGAAAAACCCACAGATGGATTGAAAAACATCAAACAGAAACTGAGAAAAGGAACCACCGTTTTCAGTTGAATTTTCCATATAGCACTCATTATAATTGTTAATACGGTATGAGGAAAGCAAAATTGTACTTTCATTTTGTGATTTGTGATCTACTTTTAGGGCTTTTCCGTGCATATCTACATCTAAACTGAGCAGTCTGGCTGCCTGAGGCTTTTTGTGAACTCCTGATGAGTTGGAAAAAAAAAAAAATGAGTATCACACATCCTGGAGACAAAAATACAACTTTTCTCAAAAAGCAGGCAAGTGCACAGACTAACGCATTTCCACTGTTAGTACACTGTCAGTGTAACATTTCCTGCAGCTGCTCTAAAGCAAAAACTGTATAGTAGAACAAGGAATAGAAACAGACACTGTATTTGTTCATCAAGGTAAAGTCCTGGCACTGGCAACACAGCACACTATCAGCACAACCTGTGCTCACAGCAAGGAGAGGACAGTCTTTGAAGAACTTTGCATCTGCAAGATGTTTTTAGGATAGTTATTTCTCATGAAACTGGGGGTGTATTGTTAACATCAGATTCAGCACATTAGTTCATCTACTGGCCAGCAGATATTTCCTAAGAAACTGGGCTTGAATTGCTTTCCTCTGGCTCAGCACATTACTTCATTTACTGTCCAGCAGCTATTACCAAAAGGAACTACAGCAACAGTTTTCTTAGTTAAAAGTTTTTCAGTTAGAATCAGGAATAGAGGTGTCTTGAATTCATAGACTGGATATAAGACTATTGCTATTCCTAAAGAAGAGTCCACAGTCTGGAGGGGTTTGAATTATTAAATATTAGCTCACCCCAAATGCGTGGCGTGACATGGCATACACTCCACTAATGGAGTCCTTATTGATCTTTCCTCTTAAACACAGGTTTTGTTGTGAGAGGTCTGAATGAGTGATGGGACGTAACTATTCCTTACATCAGTGAATGTGCCTCCAAGGTGTGTGTTTTTCAGCAATGACTCATTATTATTCGTACTGTTTGATTTCGGCCTAGAGGATGCTGCAAGACGGCTTCAGGATAGAGCTGGGGGGTCAACCAGTAAATACAGGGTTGCGGGTTTGATTCTCAGCACTGACAGGTGAGCCACCATCTGGAAGGAGGCTGGTATTACATCAACAGTGACATACAGAGTCCCCAGATCTGTTGCAGGGATGCTGCTCTGTGGCTGACCTTGATCACGCCCTGGCTCTGATGAGGGAAATGTGTGGGCAGTTTAAGCATGCAAGACCGTGGTGACTGTATGCAGAAGTAATGGCTCATGTGATAGAAGGGGAACTCTGATGACTGCAGAGGAAAGGGTTCAGGACACTAATCCTGGATTTGGCCTTTAATACACTGGAGTATGGCCAGCATAGCTTAAACAAAAGAATACAATGGCTTGTGGTTGCATGACTTTTACTGCAAGTGATCTTCTCATGAAATGAGTAGACAGTAGAGTTTTTGTTGAACAAATGATGCAAGAAAAGTGTGTTCTGCTTTATTAAGGGACCAATTTTCGGTCTGATAGGAATCTGACAGTTTGCAAATATGTTTGCTCATAAAAAATCTATGTCTCAAGGCACAGGAGTCATCATTGGCAGAAAATATTGAGCAATGTGCACAATGTGCAATGAATGCTCTATTTTATTTTAAACCGTAAAGAAACTTTTAAATGTGAGTATAATGTCTTGCTTGAAAAACAATTCTATCAATAGGATGCCATATGCTGAGGAGCATCTGTAGATTTCAATTATTCCAGCTCAAGTGTTCAGTACACAACACCCACTTCAGGGAAAATGGCAAAGACAAGGGGCAGATCTCCAACAAAGACTCAATATGCTTTCTAGGGAAGAATAAACACACTAAATGAGAGCTGTTGGTGATGCTGGTGCAGCTGATCAAGCCGTGAATGAAAAACATAGACGCCGATCACCTCGGTCATAGATAATCCCTGGAAAACAAGGATAAACATGTGCACAACAAGAGGCCCATGCTGGGGTAATGTACTTACGTACTGTGGTTATTTTCACTTTCTTTATCCATTATGTTTGCTACAGCTATTCGACTCTAGGATGTGAATAGGATCACTGAGGTGAGGTGTACAGGAGACATCTGAAAGGGTCACTGCAACCTCCCAGACATCCATTTTTATTTCCCTTTTCCTCCCTGAACACTGCCTGAGAGTTAAATTTGTAACACTTGCTGCTCAATAATGTGCTTGAAAAGAGAAAAGCAAAGACTGACCCTTCCTTGTCCTAAAGTCTGCTTACCTTGTGCTTGTGCTAGCCTCAGAGAGCTGGTGCAACAGAGTATAGTCCAAAGAATCAGAACTCTCCTAAAGAGAAAGACAAAGAGGTTGGTAAAGTTTAAGCAGAGAGTTGAGGTAGAGACAGTGTGGGTCATTTTTCAGTACAAACAATCTTTCAAGCATCTTTTTATTGTTAAGTCTTAAGAAATGACAAATTCCTATCAAGGACAAGCAGTCTTAATATTTGATCTCTTTTTTCACTTAGTCTAATCAAAAGCTAAAAACATTTCTTTATGCTTTCATTTATTTATTTATTTATTCATCAAAGTCTTCAAAATAATACAAAACAGAGAAAAGCAAGATAACTGTTGCATCTTTAAAGCTATAACCTAAATACGGGCCTAATTATCCAATTATTTTGTTGTTTTAACACTCCTTATATGCCTTCAAATACTGCGCTTCCACCCACCACAGTAATCAGACAGGCTGCTGCAGCTCTGCTTTGTTAACAGAATCTAACATCCGTTTCAAGTCAACAAACTTTGTCTTATCTTGCTGTCTGACCAGATGAGCTGCAGCTGAGCGAGGCTGGGTGAGGGCTCCCCACAGGACCACCGCTGACAAACCTGAATCACTGCATCACCTTAAAAACCTACTAACTGTGAGTAAAAGTGCAGGATGCAGGTTTTTAAAAGAGTTTTGTGGATTTTTTCCAGTCATTAATTTTTAATGCACTAGTTACTGGACATGTAGTTTGTATTGGTTAATACAAAAAAAGCTTGGATGGGAATTGATATTGAAAAGGAAAAGGATACCAGAAATCTCTAAAAATCTCTTCTGGTGGTGTGCAGAACATGAAGTTGGATGCCTGTTGAACAAATGGTGTTTGCAGAGAACCAGGCTCAGTGACAAGTGCCATAATGAAGGCATTTAGAGGAAATCTTACATTTGTGGTTCTCCAGAGGGCCCGCAAAAGCCACTGGTCAACCACTGACACACTGACTGCTGGCTAAAACTTAAAAAAGGAACTTCCTGTCCTTCCTCTCTGCGCCCCATTCAGTGCTCTCACACTGACACTAGCAGAAACCAAAAAAAAGGGGGGAGGGGGGGGGGGGCTGTGCAGTTTGTGACTAAGTCTCTCATATGTCCAGCAGGGTTATATGATGCAACATTTGGACTTTTATTTCCCCTCCCACAGGGACAGCCGGCCAACCAGCTGAGTGAGATGCGCAGCAGGAAGGAGAGAAAAAGGGGAGGAGGAGAGGGAGGAGGACAGAGCTGTCTCCTCCTCTCATACATCTCCCTCAAATCAGTCCCAGATCATTTGGCAGCCCATTCTGATACAAGCTGCAAAGACGCAACTCAGCAAACTACATGAGCTTCCACTGAACAGAGAAACGGAGAAAATGATTTCCATAAGTTACCATAAGCTACACCACCTGTTCACTTCAAAACGGCCAATATTGTTTAAATGGAAACTCTAAAAATCTCACAGGATGCAGCTAAACAAATCCTGCAACAGACAACTCGTGTAAATATACAACCTCCATCTATGCTACTAGCAACACGTTTAGCATAGCTGTCACACTGACATGACACACTAATGAGACGCAGGTGATGTTCACTCTGAAAAAAAGAAACTGACAACTCATAAAAACAGAGAGAAACACAGCTTTTCTTTAAAAAACGTATCGACTCACCCCCCGACTCCAGTGGTTTTGAGTCTGGAGTACGGGGCATTGTCCGGCTCCATAGCGGTTACTTCATTCTTTCTTGGGAGTTTTTGCTACAGTCCAGCCGAGGCAGATAAAGTTTTTCCATTCCAGGTGTTCCTTCCTTGAGGGTCGCGCGAGAAGTAAACGTGCCAGTTAGCAAACAGAAAAAAAAAACATCAAATCAAACACCGCGCACTGGATTAACCAGTGAAAAGGCTGCTTTCTGTCATTGTACTCTCTCTTCTTGTTCCTGTAGTCTTCCTCCAGGAGATGACATCAATTAAAAAAATAATAATAAAAAGAGAGACGCCCCGGACAGCTTCACCTGTGCGCTTCCTATGTTTTCTCCCTCTCTCTTTCGCGCGTTTTGTAAAGAACAATGAACTCCAAGTCAAGTCTGGTCTAGCTGTCTTTCCCGGGGAACCGCTGCAGGATAAGATGACGACCTCCGTTGTGTGTGTGTGTGTTTGTGTATGTGTGTGTGTACGTGTGTATCGACTTCTCAAATGAAAGTTTATTGTGGACTGAAGGAAATCTTGAGAACCGGGAAGGGGGAACACCTCCCTCTGTCGCCCTCAGCTGACATCGAGGGAAACTAATTTGTAGCAGAGACTGTGCAGCGCTCCTTCTGCTGAAGGTGTGTCTTATTTTAGGAAGCTGGACCCTCTCAGATGAGGAAGGGACATGAGCTGTGTGTGTGTTGCTGCTTATCATGTGTGGTAATAGCCTGAATGAATGAACACACCCGTAAACGAGTCGTGAAGCTGTCAGCCGCAGGCAACTTGTTCTATGGAGTGTTATCAGGGCTGCAGCAAAATTTTTTAGAAACACATGAGGCCCCCCCGGTCCCCCAACACTCACATGCAGGAACCTTTCAGCAGACACTGAAATCCTTCTTTTTTTGCTTTTTTAACTGTGGAAAGGTCCATATCAAGTATATAAATTGACCTAAATCGAGATTATTTTGTCCAATTAGTGCGCTCTTGTGGACAAACAATGGCATTATCTGCCATATTTTTAAATTAATACAGACATTTCTGTCACATTTATGCTTTGCAATATATCTTTTGTTACTTATCTGCAAACATTTTATTGACCCAGGGGGCTGACTGCAGGTCTATGGCTCTACCTCTCCTGTAAAAAACCACAGGACAACCAGACTTGCAAAGAAACTAAATGTACTGAAGTATAGATTCATATCCTAACAGATTTATAGAGCAATTTTATATGAATCCAGAAAGTTATATTGGCAAAATAAGCAATATGAAATAACATTTAATTCTCGTCCCTCTTAAGTACAAATTTCAGTTTAATTACTGCTCATGCCAAGCACCTTCCAATTTTGCTTCAGCTCTGAATATGTTTCATTTTCTTAGCATGCAACCTGAAAGTTGTTTTTGTATGATATTATTTTCAGAATCACTGCCTTTGTTAAATCCCTTTCAAAACAAGGCTTATTTATTTAAACCTTTAAACTGTGGATGTCTTTTATTTGTGAGAGAGAACTCATTCAGACACACATTCAAGAAACACTACTTGCAAAAGCAGCACAACACAACAGCTAAGTTATTCAATACTACTGAGCATTAGATGATTTATAAGTGTCCATGTGCGACTTTAATCTAAGTTATTTGATTGAAGTACAGGAATTATGCAACATTCAAGATTAATGTTTATTTTTTTAAGTTTTTGAGTGGAAACTATGGACTCTCTATAAGATGGTATTTTTATAAGTACATGTGTATTATAATTTTTAATATTATAATGATATTAATATCTATGACAAATATCAATTATAACTGAAAACTTTAACTACACTGGAATAGATACTGTGCTTATGCATTTTTTCAGTACTGAGTGGTTATGCTTTACTTGATGTGAACATAAGTGCTGGTAAAATTCTTGCAAGACAGTGATTCAAAAACAAGTCTGGATAACAGAAATGTGATGATCTTTAAACACTGAAGACTGCATATTGAGAAACAATCAACATTCCATTTGACATTGGTTCCACTTTCATTTTGGCTATGTATTTGAACCTAGTCGTTCCCACATTTTTTCACGGATGACATGTTTTCTGGGGTCTGTTGATACTAATATCAGCTGTTAAATTTTATCTAATAAAAATCTGCTTTTCGGTTTGCAAAAACCTGAAATTGCTGTAACCAGAAAAACAGACATTCCTTGTATAATCAGTGAAGATGAAGCCCAGTGACAATAGAGATTCCTTACATAATCACCTCACCTCGTGTCTCTTTCTGAAATATATTTAATTTCTTGTAAAAGGGGATATTATAAATTTTAAGGCATCACCTGTCTGAGCAGTGAAAATTCACAGGATAAACAGTCCTAATGTTTGTTCTTCACAGCTTCTCTGATCGAGTCCAGTTCCGCCAAACTGCCATGTGATATAATGGGTATATTTTTTACTATAACAAATGACTAATTCATTTCATTGAGCAAAGGGTTAAACCCCTCGACCAGCTTTTTTGTGACAGCCTTCCCTACCTCCTGCTTCACCAACATCAACTTCCGTTCCCACCAGAGCAGCAGAGATCTGGGTTGCAGGGCTGCGCTGGTTCCACTGTGTGTGTTTATGTGCTGTCGTGTGCTGTGAAATTCCTCTGCCAAAGAAAGTCCTCATTGACCCGCCTTCAGCAAACACGCTGTGACAGTGTCCAGGGGAGACCCAACAGAGCACCGATTCAGCTGCCTGCAACTGGATCCCTCCTCCTCACACAGAGCCCCCTCACAGTCCGTCCTCTCAGGGCCAGGAAGGAAGTCAGCTCACCACCTTGAAAGAGCACTTCCCATGTACCTGTCTTCGGATGTGAGCTACTGTTACCGCAAGTTTTGGTTCACAGACAAGAAGAGCCTGTGGAAGAGCGCAGAGGAAGATCTCTGCGGTGTAATGTTTCATGGGCTTTGTAATGGTTATTGCAGCAGCCTATGGAATTGGTCCTCAATCTGTGGTCCAGGGACTGCTGAGTGGTCTAGTAGGCATGGCAGTGGAGGCATGGCAAAGGCAAAAAAGAAAAATTGGGAATTTTGGGAAAATACACAAATTGCTTTCTTGCTTTCAAGTCGTTTTTATGCAGTCTGTACAATGCTGTTCTCTGACTCATCCAAGCAACACATATATTGGATATCAGATGTTATAGAAGTGCCTCACATGTAGGAACGTTAGATAACACAAACATGACTAACACTTTGCCATCCGTAACCTGAAGCAGAAACCGTATTGTATCATCATACAACACTTTTCTTGTTGCTACACTAAAGATGAGCAGCATTAACATGCGCAGAAAGCTCTGATCAATGAACATGTTACAGTGATGGAACACATACTTACCTTATGGAGCCATGTATTTGCCCATACAGTTTAAAACACTGTCAATTGTGACCGTGTTGCATAGAATTTACATTCTATTCTTTTGGTGACAAATTATGGTTGTGCATACAAAGTGCAGCACTTAGACACTAAGGTTCAAGTCCAACCCCCCCTCTGTGGTCAGGTTAAGGTAACAACTTAGCTGTTTCTGATATGATTGAGATTTCAGTATACCATTCGTCCCGAATAAAGATGTGAATCTTTACAGTAATTTGGGGATATAAAATTGGCTAAAAAATTCCTTAAACAGCTCAGAACTTAAGTTTATAATTAATGTTACTGAAAAAGAGGTGAATAATGCATTTTTCAGGGACTATTATCAACTGCTTGTAAGATTTAATGCATCGGGAAAGTGAGGAAAACAATCTTGTGTTTGTGGTAATGAAACATTTCCCACAGTGCAATGGTGCATTTTAGTGATGTGCTTTTAATAGTTTTTGGACAATAAGGCACTGAATGAAGCTGAAGAGGTAAAGCATCCGATCAGTTGTCTTTGTGCGGTTTTTAATTGCACGTATGTTGAAAAAGATTACTAAATGATTGCATT
This sequence comes from Acanthurus leucopareius, assembly GCA_029814765.1. NCBI lineage: Eukaryota > Metazoa > Chordata > Actinopteri > Acanthuriformes > Acanthuridae > Acanthurus > Acanthurus leucopareius. Next base: position 1,947,313 of record JAQMCX010000048.1, read on the forward strand.
GTGTTTTACACATCTCACACAGCGTCCAAACTTATTTGAGTTCTCATCAGGCTGTTAAAAGTTTATTTGTAGAAACTTTAAATGTTTTTTTTTAAAGTTCAGGATATGTTTCCTAGGGGTCCATTAGGGATTGTGGTCTAAAATTATGCTGGTGGTTCTTTGAGAACCTTTTAGCCTGACGGCAGGAGCATTATAATTTTATAACTGATTTTATACCTGACAGCAGGTAACTGAGGTTTCTTTTCAAACGGAGCAAAGATTTTCCTCCACTCTCGACTGAGAATTAAGGCCAGAAGTCTGTTTCATGGAAACTATTAAAAAACTCTGATGGAAAGAGAAATTACACAGTTTTTTTAAGAGACTGATCTAGAGGAAACTTTTTTTTATAGTGTTTTTATGAATCGATTTTCTTCCACTCATCACATATGACTGCCATTTTGGACCCCGTCTTTAACCATTGACAGGTGTGGATAGACGCTGTGACTGTTTTGACTCCAGACCAGTGGTGGGTAATAGAAGTCAGCTGGCCTGTATACCCCAACATACGACAGATATTTGAAGTTTGTTGTGCAGACACACGGTGTCAATGTAACAAGCATCGTTGAGCGTATGCATGTGAATCATCTAATAAAGCAGTCATATCATTTATGAGCAACAGTTGGTTGTGCACAATCCAAGTTACTGTGGTGATTTATTCCATTGACTGTGTCTGTAATTTTAGAAATTAGTAGAAACAAGACCTGAGGGAATCATAATCATTCTAGATGATTTCTCTTTCTCTTTCTATTTCTATAGCAGAGATCAAAATTTGAGCTTTGAAGCCAGCACGTGTGTCCTTTTATGTCGTGCTCTAGGGATCGAATCTCTTGTCTGATAAACACAGAGTCTTTTGTTTTACTCCCATGTCTTGGCGGATTGGGGCCAGCTGAATGTATCAACCTCTGTCCAGGCACAGCTGGATCCAATAAGTGCATGCCCTGGTGCTGTGTTTACCCATTCCATACATTACAACAGGAAATTTAGAGAAAACCTCCATTCATTTTTGTTGGCTAAGTCGAAATTAGAGTGATATAATAGTTTCTCTCTGTTTCCATTATGTTTCCGCCTCAGGATGTAGCTGTATAACCTCTAATTGAAGGAATGTTTTCAATAGGTTGAATGGTTATGTAACAGATACTGATCTCAAAGGACGAAACCATGAGCTCAACTGAACAAATAAATTAGAGCTTAAACAGAAGTCAATTAAATAATGATGGAGTAATTAATCTGCAACCATTTTTACAGTTGTTTTTTATCATGAAGCACACGCTACAAAGATTTACTGGTTCCAGGTTTTTGAATGCTGTTCTGTGTTCTCAGTGATTTTAATATAATTGGATCTGATGAGAAGTTGTCATTATAACACAGATATATAAATATAGGCAAGTTCCTTCTTGAATGTTTTACAGAATATTTAAAAACACTGCTAGCTCTCTTTTGAACAATAAATATGTATAAAAAAAAAAAGTTTGATACAAGCACAGAAAAGCCAAACAGGTCAGACCAGCAGTAATATACAAAGGAAATTTGCAACAGATTTCTAAAATTGATACTTTTGTTTTGTTTATGTTCAAACTCATGGGTGTAATGTAAAAGTTTTATCAGTTTGGCCGGATTATCAAATGACTAGACTTTTCCTATCTGCTTTAGTAGCATTTCAGGTTCTTTAAGCAAATTATTTGGGTTTTCGTCCCTCAACTTTACATTTCTGCTTCAGTTCTCTCCTTGGCTGTTCCTGCAGCAGGCAGCTGTTTTCAGTGAAAAAGGGAAGAAGTATAAGGAATAAACCCAAGTGTGCCAAACCTGTTCATCACTAAACCACCAACTCACAAAGTCAGAAACTAGCAATTAATTATTCGCTGTTAGCAAGTAAAGAGTCAAATATTTTCCCCAGGAGTTGGTGGGGGGTAAACACAGTTTCAAAGAGAGTAAACATTAGACCAACATTCATCCACTGACTCATACACAGAGTTATATAAAATGAATGTTTATGTCACTCTGTGTGTGCTGGCAACTTTATGCTAACACATCCACCATATTAAGCTGTTAACAGCTTTTTGTGCTGCTTCTGTTGGCCAAAAATTCAATTAATGCAAGTGTACAGATAAAAAAAAACCCATCTAATTTACTTATCTGCTTGCACGTCAGTTAGCTAAAGACAGAAAGCATGAAACCAAGAAAAGCTGTGCAAATGAAAAGCATTCAATGGACTGACAAGCTTTACAGCTTGAATCAAGATTCAATGGGAATCTTGTCTATTCATGCATTTTAGGGTCAAGCTGCATGTTGAATAAATGCATTTGATATTTTCTCAGGTGTGTTACATCTTCAGTCCTCTGGGGCTCCATTAGGCTGCAGCACTTCACACATTTAATGCATTAGGGATCTTTACAACTTATTTAAAAGACATCGTAAGTCAGAGCATAAAGCACAATACTGCAGTTATGTGGTGAGCCGAGTTTCTCATTTATTTCTTTACCTCTCAATAAAATGGTTATAATAATAATTTGAAAACCACAAGTGCTTCAATACAGAGCCTGAATTTTTCTGAAGGCCACATTAGATGTAGTAATTATTTTCAATTCCTTACCCCGCAGAGCTGCAGAAAGACAGACGCTGCTGCCAAGTCAGAGCCATTGTTGTGGTGACATTTGAGTGGAGGATCAAACCGCTGATGAATAATCCATATTGAAAGGCTGCTCTTTCTGCCAAATGTCAAACAGCAGCAGGAGCCATTGTTCAAGGAGCGGACTCTGAAACTTTTTATTCTCCATCATCACAATGCTGTGTCTCATACTCTAAAGCAGGGCTCCCAAACTTTTTCAACTTGAGATCGAAAATAGGAATTTGGCAACTCCCTGGGATCCAAGTTTACATATATACATTATAATTTGTCAAAACATTTAATTAAAAAAAAAAGATTAAAAAAAACAGAACAAAACATAAATTTAAAATCTCTATGAAATTATTTAATAATGCAGTAAAAGTTTGTAACAACAATTGCTAATTTACCGAAGTTTCTCTCCAACTTATAACCAACTTGCACTATTAACTTGTACTGAAAAATGAGAACATAGCAAGGCAATACACTTAGTGTGTCAGCTGGATTGTGGAGTGCAGTCAAGTATATAAAGTACATCACAGCAATAATTAAATTCACTGAGTGTACTGTTAATTGTGTTGCCACCTCGTAAAATATCTGCAAATAGTTTTGCAATACATTTAAATGAAAAAATGTGTTCCAGTCTCCTTTCTAATTCTCACACTTTTCTCAACTCTCAACTTTTACTCCCTCCCTTCTGTTTAAATTTTACTGACTTATTTCAAAGTGATAAAATTGGGTGTAATATTTAATCAATGGCTCTATGAAATGTGATGAGAGGTACGTGGGTGGTTGAAGTTCTTAACAATCTGCTGCCAATGATCACACATAGGCTGCGATACTTATGCAATTTGACCTTTTTACCTGCTCTTATGCCACAAGTCCTTTATCTCAGGCTGTAAAAAGAAAAAAATAAAACAGATAAGGTCTTTGGGCTCAAGAGGACACTGGTAGCACAGTCAGACAGGAGTCTTGTGGCAGCAGCATCTCTGCAGCATGTGAAGGCAGGCCTGAGGTACTGCACATATGGGGACGATCTCTGTTTCTATAAAACCCTCTTGTGCTGCCCATTAACAGGTCATGAGGTGTTAATGCATAGGCCTACGCAGAAACATGTAATTGAGAACCAGATATCCCAGGTAAGCTATTCAGGCTGTATATGTGAAGGACATCTAGATCTGGGTTCTGTGGCAACCTGGTTTGGGTTGACTGATAAAAGAGCAGTCAAGATGGCTAACATTTGAATTAGAAGGAAAAATGTAGAGATTCAGCGTTCGAGCTTAGACTCAGATGAGTTGTTGGTTGTGCACCAAAATCTACAACTATCAGAATAGTAAGCTTAGTTAGCATCTTTTATTTATTTATGTTGTTTACAAGCTCATTAGTTTGCAGCTGGAAGTGGTTGACTGTGTTAGTGGTTGTGCTACAGCAAACTCTCCCCCACTATACTGACAGGTCTGCTCTGCACTTGTAGTTTAAAGTTTCTCATTTATGACGTACAAAATCCACCTTTTTTCCAAAGTATGTTTGACTTTGGGAAGTGGAAGAGGAATGTGATGACACATCTCTGGTGACAAATTTGCATTGATACAACTAACTTTTGTCAAAGTCTTACATTTTAATGAGCGTAAAAATAAATAAATAAAGCACATTTTGAGTATGAGGAGTATTTCATGTTTTTTAAGCAGCTTTTAAGTGGTGTATTTCACACTTCCAGCAACCAAGCACAAAGGCAGAAATAATTAACTTAATTAACTAGAACTGAAGAGAGGTGCCATGATGTGTTACATTTGTTAGATGACGGGTTATCTTCTCATTTCATATTGTTTGAAGTTACTCAATTCAGAGGCCTGAAGGGACAAAACCATCCTGCATATCTCAATGAAATAGTGAGGTTTAAAGAAACTTTTGAAAGATAAAAAAAAAATTCATATTATTTTTTCCTTCTTTCCTGACCCTTATCCAAACGCATGTCACTTCAGATTTGTATCACCCTCTGGGGAACTTGTGGTTTAAATGTTGTTGGCTGTCTCACCAGCATGAGAATGAAATACTACTCTAAATGTATAACCACCATAATTGCGGCCCTGCATGTTTCTGAATCTCAGCAGCATCCGGTGTTTACATTTCTCTCCTGTGCTTGACAATTAAAGAAGATCTGCTATGTCGAGGCAAGAGATCTAACTGCATCTCTGCATCTCACAAATCCAGAGAGCATCAGTCTCATCCTCAGCCACCCCTTTCCAAATTCATCCTCTCCTACATGTGTGCACCTAGTGTGAGCCAACATCAACTTCCTGCTCCTCTCTCACTGTTTACTGCAGCATTTAAGAGGATGAAGACAAAGATCTTAACATGGCTGTTAATGAAGAACATATCATAGTCTGCAGGCGCTGTACTTTACCTGATTATCTTTCCAGCCACATAAGCTGGCAGAGTGATCCTATTCAGTGAGCCACAGAGCTGGGCCATGTTTCAGGGCTTGCAGCATGTCCCGTGTTAAAAAAAAAAAGATATTTTTTGATTTAACAGCAAACAGCCTCCTATTGATCAAGCTGCACAAGAATCATCTGATTTGGACGAACTAGACAAAACAAATTAGCGGCTGCCTGCAGTCAGTACAGAGCTTTACTGGGCCCAATAGAAGGTTTGCTGTTCTGACAGAGGTCCACAGCCGCCGGGCTTCCGTAAACACAAACACAGCACCTGGCTCCCTACATGTGGGCTGAAAACTGGCCCGCTGTACACAAACATTCACCCCTGCCCATCCATTTCCTCACGTCATACACTGACTCATACTGTTCTCATGGCACAAATACATCAAGTGGATCCAGTCAGTCCCAGCAGGGTTTGGTGTAAGTGTTGGTGTTAATTTTGGTGGTGATGGAAATGACGCAGTATAGAAGCTTCAAGTGAACTGCTGTTCTCGGTTTGGAAATCCGTTCAAATGTAACCTTGTCCACAACACTTCAGTAAAGGCTTCTTTGTCCCAGGCACCACTTAGAGCAGTTTTTTATGCAGATATATAGATGTAACAAGACTTAAATGGCCAATATGCTACGTCAAAAGTGTTTCAAAAGACTTGAAAAATCAGGTGTTGAGTTGCAAGTGCTAGATAAAAAAAAAGTCAGGGGATCACTTAAGTCATTTTTTAAAGTCACTCTTTTGGGGATCATATGTGTCTTTACCAATTTTGAGGCAAAACTTCAAACAGTCATTGTTTAATTGAAGTCTGAACCAAAATGGTGGCCCAGATGACAAGCAAACATCCCCGTGGAGCCATGCAGCTAGTATTACAAAAGTTCCCTCTAAAGTTGAAAAAGTTTTACTTACCTGTTTATTAGGGACTAACAAGATTACACAGATCAAAAAGTTAATGCCCTGCAAACTGCAAAGACACAGACCTTTGTATGCTAAGTGGAAAATAAAGTGCATCGCTGTGCCCAGGAAACTTAAAGGAAGCCTGAATCACTGAACTTCCCATGAGGGTAAGAAACCATTGTTCAGTTGATTTGTTTTGTTTTTTTGCCCTAAGTTACAATCAAAAAAACTCAATTCCAAGGACTTTCCACACTCTACTTCCCCCCTCCGGCACAGAATCGGCTGTGTGAAATATAAGTCATGTATACTAGCGTATCAGATCAGTATCTATGCTACTTTTCTGCTCTAATTCAACTATTAGTCCTATCTAATTTCTTATCAGCAAAACATTATTGAATGACATGTCTGACTTCATTTTTTCTGGGCTGTACTACAATGGATACTTCACTAGACCGTACAGCTAAAGCAGAGAGGTATGATACACTAACCTACAAAGGTCTGAAAGGGGAAATTGTTTCTCGAGTGAACATGTAAATTCCTAACAGATTGAGCCTCCATGATTGAAGGCCTTGTTTTTGGACGAGCAGTTGAAAGAAGCACGTAAAAACTGCAGGATTTGTTTCAGGCCAGACACAGATAACATTAGCAGGACGGTCAAGGGGGGTCACTGATCTGAGATTTACCTGTAACAGAGAAGCATGAAGGTCTTATCGAAAAGAGTTGGTGAATTACAGAGCGGCTCCTGTTTGCCAGCTTCAGCTCAGCCAGGCGTGATGGTTTACCACTTAGTTTTCTGTTCAATCTACTACAAAAGTGGCTGTTGGGATCTTAGAAGACCAACAGTTGAAAAGAAAAGAAAACTTTGGCTCTTTTTTTTTTTTGGAACTGATAGCAAAATCTTAACTGTGTTGTCTGAAAGACTTTGGATGCTGGCAATTGACCTTACAAAATAAAACACCCTGAATCAGGCATCTTTTCTCTGCTGCACTGAGTTTTTAAAAGCGTGCCATCACAACACCGCAAATAGAAGCTTATTCAGCCTGATACAACGGAGCAGGATGACTTCTGCAGATGTAATCTTCAGGTGCGGCAGTCTCATTTATCTGTCATCCTCCCGGGGGCTGCGCAGAGCGTCTTTATCGGGGTTCCACAGAAAGGAATTCGCAAAGACTGTAGATGAAATATGGAGGGATTGGTTTCAGCAGAATCACTACTGGCAGCCCTGAGAGGAGGAGATAATTACCACTTTGACAAGCTTTGATCACAGGCACAGTTATTCTCAGAATGTCGGCGTTGATAGAACAATGAGATGAGGGTCTCAAAAAATTCAGATGAATTTGCCCTTGTTTTTCTTTCCCCTCCCCCTCCCATCCTTAAATTCTGAATAGAAGCTCTGTTATACACATATTAAGACAAGAATGACAAAATGATGTGGCACAGCAACACCGTCCATAACTGTCTTTTTGATTTTAAGAAGTGGACAAAGGGGATCTGATGATGGCTACTGAGATGTTTTTAAGAGAAAGAAGTCGTGAGTAAGTCATCCATGACCTGTAAATACTGTGGATGCAATGAATCACTGGTTTCTTTTTTTTTTTTTTTTTTTTCTGGAGGCAGAAAAATTATTCAATAAAATGACAGAGGGATCAGTGAGCCTTGAGCTGGAGTCAGTTTTAGCAGAGGAGGAGGTGTAGAGTCATGAGGGGTAAACTGGTGGGAAGAAGCAGAAAAAAAGAAAAAAAAAAAAAAACTCAAGGTGAAGATGTAACCTCACCACAAAGAAGACAGATTCAGTTTATTGAGATCGCTTTGAAAATGCATCCAGACCGCAGTGCGGCCCTAAAGCAAACATGCCTCCTACACTACCTGCCTGGGCTAAACTCAAATGCAGCGTGTGTCAGCAGGGCCACCCAGTTATAGGAAGGAAGAGATCTTTGTGTGCGTGTGTGTTTGAGGGTCAAAACAAGCCAAATGAGTCACATTTTTTTTCTCTTCCCTGACCTCAAAATGTAAACAAAGAAGTCCTCAAGTCAGCGCTGTGTTATTATGTTACATAGGTTCTCATGGTTTCAAAGTGGATTCGCCCACTCCTCACGATTCATTTAGATCTGACCTCTTCCTGTATCCTGCTCATTAGCCCTGAGCTGATGTTGTTCTCCTGAAGGCTCAGGTACCTTAGCGGGAACTGCGTCCTGCATAGCAACGCAGCCATGATGTCATTTCCTCCAACGTCACTGATGCCATTCCTGTCCAGATCCACCTGTCGTAGGCTGGTGTTTGCTTTTATGGCGTCAGCTAGCAGCCTGACCCCTGGGTCCCCCAAGTTGTTTTCATCCAGGTTGATCTGAGTTAGCGCGATGTTTCCTTTGAGGCTGTCGAAAAGTTCCTTCCATGCTGCCAGATCGGCGCCGCTGGTCTGCGCCAGCCCTAAGTACTGAAGATACGAGTGGTGCCTCATATATGATGCTAACACTTTTACCCCGTCGCTGCTCAGGCCATTCCCCCCAATATCCAGTTCCAAGAGTGCAAAAACCCTGAAAGAGCTCCATCCAGTGGGGAGCTGCAGAAGCACATTGTGCTCGGATGAAATCATTGCCTGTTGGATGGCAGCGGCGGCTCTGGCTGTTTGCTCTTGCAGCTCAGCTATTCCATTCAACAGAGTGAGCACTCCATGGTCACGCAGTTTGTTTCCAAACAAGCTGTTGAGAGAGAAAAAAGTGGTAACCATGGAGATTTATTATTCCTTCATGCTCACTGTAAAGGGGGTATATGTACTTGTACTGTTCAGTTTTACCTTATTAGGCTACAAAATGTCTTTTTAAAATGTATAACAATGTCATTTATTGTTGTTGTATCTGCTTGTTTTGCAGCTTAAAGGCCATAGATACATACTATAAATGATTTTTTAAAATATTTTCCTGTTATTGATTCAGACAAACTTGATGCCTTTATCTAAATGAGGATGTAAAGATGTGAACAATAGCTGTATTAGCAATGATACAACCAGGGTTATTATTTCATTTTTGCATATTATTTAAGCATGAATTTTCATCATGGCTTAGTGAATGCTTTCAACTCTTGGGTTTTCTGTAGGCTCCACTTTAAAGGAATTGTTTGTTTACTCCATACTAAAAAGGATTATGTACCTGACTATTTCTTGGCCAGAGAGATAAGTAACTTCCTTAGGTCTTTGCTCAGAGCTTTTGTACTAAGCTAGGCTAGCCAGCTGTCTGCTAAAGCCTGGAATGTAATGGGCAGAAAGAGAGAGTGGTATCAATCTTCTCAGGTCAAGGCTGAACTTCTCATTTTCTCTTGTATGTGATGACCAGCTCTGCTCTCACTGTATCTCACACGTCGGCATGCACTGTCAGTTTCTACATCTGTCAATGCGCCTCTGAACAAGTGTCACAAAGGCAAGCTCCTGCACATTTACTGTGTTTCATGGGGAGAAAGAAAATAACTCAGCAAGGTAAGGCACTGCAGGCACTTCGAGTTCACATAAAAGAGATGGATTGTGTAATTCAACAGTAAAAGGCTAAGATTTTATACTGCAATGAGGAGGCCGTCCTTGGATTAGCTTCTTTTTTTTTATTGTCTCTTCACTTTTATTATGTTCTTTCCTTAAGTCATATTAGAACACTTTTAAAAGGCTAATGTTCCAAGATCTTCATGTTGTTTACTGCGTTTTTTTTATTTTATTTTCATAGATTTTGATGTATCAGTGGTGTCTGAAACTCACTGCAGGCCTCTGAACTGAGGCTTCACTCGCAGAACGTCCAGCAGGATGTGAGCACCATATGGGCCGATGAGGTTGAGGTTGAGGTTGAGCAGCATGACGTCAGACAGGCTGCTCTTCAGCGCCCCCGCCAGGCTCAGCAGCAGGTCGTCTGTCAGGTCCGTGTTCCTCAGAACGAGTTGCTCAACCTCATCGGACGTGCTCAGGACTGTCATCATGGCGTCAAGCTACAGACACAAACCAAGACAATTAGGACTCATCTGGTCCAATGAACTAACTAATATCTATTTCAGATTAAAGTCAGATTAAAGACACACGGTCTGAGTGTCGATCACAACCACTCTGCCACTTTTCTAGAGCTTCAGAATCTTTTCAGACACTTTTAAAACCTCTGTCATCATGATGAGTCAATCTCCTGCTTGTCTGAGATTAAACTATGTGACCATTTGTTATGAACAGTTTATGTATTAACCTCCTGGTGATGGAGGGATCCTTTAAGGTAGAATGTGTTTGTGAAGTTGACTCAACTGTTATCGGATAAATAATTGTTACTTAGTAAATGACAAAGATTTTTATCTGTTAAGTAATCTACACTGTGAAGTGAAAAAATCTGACAAACACACTGACACTAAAATTGATATGAATTCCTTTCAGATGCATCAACTTATTCGAATGCTAATATGTGAACAGATGACATTTGCATCCTCAATTTTTACTTTTTTTTCTCAGTTAATACAAAATTTTTAATTGTATTTTTCTATTAAGGCAGAAATTTAAATGACTACTTGACATTAATTGGAAATTTATCCTCAAATTGTTTTTACAAACTAAGATTTATGACATTATTTGGCCTTAAAAGTATCAGCTCGAACACACAAAGTGGAGATGTGGGTATATCAAGGGCTTTAGCCAGGGATTTCATGCCAAGAGCCATTTTGGGGAAAACACTGATTCACCACAGTAATTTGTGTTGTACACACACCTGCGCCTGCAGGTCTTGTTCTTTAGCAGGCTCCTCTGTGCCAGCAATCTGACCGGCCGTGTCCTCTTCTTCATCTGGCTCTTCATCAGGCTGTGGGACCGTGTCACTTTCGGCGCTGTGCTCCACATCCGAGCCCGGAGCTTTGGGGCACAGTGACAGTCTCTTCTGCAGTCGACACCTCTCTAGGACTTGGCAAACAAAGAGAGAAAAACAACTCAGGTGGAATAAAGCGAAAGACACAGTGATATTGATACCCACTGTTGATGTGAGAATGCAGGTGATGAAATCTAAAAATTCCGTTTGAGCGTCAACGTTCAATGGAGAAAACACATCTGCTGGAGTGAGATTTATGCATGCAGGCATGCGTACGTGTGCGTGCGTGTGTCTGTATGTGCGTATGAACATTGTCTCCATAACCTCTTCCACACATCATCCATCTTCCTTCAAGCAGACACTGTTCAATGCATCACTTTATTGCAAATTCAACATCTTCTTCTCAAGTGTATTATGTAAATCAGTTACAGCACTCCGGGGAGACTCCAGTATGTTCCTACTGTGCTGCGGTTTCTTTACTCACTGTTTGCCTTGAACCAGTTGTGCTTGTTTGGGCCCTGCTCCAACGCGGCGCTCATTTCCACACATTCTTCATAGAAGTCCTTCAGTCTTTCCCCATGTCTGTTTTTTCCATTTGATCCCAGGCCCTTCTCCTTCTCACCGCTCTGCTTAGTCAGTGCTTCCTCATCCTGCAATGAATCTTTAAAAAGAAAAACTCGTGTTCTTTCCCTTTTTTTTCCCCACACAAAGAATATTAAATGGAAACACATCATGCAGATGGTTAGAAGGTCATCTGTATCCCCACTTGAAAAGCAGAGAAGATTTTACTTTCCCTTATTTCTCTGTCTTCTCTTAAGGATCCAACAGTGCTCACCGAGAACTTTGCCCGTCCTGTTTGATGGCGGCCGCTCTGTGTGTGGCGCTGTAACGTTGCTGGTCGCTCTTTGCTCTGGTTTGGCAGGCGATGCTTGGTCTTCACATTTATCTGCCACTATTAAGCTCTGTGACAACTTCGAGACCTTGCTGTCTCGTCCCTCTTCTCTCCTTTTTCCAGCCGCCTTGCCTTCTCTTTCTTTTTGAATAGTCTGACCCTTGTGTCGTTTCTTCTTGGAGGTCTCTTTAATCCCTGCTGTAATGGCATCTTCGCTGTCTGTAGATCCCCCGCCACCCTCCTTGACTCGTCTTCTTGTCCTCCTCACTGATTTCTTCTCTGGTTTGGCTGGGATGAACAGAGGGGATGATGGACGTGACTCGTTGGTGCCTGCATCGGAAACATAGGAGTCAAAATGAAAGAAAGAAAAACACTCTTTGAGACCTTTAGTCTTTAAACTGGTCCATTAAAATCAAGGAATGGGCCTAATGTCAAAAAAATGTTGATGAATAAGCTTAAGGAAGAAATGGAAAACTGAGACACTCATTTCCAGGCTTTGTACCATTGCCAGGGCTTTGCTCTGGAGGGAGAATTGAGTTCTCCTTTGTGCCGTTGTTCAGCTGCTGGCAGGAGCTGAATTTGTTTCGGAGACTCGTACATCTGAAAAAAAAAGAGAAAAAAAAGTGCTTTCATCATGACTCATATTTCCTCCTCTGTACCACCACAAACATCGTTCCCTCATGTCATGCAATATGCATCCTTTTCCTCCTCTGTAGACCCACAATGCATTATATCTGCAGAGCAATGGGTTCACTCGATCTGTTATGACTCTAACTAATTTCTCGGTTTTTTGTCAGTGTAATGCTGTCCTTCCTCTCCCTGAGGAGGAAATCTGACCTGTAACAGGGGATCCCACCGGCCAGCCAGGTCAACCTAAAGCAGCTCTTCCTGCCCTGCTGGAAGCCGGGAGCATAGCGGTACTCGCAGCAGGAACTGATTCTGGCCACCATTATGCCGTTAACGTAAAAGGTAGCACTGAAGGGGTAACCTCTGTGTCGCTGAGAGACGAACTGGAACCGCTCTGAAAGATCCAGGGCAAAAATATTATGAAATTTTCCAAGGCTTACGATAATCATGTTTGAGATTTCTAACGGATTCAGCATGGCCAGGTGTCTGTCTTGTTTGACTTAAGTTGCTGAAAAAGATGAACAAATTTGGGGGTTTGGGTTTCTGTGCTTTATGCTTACAGTGCAGTGACATTGTTTGGATGGAAACAGCAGAGCGGCGCTTCGTCCTGACCCTTGATAGCGCTTACATGCCACCCCTATTCACAGGCTGCATATTAGAGGTGGAATTATAGTCAGATCACATCAAATTTAGGCCTTTAAAAGCACTGGTTATAGTGTTATTGGCTAACTGCCAGGGTTAGATCCCTGGCAGCTAGATTGTGTGGTATTCCTGGTCTCTCAGTGAGCTTTTAACTAGAATCACCATATTCTGCTTTTAAAAATGGCAAGTGGTAGTTTCAACCACCATTTCAGGGAGTTCTGATGCCAAAAGGTGCTGATTCATTCATAGAAATAGTGCCTCAGTGTTGTCATTTACGTTTGTTCGTTTGTAACTGATAGAGGGAAAGTTCACCGCAAACCTAAATATACATTTTTCTTCAGTTGTTGCTATCTGCAGAAGTCAGAGAGAGAAAAAAAAGATATTTTCAGTGTTCAAAAGGCCTCATTCACCCAAAACATATTATGTCATGTATCGTTTCTGCTCCTGCATTAATCCAGAAAACTAAGTGTTTCAGATATCTATCTCCAAGCTTTCTGTTTCCTCCCCGATACAATAAAGAGGGCTAAAATTTTGTTTGTGGTTCTCACAGCCCTGAAAAATCACATTTTGAAAATCCAATAACAACATGCTTCTCCAGAAACATTGTCCCTGTTACTCTAAACAATCCACAGAGCACCCGGTCAAAATCCTTCTTATTATTGTGACTTTTTCTTTTATAAAAAATAATTTCAATGAAAGAAAACTCTTCTCAGCAATCACTTAAAGTCCCATACCACTCTGTAGTGCTGTATACGTACCAATGTACAACACAGTCTTCCTATAAAATCAATGTAATAAAAGTCAAGAAACACTATATATCCAATAAAGGCAGTTTGTAATGTGCTTCTACGTGCATCTCATCCTCCTTTGTTTTACTTCCTCATCATACAGAGGCACAGAAGATTTGGTAAACAGATCACACCCACAGTTTCAAGCTGAAATCCATAACCCCTGTGCCGTGCATCTGCCCTGCAGTGACTGCCGTATGGTGTGCATCAACACGTACAAGCTGCTAGGATGACTTTCTTGTCTTCTTGCTTTTTGATGTTACAGTCACACATCAGCTTTCTGTTCTTCCTCAGCTCAAACAACACCTCAGGCCAACGACCTCATCATCCCTTTTGCGATGTTGCTTTGAGGGTTGATGAGTCATAAAAAGTGTGAAAGGAAGGAGAAGTTTCAGCACCCTTAATTTCCCTCATTTAGCCTTGTTTGCTGTGAGAAAACACCTCAATTTGTCCTATGATTTTTATTTTTTAATGACTCTTATGACAATAAAATTAAAGCCAAATTCTTTTTGCGTTATTTTTTTGACAATCTAGCAAAACAGCTTTACATCTCACAGCTCCTACCTCCTGGGCTCACCAGGCCTTTGAAAACACAGATGTTCTCCCCTCCGTTGACTTGCTGCAGAACCTTCAGTTCATCCTGAGTCAACCCCGACCCTGACCCTCGGTGACCTTGTCCCAGGTAGATCATCGTCACAGTTACATTGGATTTCTTTGCTTCTTTCTGCTCCTTTAGTTTGCTCTGATATGAAGAGTGATGATTGTGGAAAGAGCAAAATATTAGACTTTAAAAAAGAAATTTTTATGCATTTTAATGCGCTGAAAATTCCACACATTTCATATCACCTGCTTGTTTTGGTGACCCCCAGTTCTCTGAGAGGTAACTGAGGAGAAGGATCCTCTTCTTTTGTCATACAGATAAGGGCACGACTGACTCAGAGTCCCTTTGATTGAACTCAGATTGGACACCTTAGCTGCGATGGCGGGGAGGTAAACATCATCTTTACCGGTTCTGCCAAAGCGAGCGGGTGAATCATCCAGCTGCGTTGGGTACAATGCAGAAATGAAAGGAGTGAATATATACTTCAATACTTTTTCCCTTTATTGTCTTTGGGGCCTCTTTCACACAGCAAAGAAAACATACTTAAGGGTCCAGTGTGTGAGATTTTATAAGAGGGATCTCTTGGAGGAACATAAAAGGAAACAAAATGGAATCTAAAATTCATGATGGTGTTTTTCATTAGTATATAATCACCTGAGTTAAGAATCACAGTGTTTACATTGTGTTTGAATTAACCTTTTACAAAAGGTGATATAAATATTTCAGTGTGTTCTTGCTCTGCAGAAAGGATGGCTACTTAATGTGTATGTTGCAGGTGCAAGCTGTAACTTTCATGAGTAAGTGCTTCAAGTTTCATTGCTTCATCATAAGCAGCACCCCAGCAAAACACATTCCTTCCACCACTGGTACATGTGCATTTGTGTTTTTCCAGATTTTCATGAATTTCGTTAATTTAGTTGAGTTTATTAATTTTTTATTAATTAGAGCTCTCATTGTGTTACGACATTAAGGCAAACTGTTAAAACAGCTGGATGATAACCTTGTAGATCTCCACGGTGTCAGGATTCTCCAGGAGGAGGAGTTTGCTCTTTGCTCTGATCAGACTGGCGATGGAACGGATCATTTTAGCATCTCTGCCACTCTGAGCTGGAATCTGTAAAAATAAAAAAAGTGATGTATAGTTGTATAACCAACAAAATCCCTGGTAATGATTAACTGAAAGGAGTTATACAACCATTAATAAAGCTGCAGAGCTGACACAGCCCAGAAACATGCAGGTTCGACTCTTACAGGAGTGTCTCTGTCTCCTCCATGGACTCCTCGGTAAAAGAGATCCTGCAGGAGAGTTTGGCTGTTTCTCCTGATTCTCCTCATTGATTCTGATGTTTAAAAGAACACAGCCACAAATGTCCATCTGCACAGACAGGAACAGCAACATATCATTTTAACATTCGGTCCTTGAATTTTTTAACTCTAATCCTAGTGTCTTAACATTAACAATGAAAATATTGGCATAGCATGATAATAATAGGCTAACATGCTGAAAATTATATTTATGATGATATTTATTGCATCTATCTGTAGACAACACCATGATGAATAGGAAAGATCTGAGACCTTATAACTTAGTTGTATTATAAAAGTCACCCAATAATCAAGTGTGAGGGAGTTAAAAGGAGCCTTATAACAGATAATAAACAGATTTATTTTACCAGTGAATAAAGGATATGGATAACAACTTAGTCTGGTGAGGACGATATAAAATACTGAAATGAGATTTTATGGCTAAATGTATAATACATAATGTCTTCTACTTCCCACTGGAGTCTTAAGGTCACTGTGGTCATAGAACTTCGAGTCAGTCCCACCTGGCCCTCATGTGCTAAAAACAAGATAAATCTGCCATGTGGAAAATGAATTAAGATGACTCTGATCTTTTCCACTGTAAGCTTACAGGCCTCCTTTGTTTCTTCCACAGCTTGTCAGTGACTTTAGACCGTCTGTAACCTAATCGCTTCATCGCTGGCCATGTCATCTGCTGGGCTGAGTGCGTCTGGGACAGAAGGCAGCAGGCAGACAGCCATGTTCTGAGATTAGCAGCCCATGTATGCATGAGTGCACCTCAACTTCAGATGGTAAATACAATAGAAATATAGGACATGAGCATCAAAGAAGTTTATGTTCCTCTATTTACAATGCAGCTTTACGTCTTAAGGGATGTAGTAGCTGCCCCAGTTGTTCATTTTAGCACTTTATTTGTCTACCTTTTCATGAAGCCTACAGTGGCTGAAAAAGGGAAGAAACTTTTGCAGTTTCTGCCAAAATATTGGTAAACAAGAATTCAGAAAAAAACGGTATTTAGATAGTTGATGCAATCAAAAATGGCGAAATATTTCTGAAGAAATGCTCTTGTACAGGCAGGAAGCCTGCAATTTAAATTTTACCAACATAAAAATGTACAAGTATTATCACTAAAATGTACTTTATATTTTACTTTGTGTTGTGCCACTGTATGTGGTGCAATCTTAATACAATACACAGTCAATACGGTTCCTGAAAAATATATGTATATATATCAAATTGAGATGTAGCAAAAGCACAAAATAGTAAAAATTAAAATACTTACGTACCTTGACATTGTACCCAAGTAAATAATCTTAATTACTTACCAGCATTTTGTAAATATTACTGTCAAAATTGCTTAAACTATTTGACTACCTACTAAAAACAGAAATAAATACTAACCCCTTAAACACATTTACTCTCTTTACTTATATATATCTATTACTGCATTTAATGCCAACAAACTGTGCTAAGTAATTCTTTCTGTCTATAATCATCTGTCTATTTAAATTCTGCTTTCTTGTTTCCCCCTTATCTAAATCCTCATCCAACACAGTCACAGGACAGAGATCTTACCTGCTGCCTCGCACGGTGCTGACTGTGTCTTTCCACCAGGTGATCTGATCCCTGAACAGCTGCTGATCTCCTGTTCTCTCTTCTCACAATCAGTGACACCTGAGCAGCCGACACCTTTGCCACCTTTGGCTCATCTTGCCTGACGCTGGTTCTTTCATCTTTAATATCATCCCTGACCTTCGCTCTATATGCTCTGACCACATGTGATGTCATCTTTGAAGCTGCCCCCAGCTGATCAAGACATACCTCTGACGCTTCATTAGAAATGAATCAGCTGATTGTTTGAGAAGGTTCAGAATTATTTTGTGTCAGTATCTCGATGAACTAAGTTTGACTGCTCTTTTATTCTGTTTTGCTTTTTGGAGGGCTGATGCCAATATTTGTAATTACTAAGCAAATAAGCTGCCAAAAGCTGATACAATGGTCCAATTTTCTTGCTTTTTACATTTCAGCATTTCTTTGCCAAAACTGAGGGATCCGGTTTTAATTTTGCATCCAAGCAGAGACTCTATGTCATCTGTAAACTCAGAGCAGCACTGTCTGGTGCCCCCTGTCTCCTGTTGTTGCTTTACAAAATCATAATTCAGCCCATCTTGCTGCACTCATTTTGCCTTTGTCTGTACCAACCTGACCATCTCCAACGAAAACAAACCCACCGACATCACACAAACCGCCCTCAAAAATCCCCCCCGCCTGCAGCCCGTCCCTCGGACATGAACCGCAGAGCCATCACATGCTTCTTGCTCATAATAGCAAATGACACTGATCATAACCTCAGTCAACACGTCACATTACTTCCATCTGGCCGCAGATAAAATAAAGAAAGGCTCGTTTCAGCAAGAGTTTTTTTTGTCCCCTCTGCCAGAGAAACCTTGAGGCTGCCTCACTGACACTGCTTTGTGCTGAGAGGTACGAATATGGACAATACACAAGATTTGATGTTTTGTCCCAACACAAAGCTCTACATCTCAGTGAAAACAAATCTCTTTCATAAATCTCGGTCTGAAAATGACTGCTATGTCACAACTATTGAACTTTTATGTCACAGATCCATGATAACTAAACAAACTGCACCCACTGATGAAGACTGTGCGATGCAGATAAAAGCTCTAGGGGAAAATAATGGAGTTTTTTCATGCTTCTATTTGACGAAACAACTATTTTCAAGGTCAAAACTGAGTTAAATAAAATATGTAGCTGCAGTCAGAGAAGGGAGAGAGACCTCGGTCACATAACTGCTCAGTGCTTTGAACTGGCTCATCTGGTTATTGGCTGATTTATTGACAGATTATTGCTAAAATAAGTGCAGCAGAAGTTGTATACAGCTGGTTGACAGATTTAGTGTGGAAAATATACAGAGAGAATGGTCTCGTTCATCCGAGGGATCATGAAAAGTGGGACATGTGACCGCCATCATTTGTATTTCCAGCAGTGGATATAAAAACATATGAAAGCAATTGAAACATCATATTAGTTAAAACAGAAAAAAAGGTTTTGACCCAGAAAAGGAGACCATCAACATGCATCAGTCACCCCGAGGCTGTGCGGTTCTTGCCATCAGATGGTGTTATTGTTATATAACAGGCATTTTCTTGCTGTTGCCCCTTAAAGACCTGCTCATTCTCTCTTCATCTCTGCTCTGCAAGCTGTCTGAATGCTTGACTGTGTGCACAACTCAGCCCTCTCAAAAAAAGCCTGACCCTACTTGCTTGTACACACACTGGCTCCATGCAGTTTCTTATGTGCCCCGGCAGATCCAAAGAGCCGCTGGGGGCCAACCGGCTCCGTCTGCCTGCTGGATCCATTACATCCATAAACTGATAGGGGGTTTGAGTGTATTTGGCTTGGCAGTCCTGCATTTGCTTCCTGCCATGCTTACTAAGGCAATGTGTCAGTTTATTATGGGCTCACCACACACCTCCACCCTCCAGTGTCCATGATGTGACGCATTATGTAAGCCGTGCTTTGCGGGATGGCTGATTCGTCATTTTCCTCAGCTCAGCATTTTCTGAGGGCCAAGATTTGTAAAAGTCATCAGTGATCAATGTGGAAATATAAAGTTGCCGCAGAGAATATTTAGAAGTGAGGAACAAATTGATTGTTGATGTCGGCGTTTATAAGCTGTGTGAAAGCGATACATCACTGTGTTTTATAGACAACTTATGTAATATCCTGCTTTCAGTGAATAGTTTAGATTACCCTCCATTCATCCTGCCTTACATTGTGAGAACTTAAGTAACAGAATATATTTCATTTCCTCCTATTTCTCCTGCTGTTTGATATGTAACCAATATAAAGCAGCAGTGTCCTAAAGCTGTGACTCCCAAACTTTTTTTGGCAAATGAGCAGATGAACTCAAGGACTCTTTTTATCCTCCACCTCAAATAGAAGGGTTCGGTGTGATGGCTCCTTGTCTACATTTTTCTTATGTTTAAACTATTTATCTGTTACTTTTACTTATTTTAATGCTTCAGCTAGATAGATATCTATTTTTCCTATAGCCTTGTTTGTAACTTGCAGCTGATGTCCTCCTGCTCAGGATCACTGCAGGTTGTGACATAGTTACAACACGTCAGAATTTTATAATATTTTTGCAACAGTAACCATGACACCTGAGGAGGCAGTTGTTATCTCTGTATATGAATTCTATTGATAAAATCTGTGGGTATTTCAAAATGTGGGATTTTTGTAAAATCAGCACAACTATCTTATGATATACTTAAACAAAGTGGGTTTTTTTTCTAAACTCCACCACAAACAGGACTCAAACCCTGGATCCCATGTGAGAGTGCTGCACGCTGCACATCCGCCATCAACACATATCTGTGGTTCTGTGGCAGTTAACAAATGTAATGCATCATTCAGTCACAAAGCAGTGTGCAGACACAAAATACAGTCACGTCAAGTGTTACAAAAAACATATGTAACTCATGTCCCTGTGCACAAATCTTTTAACGTTATGTCACTATTTAACTGAATGCTAAGAGACCGTGTTGCCTCTGCAGTTTGCTTTTCATAACTGGTATTTTATTGGTTAATGTGACAGTCAGTTTACCAAAGAGCAGCCTCAGGTTGATTTATTGTCCTTTTTTTGCATTTTAAATTTCCTTCTAAAGATTAATTTGTGGATACATTTTTATATAATTTATATTTTATCAGAATTCCCACTTTTTTCATTTATCTTCCAGGAGGCAGCTGCAGTAGTGAACCCTGGATAAGAGTAATCCTGGTTAAGATGTACTAACCCTAAACACAGAAAAAGCAGGATGGGATTGTACCAGCAGACAAATCTGGGTGAGAAAATTTAAAAAAAGAATTGTATCCCTTCCTTCATTACCACCACTAGGGTGCCCTTCAGCAAGACCTTTAAACCCCAGTGGAATGAGCGGAGCTGTTTAGTCCCAAGTTGTTTGACTGGGCAGCTCCTAATTATGACTGTGTGAAGAACTCCTCTGAAAAAGGTGAGCACTGCTGCCAGTGAAACTGCCTTGATTAAATACAAGTTTGCCTCTGAGTCATTCGTTACATACCACTTATCTAGAAGCTAAATGTCTGTGAGACTGTACACTGTTGAGAAATGGCCACTGAGGCTGGCAAATTCAAAAATGCAAAACAGATTGTGTAAGCTGGGGTGGAAACTCAGTCCCATTATCTTTCGTAGCTTACTGTTAGCATTGTGATGATTTATGAGAGGTAATTTTCTGTGAAATTGCACTGTGAAATCCTAAAATATATTAGTGCGCAGATAATCAAAAATGGAAAAGTTAAGTTTGCTTTGTCTCCGAAACCTGTAGAAGAAGGCAAGATGGAATATTTAATTAGATTTCGCCACAATTCTATAGCACTTTTTACTTTGCCAATGATTTATGACTTTTGTTGCAGACATAAAAAGGTCTGAGGCTTTTAAATGAGATGGTTTCCAATGTTTTCGGACTTCTCTTTGTAGGTTTGTTTGAAATTTATGTAACTCTATATAAATTTATGGTGTATTGGAAGCCAAAGTCAGCTTGGCCAAGTCATGTGTGTGACACACCAATAAAACTTAATTTATTCAAGGGTCACAATTCATTGAAAATACACGAGCCTCTCCAGTGAAGAACACATAGCAGTGCAAAAATAGTGCTTAAGTATCAGTATCACTTATATTATAATTAATTAATAAGCCATTCAATAATTATTTATCTAGGAATTCTTTGTATACGATATGATCATGCCCATGCTGCTAGATGTGTAATTGATTTTTAATATTATATATGTCAGGTAAATCACAAAATACAAAATTTATGGTGGATGCAGAGTAGATCTGTGCCATAATTAACAAACAACAGCTGCTGTCTTTATTCTCCTCCTGTCATGTCAGTGTTTTACCACTTGAGGGTGCAAGAAGACCAACCAGACCTTCACATCAGCCAGTCTGTCATCCAATTACGATGCATACAGGAGAGTGGGCTGGCAGCTCTTCCTGAAGCTTTCACACCAGGTGGTCTGGTTTTCCTCTGCGGCTAATTACCTCTCCGTCTGAAGTGCTGCATCATCTGTTCCTGCTGTCAGAAACTCTAACTCAAGGCAGCTCATTGTGGCCACCCAGACTTCAACAGCAAGAGCCGAGTTTCCATAAAATGCTGGATGAACACACACTCATGTTGCTGCCAGGCAGTCTGGGATGGAGCAGTTTACCGCTTGGTTGCACCACTGTATCAAGTTTTCTGTCATGTTTAAATTAATTTTAATACCAAAACTTAGAATGGGGAAAGTATATTTTTTGAGAGCTGTGAATTTGCCAATGGGAGATGCAGCACTAATTGCATACAGCTTTCACACATTAGCAATCATTCTGAGCATGCCAACGCACACAAAACGCACACACACACACAAATGTGCTCTCTAAGCAACTCTGCAGTGTTGCACTTTGTCACGTTTCATTTTTTAATATAAGGAATCATTTGTTGACAGGTGACCTTTACCCTGTAGCTGCAGCCTTTAATCTCCTGAGGAGACATGAGGCTAATTCTGTACCACAGATATTAATGCACAAAGTTAATAATGATTTTCTTGTGCTGGAGCAGCTTTAGTATTATAGATTACTGCACCAGCAAAGCAGCTAAACATGGGCCCGAGATGCATTTTTTATCACTAGACCATATTTACCACCACATATTAATCCAGATTAATTAAAACCAAGAGCCTATTGGTTAATTAGCTATGCATTTAAATCAATTAAAGCAAACAGTGACAAATTGCCTTTATATTTTCTTTCCCAGATAATCCCAGTTGTTGTTTAAATCACAAGTGCAGCTATCTAATGGTTCATGTCCGGATATTACTGTAAGTACCAAATAATTACATCTACTGTAATTGTCATTGTCCTGAAAATATCATTTATCTCCTTAAAGTCAACTATTCATGGTCTGTAAAAACAGTCCTGCTATTATTGTTGTGATGATTTATGATTTCAGGTGGTTAAAATGGGTTTTAAGATGGGGTTTGTTTTGTCGAAGAGGTAGGAACATTCTTCTGTTTTATAAAGGAGCACCTTGTCTTTCATTTTAACTTTAAAAAAATCAAATCAACAAATTTGTTTTTAAATGTTACTAAATAGGACCAATACAAATTAAAAAAAAACTTTGTGTAATTAGCAAAAAACTAAAAAACAAACAAAAAAAATCTTGTGTTGTTTTAAAACTGGCTCTTCACTTGCTTCTGAGTTAAGGTGGGCCACTCTGACTTATAACAGTGTTTGGGCTCATTATACATTTTGTTATAACAATGGGACCTCATGTGATACCATCAGCTCATAAGTTAACACAACATCCATGTGTTGTGTCAGCGGAGGGCGTGAATGGCCTGTCCCATCTGCGCAGAGCAGCGGGGGTGCCGGAGCTGGTCCCAGCGAGAGTCAGGCACAGCCATGTGGCCAGTTGGCACCTCCTGACTGGGACATGGAGCCGTCTGCGTGTCGGGAACAGGCCAATGAAAAAAGGAAATATGGGGCCTCAATGTTGTCTAACCCCCGAAAGTATGTTCCATCATCCACATGGCATAAGAAATGAAAGAAAGGTCAAAGTTTTGTTAATGAACCCTACTGTTACGGAAAATCACCTATAGTGGTGTTCATGTCCCTGCCTCCTCTCAGTGGTGACGCATGTTCATGCATCACATGCAGACATACTAAACCTTGTTTTTTGCACGTTTAACAAGCAGATGCTGTTGTTGGATTATTTGTGTGTTTACATTTTGTCTAATTTACTTTGTTGAAAATGTTGTGCATTTCATGTTGCAAGCTGCAGTTCTTTTGTGTAAAGTCTTTTCATTTGTTTCCCATTCGGCATGTGTTTGCATGTATTTTGGTTTGGAAATGAGCGACGCGCAAACTTCTCGCTCAGATCTTGTTCACATTCTACTATCACAAGTACACACTAGAGGCAGCTCTCACTCAGCTCTGCCGTCTCGGCGTCAGGTTCTGAGTTTGAACTTGACTGTGTGGGTGGAAATTTGCATGTGTCTAATTTGCATTTTCTCCCTGTGTTGAGTTTGCTCTGATTTAGTCTCACAGTCCAGATGAATAGTTATTTTCCTAGATGTGACTGTGTCTGTCTGACTATGTGTTAACCCTGCATTGGCAACTAGTCCAGTGTGGTAATGTGGTTTTTGCTTTTTGGATGCTATGATAGACTCCTGCCCCAACCAAGTTCAGCTCAGCTCTTTGTGACCACAAGAACTCCTTGAAAAAGACACTGAAGGCGCGTGCATTGTGGATTTATTGCATGTCAAACATTTCTGCACATTTAACAAAATTAGATTTAAGATGTCAATGTATTATATTCCAAATATTGGCAAGAACTAGCAATATTACACATGCAGTGAAAGGATGATTGATGTCCAGTTTGCAAGTAGAATAGAAGGGTGATTGTGTTACCAATGTAGGTTTGACCTTAGTTTCCGTGACACCTGAGATTGTAAGTGTAGCTTACAGCCCACCGGCCTATCAGACAACAGGACACAAGCTGTGCTGGTTACAAGTGCACAAAGAGTCCAAATAGTGATTACAAGATAAAAGATTAAATCAGCATCTTTTGTCATTATGTGTCAGTAGACAATCATTTCTTTCATCCCAACTGACACTGGCTGTAAATGCAAATGTATATGAATGCATTTGCATTTGTTTTTTGACATGAAAAATATCTGTCTTATTAAAGATGATTTACCATGATACAAATATAAAAATATACAACAAAATATACAAAGATAGACATGAGCCATAGTTCCCTCCCTCTGACTCTCCCCACATGTCAGCACTGAACCATGCAACAAGATGACAAAAGTGAAGCATAAGCCATGAGACAAGTAAAGCCAGGAAAGACACCCTCAAACTGTTCTCAGCTCTCTCAAATTTATGCCTGACAGAAGGTGAAGTGGAGTCATCAGTTAATCCCTGCTGGAGTGTTACAGACAGGAGATTAGTGCGTCGGATGCGAAGAGGTGCCTGTCCAGGTCTATATCTCCATTTTTCACACAGCAGTGTCCTTTCTGAATAAATATCTCCCCTCTTTTTCCCAACAGGCTGAGGAAGAAAGAACGATAAGAAACATGCTCTTTAAGGTTACATCAAAAACTGGGAAGCTGTGTGAAAAGTGTGACATCTGAGTGCTAAAATACAGGTCATGTTGCTCTTGAGCGTTTTAATGAAATGAAATAAATGTTCAGTTAACTTTTAGTGTTGAAGTTTCAGTATTAAGTATTGGTTATTTTTATAGAGATGTCACTTGTAGTGCCATATCATTTGACGTTGTTTGTCAATTTTGCAATTTTAGCCTCTTTTAGCTTCTTTAGCCTATTGATTTGGTTTATTTGGGTAGTTCTTACTTGTCTACTAGTCCCATTAGACTTGTTTTGAGTGATGAAAAGTAGCCATGATAAACATGTTATATTATATTATAGGCACTACATGCCCAGCATAAAAGAGCAAACAGGCAAAGTTAGCAACAAGCTAGCTGGAGAAGAAAGCTAACATTTATCTGCAATAGAGCCAGATTATTATCTTATGAATCTAACTGAGACTGAAACATAGAAAATAAGAAGGTATGGTCTGTATAGGACTCTATTTATCGATCCCAGGTGTTTACTCATGCTAAAAGAATGCTAATGATAGCACTTAAGCCACTCTTTGCTAACAAGTCTGCCATATCAACCAAAAGTTAATTTTTCACCAACTAATTTATTCTTAGGCAGCAGCTTTGAACAGCACAAATGCAACAGACCGAATGACAAACTCATTTGTCATTTACAACTGAAACTGTGACAAGTTCCAGGTTTTATCTGCTCAGCAAAAGTCATTTTGGGACATAAAGGGAAACTGCTTAATGACGCAGAACATATGTTTAGGTGGAGAGGACACACACACACACATCATCAATCTGCCAACACTTCACCATACACTCTGTGTTGTGATTTGATGATAATAGTGTAAAAGTATTAACAAGGCACTTTTTCTTTGAATCTCTTGTTATACCGCTGTGTAATGTAAGCTGAAGGTAACACTTGCACAGCCTTGTGTAGGTTTATAGTGACGTGTGGGCTGCATATAAGGCTCCTCTGAGACCTGTTGAGGAAGACATAAAGATGTGAATCTGATTACTAAGCCCCTGTGTTTCAGGAATACACTAATAAACGCCTGATCAGTGTTAGAGCTGCCCACACACGGCTGTGAACAGTTTGTCTATAATGGTTTTAGTTGATGTCTGTTTGTTGAGGGATTAGCAATGATGTGATTTTAGGGATGATAATAATTCCCCACTGTTAATAATAGCTATGAATGTGCTAAAAACATAATCCAATTAATTTCTGTTGTTTTAATGAGAGGGTTAGGGGATGAGTCATAACCTGCAGGGGTGTTTGCTTTTGAATTTCTGGATGATTTTGAATTTTGGATTTTGGATTCTGTCTCAGTGCGCCGCTCTGAGTTCAGGGTTATCTACATGGACCAAGAGCTGTTTGTTATCAGCGGTGTTTGCTTTCACTTCTTGACTTAGAGTTGTCTTTAAGCCAAGAAAAAGGTTGGAGGTTAGGCCACAATGTCCATGCTTGCTGAGAAATTGCTGCTGTCGAAAGACATCGGAGCAAACTAAGTAACTAATAAGGAAACGATCGCATTGCCAAGCCTGTGCTCCTCACTTCTCAACTAGCTTGCGAAAAGGATTTAATCTCTAACCAGTTTCCAACCAAAGGTAATACACACTGTAATAATGGTGTTTTCTGCAAATAAATTTGAATAAAACTTTGTTTGAGAGGGGGGGTCCTTTCTTGCACGAGGCCACCAGGTGTCACCGCTTCAGCAAACTGAAGTGAAGATGAGGGAAAATAAAAAAAAATGTAATGCTTGTTATGGCTCAAAAAATGGGCACATTTTAAACAGAAAAAGACTAAAGATTGGCATTTCAAGCCATGAGAGACATGTAGCAGTCAGAGGTACATTTGCCAGGTTTTTAGTAGCATGCAGCACTGCTCCGGTCTGCAGAACAACACTCTGTGTAGGTACAGACGGGTGACTCTTACATATGATTCAGCTATAAATGCTGTCCATGAATCTGTGGTCTGTAACAGCTTTTTAACACTGTCAACCAAGCATGAAGCTCATTTACATTATCATTATGTAGTTGCTTCAGTTTTACAGTTATGTTTTTCCTCATAAGACATATGCTACCTTCACCTGGCAGAGTTTGCACTGCAGCTCATTTTCTTTCAAATTTTTTAATTAGTTCCTCACTTTTAGAACTTTTTGACAGCTGATGCAGTCTCTTCATGTCTCTCCTGTTTATAATTTGGCACCCATCAAACTCACAGCGCTGTACCGACTGCTATACAGCTGCCTATGTTAGGAAAAGAATGTGCCACACACATTATAACTTGATACTACATGGTTATATCTGCAAATACGTTCTTTTTCTCCAAGCCCCCTTTACTTCAACACCCTTAAATACCCAGCTTATACCATCTCTCCGTCAAAAGTATCACCACCTGACAGCTGTTAACTTTATAGTAACTAGGATCCTTTTCATGAGGGCCGTTACAAGGCTTCTATATCACTTTACCCTCAACTGGTGTTTTTGTGTCAACTGCAGCACTTTTAATTTTCAACAGTAAAGAACACGTGACATCTCCTCAACCTTTAAAGATCATACTTGGTATGCAGGGTCACGGTCACCACTCCACTGGCTTAGTTTGTGTTTATTTAACTGCAGGAGGACAACTTCTTCAGGCTAATCTTTAAGGAGGAAGAACTGAATGTGCTGTATATGAAGACTGTGACTAAAAATATTTTCTACACATCACACAGCAACAGGATTATTCTTCTGTAGTAAGCATTGTGTCCCAGGAGTCCATGTGGGATTATACAATAATATAAAGGCTTCTTTTCTAACCTCATTTATCTACACTGCCAGTGTTTGCACTGCAGGAGAGATTTTTGTCTGCCTCTCCAACCTCTTTAGATGTGAGGTTACATCAAGGAAGATATTTTTAGTGCTCAGACACACAGCCTGTATCATAGTCAGCACTACCCTACTTTTCAAAATGCACAGTGCATGGTGTGATGGGTTCGGTAAGACTTATCTAAGGCTGCAGCTTGCTTTATACTGTAGCTTTGGTGTGTACGTGACTCCGCAAACTGGATGTAAATCTGATATGATAAAGCAATAATCCTCTTTAAAAGACGGCTATTTAACATCATGAATATTTGAAACATTGTGCACTAACTGGTCTGTTAACTTAACATCTGTGATGCAAGATTTATCCGTCACATTCACGTGAAATTAGGTTTTTCTTAATGATTTTTCTTTGTTTGTAATTGTGCAGTCAAGTCACTGGGTTTTTTACATGTAATTTTAAGTTCTTAATTGATTTTGTTTTATTCTACACGCGAAACTGAGTACATACTGTTCAGGATACACTTAAAAAACACAATATAAAAACAGGTAGATAATATGTTTAAATTTACACAGAATTAAACAACAAAATGTTACCTAATCAAATTCCTTGAAATTACGAAACATATATAGGCCTTTGTAACATTTTCACTGTAAAACATCTAAAAGACACAATATCTTTGTCATATATCCTGTTTAGTTGTGTGCTTGCATTACACTAAATGTTTCAGACCATGTTTAAACTCAGAGAAATCCTTAATTTTATTAAAGGTAACAGCATGTTTTCATTTGATTGCCAGTCGCTGACTTTTGAGGTAACATCATTCAGAGAGTCAGACAGGAAGTTGGCGAATATGATTAAACATTAAAACTTTAACATATCACCACTTCTGTGAACTTTTCTGTTTAAGTCAGCTCGATCGATTTCATCTGCGATAGTGGCTGATTAACAATGAAATAAACAAATCCCATGATGCCACACTACTTAATGACATCATCAATTGTGTCTTTTGTTTTCACTGTTTTAATAGAGAAACGGAGTGGCAGAAATTACATATTGTGCCTTTTAATAAGAGTTGTAACACATCTGCACACTTTTTTTTTTTTTAATGAATGAAATGAGATATATATTCATGCGGACCAAAATTTTTTTCTCATTTCATTCAAATGGAATCCAATCATATAATCCAGTCCTCCTTTTCTTGGCTCTTTTATCCTATTCCTAAATCACCAAAACCTTACCCAGCAACCTGAATACCCAACCAGCATTCACATTTCAGCACTAACACCTCAGACACATATCTTCTCGCACTGCGAGGGGGGGATGACGTGTAAAGGTTAAGGCTCGCTAGCTTTATTGTGATGACATAGGATAGGCAGGGGGTCTCTGGAGACAGCTGCAGGCGGGTTAGTGTGTCGTCGGGAGACAGGAAATCTCTCTGGCATGTGAGACAGCGAAAGACACGGGAGAGACTCAGAGGAGTCAGCTGCCTGAGGTCTTCCCTCACACATGACCACCATACTGTACTGTCAACCACGCAAGTGTGACTGAAATGATGCAGGGTCACCTTCCTCAATGCCTCACTCATATGACCAGTACATTTTGTACAAATTTCAAAAGTTCTTTTACCAAAACCTAAAAAAGTGAGGCTACTTGTTGCATAAAATTCATAGCAAAGGTCCTGCCTTGTGATCAAATAGCAGTTACTCTGTTTATGCATGTGCAGGGGCAAACTTTTGATGCTGGCTCACACTTAGACATACGGTACTTGGAATTTTGCTTGTTTACTGTCACAATAAATGAAAAAAGCTTAATCCGTTTGCATCCAAGATGTGTCTACATAGCAAAGTTTAAATACAGTCCAGTTCATCAACAAGAAATCCAAGAGTCATCTGTCTTTTGCTCAGTTATTAGAGTAAGAAAAAGACTTTTGAAATGCTGCATCAAGTCACTACATCCAGCTGTCGATTAAGAAAAAGCTCCTAAACAGAAGTTACATAAGTGCTTTAAACAGTGTGCCATAAGTTTCTTTCTTTTGAGATCCAACGAAAATGAACAGGACAACATTGAGACTCTTGGTTTTAGTTAGTTTGGTCAACCATCCTGTCAGACTGATCTTGGTGGAAAAAACTGATCTATTTTTGCAAAGTTGTGACATTGTAGTCTTCTTTATTTAGTTATTGGATCATCGTGAACATCTAGTCTAAACAAAACCATATGTGTTTTTATGATTTGGATCAAACTATATTTATTTAAGATTTGTCTTATCATTGGCTGTTGAAAAGAACACTTTGAATGATTATGAAAGCAGCTCTGCAGAAAGGTTCAGCCCTGTGGTCTGATGGTCATATCTGAGCCCATTTTTTGTTACAAAGAAGCTGAGGAGAGAAACCAATGAATGCAGGAAGCATTGTAGCCATTAAAAAGCTTGTAGACAAAGCACAAACACTCAGACAGACACTTATTGCTTTCTCCAAAAAAATGAATGTAAGTTGCTCAAAGTTGCCAGCTGAGCTAATTGTGTGTTGCTGGTGTAAATCTGATATGAAACATGCAGCACAGGACATGAAACTGCTTTATATTTTTACAAAATAGTGTTCAATGATGCCAATGTCATCACATCTCTACTAAGTCACTGAAAAAAGAGTCACAGATGAACATATTCATTTTATATTCATCAACAAAAATGAACACTAAAAATGGAAGATGTTGGGTTTTTTTGGACTAACTGTCTCACTTTCTTTCAGGCCTTTAGTCATCTCCATACTGACTCCAGAAAGATGAAATTCATAGATGTTCTTGGAATTACACTCTGGGTACACTGTGTATACATTTTTCAGTATGTTATTCAGAGCGTTCCTTTAAAGAGCACGTATAGCCCGAGACTTCACCTCATCACTGACACAGACACTAAGAGGCTTGCATAAAAAATTCTGACTCACCGGTCGTTCCTCTGCAAAATGTTTATCAGTTACAGTTTTTGCTGGTTTCTGCGCATAAAAAAACAGTTTATTTTGCCCTCCTCATCTATTTTGTTCATTTAAAATGTTGCATTGCTTTAATAAGAACTAGTTTTCTTTCTATATTTCTTTGGCTCGAAATTTTCAATTTTAAGATTTCCTTTATGTGCTATTTGCACCTGATCTTTCCAAAGTCATGCCCAATTCATGATAATCCTCGGTTCATATCACCCTTGTGTTGGGACCTGAAAATGGAAGCAATTTACAATACAGATTTTATAAAAAATGATACTGGACTTGGACTGTCGACTGATCATTAAAGTCCACCCTAAATTATCATGTGTTCTCTTTCATGAATCATATCCATTGATATTTTTCAAAATTTTATGTTGATGCAGATCAAGGAAATGCAGACGCTTTACATGAAGGATCTATTTATGGTCCTGAGACCTGTCAGCAGTTTTTTTTATCATCACAGACACAAATAAACCCTCGTCATCGTGAAACTTTAGGATTTACAGCCAAATGGCTTAAGCCACCCGGCCTCAGATGGGCGGGTGTGACCAAGCTGCCAAGGTTACAAAGTGAGCAAATCCCAGCCTAGTGTCTGGATTTGGCTGTTGATTCTGGGTGGGTATGCACAGCAGTTCTCAGAGGAGGAACCTTAAATCATCTCAGAAGGGCTCAAAGGAAAAAGTTTTCGCTACTATATTGGGATAATTAGAGGGATACGTGGATTGTCTGCTTTTGTATCTCAAGACCTCGGACTCATCTCTTGTTGGATTAACTCTGAGGGGCCTGCTGACAGGAGCACAGCAGCTGCTTCACCTGGTGCGTCTATCTATCTATCTATCTATCTATCTATCTATCTATCTATCTATCTATCTATCTATCTATCTATCTATCTATCTATCCCTACAGTGTTTTCATTCATTTTCTTGCTTGTCTCAAGATGAGGAATAGAAAAGGTGACACGTAAAAACAAGACTTTATTAACATTAACATTATAATGATGATTCTTAAAAAAACAAAACAAAACAAAAAAAACACGATGGGCAACAAAATCTACAAATCAAGTCACATTAAAAAGCAAAGCAAATGATTAAAGGTCAAAAAAAAAAGCTTTAACTTGCAGTGAAGGAGGTATTGCAATTTAAATGCTTCATGGCCTGTTTGGTTGTTATATTTGTAATTATAAATCATATTGTAAAGCAGTTATTTGTGTTGTTTGTATAAACTTTATCTGAAAACAAACTAGCAATTGTAGGTGCTAAACTAAAGTAGATAAGATTAGAGATAAATGTGAAATGAACGTAAAATGGCTATCATTTAAGTGACATAGTATGGAGATGCTTAAGGAAACAGCAGGGACATCAGTCCGTGCAGTGCTTGAGTCAATATGCTTGGTCACTTCCCACCACTGGCTTGTAATGCTTTCAAGCTTTTAGAATAAGGTGATTGGATGTGGAAAATTTCTTGAGAAATCATTTACATTCTTTTATAAGTAAACATAGTCCATCTATCTATCTATCTATCTATCTATCTATCTATCTATCTATCTATCTATCTATCTATCTATCTATCTGTTTATCTGTTTATCTGGCTATCTACTGTATCTATCTGAGTCATCTGTATAATGCTAATGAGTCAAGCACACTTAGTCAGGCCTGTGGAAGCCGTGCACTGACAGCAGAACAGCAGGGACTCACTGCATAGAATTTGCATTTTGACCCATCTTCCTTGACCCGCATGAGATGAATCACTACACCATCTGAGGTGTTTCCGCTGGACGCGGAGACAAATATAGGCATTCTGGAGGATAGGTAGTCACGCAAACTTCAGAGAGATGACAGAAGCGATGAAATGGGGGAGAGGATCCGCAGGAGGAGGCTGGGGAGGGGGAGGTCAGACTGTAACAGATATCCGGACCCCCTCCGGTGAAAATGTGAAGTGGTGAAGATTAATGTTGCTGCCAATGCAAACAATGCTCTCACACTAACAGAGAGAGTAAAATCCTCAACAGGAACCAGCACAGGAGCAGTACTGGGCACTGTAAGCAGAAATGTCCATGACACATGGCTGCCCGTCTCTGCTCCAAACTCACACATGAGACTCACAGGACACTGATAGAGTCTGTATTCAAAAATAAGCCCTTGTCAACAGTTCAACTGGTGTGCCAGTTGTCAAAAGAAAGCTCAAATCAGGGTGTGTAAGTCTTGGGTTTCAGGATGCAGGGAGGGGCAGGATGAATCACTTGGGGGAGGTCGTGTGGGGGCTGGTGGCGCTGTTAAGGGGAGGGGGAGTTTGACTCCTTGGTTTGGTCAAGTACAGTGTCCTGCAGAGCAGAAACTGTGACAGCTAGACATTTAAGGACAGACTGAAGGGGACAGAGCTGTGTTAACTGATAGAAAACAGCAGGCTAGAGACCTGCCTGACACGGAGGTGCTGCCTTGAAACAGAAGCACAAATCTGCAGATCCAGAGAAAAACCCTGAGGAGATAAAACATGGGAGTGTACAATGAACAAGGGTAAGATTATCGATCCAGATTAAAAGCTTTGGAGCAGGAACATTTAAGAGGCGTAAAGTTGACTTTGAGGTGTCTTCTGCATAATTTAAATCATTGAGTAATTGCTGCAATACAATGAAGACTTGTGGAGAGAAGCATGCACTAATATTATGACAGCGCATCACATGTTTTTATAGTAATCAATGACATAAAATGTAAAAATCCTATTTCAAATTTACAGCTAAATATTGTTAAACTCTGTATAGTGAACATGCTCATTTTTGATTGTATATCTCTTAATTTGTTGTTGAATGATAACATTTGCCGAACGGTTCCCTCACTGCAGTTTATTTATGTCTAACTTTTCACTGTCTGTTCAGGGCGGCCTTGGAGGAACCAGAGCCTCGCCATAGTCTGATCAAACAGCACAAAAAAGGCTCCCCCCGCCATCGCCGCGTGGCAACACCCCTCTCCAAACGCAGACAGCTCAGCAGACTTCCTCCAAAAGACGTCTTCAGTAACATGATGTTTGTGGGTCAGTTACATGCGTACATCTGATAAGGAGAGTTTTGAGTTTAAAAAGAAAAGCATGTACATAGTTGTGTGTTTGAGTCCTTGCGATTCATCACAGTGTGACAGTGATCAGACACACACAATACCAAAACCCCCAAACTAAGGAGGCTAAGTAGTAGGTTTTCTATGAGAAAGGTCCATTTATATCTACCTACCTTTCATTAATTAAACATGTAGCTTTATGAGGAGTATTTAATGCTCGTTAAATGAATGCATTTGTTTTACATTGTCTCTTATGAGACTAGGTTCTGGCGGATCTTATGGTCTCTAATGTCTCTGTTGTTGGAAGAATACTGCAGTCTTTTATTAATGTAATTGCTCCTGTCTGTTTGGACTGCAGCCTGCACTTAAGACGATGTTCTGTTAATAATTAATGGAGGCTGGCCAGTGGTGGGATGTAACTAAGTATATTTTGTTCAAGTACTGTACTATAATACAAGTTAAAGTACTTACTCAACTTGAGTTTTTCTATCTAATAAAAATTGTAACTTTCTCCTCTTGTTTAAGGCAAATGTGGTATGTTTTACCACGTTTCATTATGTTACATGTCTGGTAGCTTAAGCTAAGAGTCGCTTTTCATATTATAAGTTTTTATACCTTTCTTGTCCAATTAGAATTGAAGCTATATGTATAATCTTGCATTTCCTGTTTTGGTAATTTAGCAAACAAATTATAGTTAATAAAAGGGTTAGCAAATGAAATGTACTGTTAAACAAGATTACAGATTTCTCTGGGTTTATATATTGCTGCTACATAGGTTTTTGGCAATTTGACACAGAAATGCTACATATTATGCCTTTAAAGTTGTTTTTTCCCTCTAATTTGTCCATCTGTGCATTTGCAGCAAATTACTCATAAGTTTAAGTTCACTTCATTTTTCACTTTCCTGGATCACACCTCTCTCTGCCAAGGATCACCATGGAAACCAGTCAAAACAGCTCAATACTACTGGATCCATGCCTAAATTCGCCTTGTTTATTGCTTCTACTGCATAGAGAGAGAAGCAAAATGTGAGATATGACTTAATATAGAAGCCAGAAAAAAGAAGTTCTTTAAAAGAACATTTATCACTTTTGCTACTGTCTCTTGTTAATTGACATTACTGACGTGTATATTTCCAGTTTAAATATTGTTTTGAGATAGGAAGAGTGTATTCCTTTAATGGCAGCACCATAGAGATTCCCACCTGCAGGGAAGATGCAGAACTTATTTTTTGATGAGATCTGTAATACAATAATGAGAGCCCTGCTTTTGTTTCTGTAGTCGGGGGATGGACCCAGGAAGACCCCTCCTGTTTGGTAGAGCAGTTCTGTCCTGAGTACAACGAGTGGAGAAAAGCAGCACGCATGGTCAACAATCGTGGCAGTGTGGCTGTGGGAACACTGGATGGCCAGATCTATGCTGTGGGTGGAGAAGATAACATCCAGTGTTACAGCAGTGCGGAGAGGTGAGAGACAGTGCTGTTTCAAAATGTCTTTTGCCAAGAATCTGTGCTCAGGGGCTTAATTTGGCATCCATTTCTATTTCAAAACATCATACTGGAGAGGAAGTTCCCGCTTTCTCACATTAAATTGTCCCTAGGCTCTGAGGATATCTTGCCGTAAGAAACTCACATCATCATCAGAATATTGTTGTGTTTGTTTTGTTACATGATCCATTGAGTTCCAGTTAAATGCAAACATCAAACTGCTGTCGTCATGACAGGCTGTAACTGAAATTGTTTTCTTCTGGTTTGTGTTAAGTTCCTGGTGATGATTCATACTGACATGTCATTACCTCAGACGGGTAATCACTGCGTGAGAAAGTGAAAGCAAGCATGTTGCCGCAGACGATGACAGTTTACAATACCAGTCGGAAGAGCTGCTCGGATCTGACGGTCTGGGGAATTCCTCCCAGTCCCAGGTTGATCTGTGGAGGATGAAGCAAATATTGTACTGTAGGCGGCAGTCTGCAGTTCTCTGCAGCTCCTGCCTTTTTAAGGAGACCATGAATCTGCTCTAACAGGCATGTAAAGCAAGAGATGAAATAAGGAAATGACCCAAACTAGAGAGCCACTGAACACAGAAAGACTGTCCTTGTGTTTATATAACTTGATTAAACCAAGACAGGGGCATGAGATTGAAAATCTTTTTTTTCATGAGAGTCCTAACCATGTAAGAAAAGAAATGATTTTCCATTTCCACAGCCAAGTAATATATGCACAGAAAAGAAGGATTACAGATGTGTTCAGTATACAGAGGAGAAACAGTAATGCTTCAGACATGGCGATGCCTGGAGAAGACATGAGCAAAACGGCTTGGTGACCTCTTGCTGTCCTCTATAATATCACTTAACCAGAGGTTTCCTATTAAGCTAGAATACAAAGTTGATGTTAAGAAATTCCACTGATTTTAATACTTGGGCATTCATTGCCACAATTGGTGGGGAAACACAGCTCTACATGCATTCAGTGTTGTTGTTGGTTACATGTTTGAACAGCAGATGTCAGCATTAAGGCAGAAATTAGATGTAAACCTTTCAAGGTTATGTCCAAACTGTAAGCTGACATTTTATTATTAAGCAATGGACCCCTTAAAATATTCAGAGAAAGTAAAAAATAAAATCCCCTTTCTAGACAGACAAACCAACACACACACACACACTCACGCAAAACACACACACATACGCACAGCTTTCCTGCAGACCTTTTCTCCCACTTCCGCTCTTCCCTCTCTATCAGATGTCTCAAAGGAGCTGGCTCCGCTCCCATTCCCACAGACAGCCACTCCTGATTGCCAGCCAGTCGGCCACATAATGATCATGCCTGTGCTGGCTACAGGCCAACAGGGAAAGACCTGCTCCGAAATGATCAGCTGTTAATGGTCTGAACCGGCAAGCTCTCATCTCGGTTGTCTCATCCCTGAGGGGCAGTTACAGTGCTGTTGTGACATTTCAAGTTGAATTTCTGACATCTCACTCCTGCAAAGATTTGCCAATTACAGTAAAGTGTCGATTGGGGGATGTGGGCTCTAACTAATGGCCTCGAATAGATAGAAAACAATCTTTAATAGCCTTCCAGCAGAGAGAAAGCACACTGGCAGATGTTTACAGACTATAATACTTTCTCTCAGCTCCTCAAAATCACACCATTGCAAGCATACACCTGAAAAATGTGAGTCTCTGTGGCCTCTGTTGTTTCTGCTCGAGCTGTTTTTACCAGCCCCTGATTTTATTTCAACGCTTTGACATCCTCGCTGCTTGACCACCATCATGGCAGGTACAACCCAGACACAGACAACTGGAGTACAGATGTAGCACCCTTGAGCAGCCCCCGCAGCGGAGTGTGTCTGGTGGCAATGGACGGATACCTGTACGCTATTGGAGGCCATGACGGCACTGCTGCCATAAATACTGTGGAGAGGTACTGCAGCACGAGTGCTACAAAGATCAATATCTTACTAAATGAACTGAGAATCCTCCGATGAATTCTGTAAATAACTGTGACTGTTAAAGAAATCCAGTGGCATTAAATGCCACTGCTATTTGCTATTTTTCCCATAAAATCTCAAAGTTAAAGGGTGTCTCTTTTAGTTTTAATGAGGAAAATACACATGTTTAAAGGTATTTCTTGTTTTCTTTTATTCCTAATACCAGCTGGTATGACAGAAAAGCTTTAGCTAAGTCTCCTGCAGTGAAACAAAAAATACATCCTTTTAAAATGAGCATCTAATGAAAGTGGAATGAGTAGGCTGTCTTACATAAATCTAAAATGAAGGTTTTACTGATCTAACCCATCTGACATCTCGCATTACTTTGAAATCAGACTGAAGTGGCTGACTCATAGGAAGGATTTAAGAAATGATCGTTAGAGTTGTGCAAAAAAAAAAAAGTGTGATTGACAGACCATTTGCTATATCGGCCCTGCTTATCTTAAGCTCATTGTTCCAGGTATGATCCAAAAATGAACACGTGGAGCAAGCAGGTACCGATGCTGACCAGACGAACCAGGGCTGCGGCTGCTGTGCTGGAGGGTCATTTGTATGTGATCGGGGGAAATGACGGTGAAATGGCTCTGAGCTCAGGTAAGACCCCCAAACTCAGGCCCTTATACTGTCAGCCAATATTACATTGAAGACTGAAAGTAAACCCGTCACAAGTTTCCAGAGCCTAATTTCCATTTTTTATTCAATCTGCAATGATACAAAACAGAAAAATCCAGCAAATCCTTTCTTTTCTCCTTTGATTCCTTTAAAAAAAAATTCAAATTAAGTTGAATTATGTATTAGTATCTTCTAGTGCTTAATGAGTTTTCCTTTGTTATTGTGTCTTATCACAGCAGGCACAGATGATACAAAGCAGTGTGTTTTTAAAAGAATAATGAAGAAGAAAGATTTGGAGTGAAACCTTGATATATTTATAGGTGTGGAACAAACCTAAACCTTAACTTTGTTTTCTTGGCTAGAGGCATTTTTTGTGAATTGACTTGTTCCAACCATTATTTGAAAAAAACTCTGCTTACTTTGACAGCTCATTGACATGTAGCAGGATTAATGTCACACATAATGACTAGCTTGACCTTTTTCCAGTAGCCCCATATTCACACACTTAAACACATACACACTCACCCACACACGCACCCACTCACGCACACTTTAAAAATACACACACACACACATTCTTAAGCCCTTCGACCTTGCCAAAGATAAACGAGATTTATGTTGGGCTGTGACTTGTTACTGACTATTTTAGTCCATGAGAAGAGAACGTCAGTGAAATTCCCACAACCTTTTGTGGTTCCCATCAAGTTCACGGTCTTTGTTTAGGAAATTGTTGGAAATTACATTATTTTGAAATAATTTCCATTAGACTTCTATAAAATAAATAAATAGAACATATATTCATTTAATTGGTATTAATTTTTCTGCCAGACATTTTTAACTTTTTATTTACATCTTAAATTGCAATTAATCAATATAACCTGGGCATTTTTTGAGTGTAAATATAAACACCGCTTCTCTTTAAGATAGTGTTACTCATACTGTCAATGCAGGTGAGCATTTCATAGTATACATGGCCTCTGCTGACTTCTGCTATTCTCTAAATGTCCCCCAGTGGAGCGATACAACCCTGTAGACGGTACATGGTCGATATGCGCCCACATGCTGAGTCCCAGGGAGAATGCCGGCTGCGCTGTCTACCTTGGACACATCTATGTGTGTGGTGGCAAAGATGAGCTAAACCTAGAGCTCTGTGCTGCTGAGAGGCTTGACCCAGACACCATGAGGTGGACTCCTGTCAAACGCATGAGGAACAAGAGGGACAATGTGAGTAATGACACGTCAGATGTCGGTCCTCCCCACTGACTTAGTCTATCCAGTATATTTTTACATCCAACTTAAATAGACAGAAAAGAAGGGGAGAAGGTGGGAGAGTGTAAGCGTGTCTTTTTGTCTCTAAAAGATTTATTTGCACAATCCTATGATAATGAAGTAAACTCTGGTATTTGGCTTTTCTTCTGGCTTGCCATAAATTGACTGCAGGTGTAATGTTAACATGTTGACTAGCTTAGTTTATTGTGTTAGCATAATAGCATTTTCCACTTGGCACTAAACAGAGAGTACAGATGAGGAATGTCAATAGTTTTAGAGGGTTTGGTCATGAAGCATTTATTTATCTACAATTTTGACCTGGTGAGGCACTAGATGAAAAAAACGTGATCACCATAGTTATTACAGTTCATCTATAAGGTGACATGGATATCTCTATCAATTTGGTGGTACCTGAGGAAAAGCAAAACTTTGACCTGTTGCTGGCGATAGATGAAAAAGTCAGAGAATCACCAAAATAATGAGGATTCATCCTCTGGACACTCTGACTATCTGTACAAAATATCCTGTCAATCTAATAGCTGTGGAAATACCAATTAACAATGACATCCCTACAACCATGCTGCTAACAGAGCATAAAAGGGGCATCAATATATGGAATACTGTATGTATTGTATTTTAAAAACTATTACATTTCTGTTTATTTCTTTCTTCTACAAGTTTGTGATGTTTTACTTATCAAGGAAATTTCCCTGGTCTGGTCTGTAAGGTTGAAAAAACTTAAAAATATGCTTCATCTAACCTTGTTTTTTTTATGTAATTTTATCTAATTACTTCACACCAACTCTTGTTCACTGTGCCTCAGATGTCCCTGGTCGTTTTCAATGGTGCCTTGCTAGCTGTTGGGGGCTCTGATGGTGTCACTAGCCTGAAAACAATAGAAGCTTACTGTCATGAAACCAACACGTGGAGGTAAGTGCTGTCACATTCTTGAAGCTGCTTAGTGCTCACTTCTGTGAACTGCAGCTTCCTAAAGATTACCTGTCATTCAGATAATGCCCAAAGCTCTAACACATTTTTGTTTCCACTCCTTGTTAATATGGTTCATAGGAAACATTAAACTCTAAGATTTTTATGTTTTAAGACACAGGCCTTGAATTGAATCTCTATTGCTCCATAACAATTGCCAGTAGAGAGACAGAATGTGGAAAAATATTTACAGACAGTTTGTGGTTTACATACTAACACAACCTGGTGCTGGGATTACCAAGCCTTACATACAGTAGTACAAAACATTCAATATATTTTAGCAATTAGTTTTGGTTTGGGTCTACATTGTTTTAACAGCAAGAGCGGTTAGCAGTGATTTTGATAAAAACACAATTGTACACGTATATAATTGAATCACAGGAAAAGTTGAAGTAATTTACAATCATAGTCAGTGTGAAATTACACTCAGCGCAGTGTTAAAGAACTGACCCTAACTGTGGTCAAAGTCATGCCAGACATTTGTGATATAATGATAAGGGGGGGGGGGGATAGCATCAGAAGCCAAAGAAATTACTCCTAATCATTTAATTTTAAAAACAAAATTACATTAAA